>JAJHSJ010000004.1:107313779-107564099 GCA_021015155.1 Magnolia officinalis
CTCTCTCTCTCTCTCTCTCTCCTCTCTCTCTCTCTCTCCTCTCTCTCTCTCTCATTGTACTTACTCTAATTACATTTTAATGTACTTTTTATATGGTTAATCAGGTTCATAAGAAGCTTGCATCGTCGGCCAGCAAAGGCGATGTATACGAGACTGAACTGCTGGAGCAGTTTGCCGATACAGACGCAACGAAGGAATTTTTCGCGCGATTGGATCTCCAACTTAATAAAGTGAATCAGTTCTACAGGACCAAAGAGAATGAATTCATGGAGAGAGGAGAGTCACTAAAGAAACAAATGGACATTCTCATCGAACTCAAGACTGAGCTCAAGCAACAACGATCTCAGTCCACCTCGCAGGAATCGAAGGAGAATCCCTCCATCTCATGCACAATTTCATGTGGTATGTCACGTTGCTTTTTTCTTAATCCTTTGATTTCTTCCTAATTATCTGAAATTTGAGTTAATCAAGATTTTAAGGAAAAGCATTTTGGTGGGTGTTTTAGTGTGTGTTTTGGAACAAGGTACAAAAGGCATCTAACCGTGCTCTCTTTTAATTGCTTGGATGTTTTGAGGGCGAGTTTAGTAGTTCGAGTGACCACCTGAAATTGTGGTCTATGAAACCTTCTCCATAGTTGGGCCCATCAGAACCATTCATCTAGTGACTCCCATTATGGATGGCCCATGGTACAAAAATCACAATAGGTCAACCATCCTTACCATCCAATTAATTGACTTTGGCTCATTGAATGTGGACAGTTAGCCTTTTTTTTTATACTTTGACCACACATTTTATGGCCATGTCTGGGCACTCCTCATCATCCAAACGGTGTTGTTTTTTTCTTTTTTGCATTTAGAAATATCAGAGTGTAGGGCCCACCAAATGAATAGTTCCAATTGCTGATAGTGCCCCCCTAAGGCTGAGATCTTGTGCGCCACAATTAGGTACAACTGCGGACTACTTTCCTTTCCTCTCATTATCTTCACTTTCATACGGCGGTTTTCTGACCATAGAAGAAAAATGAAATGTTGATCGTGTCAAGGCGCACAAATGATCAAGTACACTGATGTCAGTGATTAATACCAAAAGTGGGGCCCACCACCATTTGATCACTGGAAGGTGGTGATGAGTGGGGCCCACCAGGCTCTTGTCTCCAGCAGTCAATGGGACAGCACCATTGATGAGTGGGGCCCACCCATTAGCACCATTGATCATTGATCAGAGGCCATGGTGGACAGCTATACACCGAGCATTCTGTGTATTACACCAAGGAAATGTACTTAGTTTTTTTTTTTTTACCTTACATCTTAATCTAAAACAGAGGAAGAAGACTCTGTTAAGGACTCAACAGACAGAGAACAGCAGCGAGAGAATTCCATATCTGAGTTTGAAAGGAATGAAGTACAGTTCTCAGACTCCCGAGGGCCGTCGATGAATCTGGGAAGCCGAAGAAGGAAGAGAGTAAGTTGAGGAGTCTTTCAAGCAAGACCTTCAACTGCCAAGGCAAGAACATGAGATTGAACATCCCACTAACCACGCCATCCCGGACCATCTCAGCCATCACTTACTTGGTCTGGGAGGATTTAGTAAACCAATCGAAGAAATGCGGCCCCGAAGGCGGTAAGCTCAACATCAACAAAACCAAGCTGCACCATGCTGAGAAAATGATCAGAGGAGCCTTCATGGAGCTGTACAAAGGACTGGGCTACCTCAAAACATACAGGTGAGTGTTTTGCTCTCTTTGGTTAATGCTAGTAGGCCATGGCCACTTTGAAGCACCCCCTGATGTGCGACATGTAGCACCCATAAATTTATTTTCAGATTAGTAAATTATATTAGTACTAATGATCATGTGTTTGAACTATCTTTACCATACAAAGTAGCTCATGCCCATTAATCCAGACCGTCAAACCGACAAGTAACATATCAGATGAGCCATATCAAAATCAGCATTTCTTTCTAACTGTTCTGTCGATGGCCCACTTGTGGACATTCGACAAACATCAATGCTTGATGAAACCCCATGGAGAAAATGGTTACAAGAGCATCCAATCACTGAAGTTTCCATCATGGGCCACCCAAGAAGGGGATCATAGATTGGATGTTCCCATCAATGGTCGGTGCGCGAATTGGACAAAAGAGAAAGATATACACTGAGTTATCGGTGTATATTTATTACCGATGTCGATTAGAACATACTTAATTTGTCTTAGACTTTGGTATTATGATGTTGCAGGAACTTGAACATGCTAGCTTTTGTGAAGATCTTGAAGAAATTCGATAAGGTGCGGTTTATGGGTGTTTTTGTGATTTGCTTGCCAAACATGTCTTAATGCAATTTTATATATGAAGAGACTGACTATTTCTTCTGTTCTGTTTTTTAAGGTCACTGAAAAACAAGTTCTGCCCATTTATCTCAAAGTGGTAGAGAGTTCCTATTTCAACAGCTCAGACAAGGCAAGAAACTGTATCCAACACTATCTAAATCTCTGAATAGTAGATAATCCAGGTCGTTCATCATGTGGGTCCCACTGCTTACATGCCTGGGGAGAAAAATCAATCCTGCCTAATCATCAAGTGGGCTACATATGAAAGTTGAATGTGGGTCATTGGTCAATTTCTTATCCCTTCTTGTGCATGGATGGTCCATCTGATGAATGGTCTCGGGCGCAAATGTTGAGTCGGATTCAAGTTTGAAATTTGATTGGAATGAAACCCATCTGAAAAGCACTAACAATAGTCTGCGAATCAAAACAGGTATTTAAGTTGATGGATGAGGTTGAAGAACTGTTTGTAGAGCATTTTGCTGATGATGACAAAAGAAAGGCTATGAAATACCTCAGGCCTTCTCAAAGAAAAGAATCACATGCGGTCACCTTCTTCATTGGTAATTTATCTTCATCCAAATCCAACTTTAGTAATTTGATAGGAGGACCCACAATGATCTGAACCATTCATCCTCTGGACCCAAATTATGGATAGCCCACATTGCCCAATTTTTCCTAGTAAAAACTTACACCTCACTGAACTAAGTTTCGCGCTCATACAATCCGTCGTCTTGCAAATCAGGTCTATTCACAGGATGCTTCATCGCTCTGTTCGCGGGTTATGTCATCATGGCCCACCTCTCTGGGATGTACACCCGGCAATCGGACATCGTCTACATGGAAACCGTCTATCCTGTTTTGAGGCAAGTGTTCCCTCTAACTCTCCTTTCTTACACAAGACTGTGTATCGCAGTCGATCACCACCTGCTAGGTTGGTGTTCCCAAACTGTAACAACCGTTGGATCGAGAGATCTGACGGTTGTTAGAAATGCAATCACATTTGAATCATTTATCACATGTAATGGAAGTACTAACATGGGTCTCTTTTGCAGCATGTTTAGCCTCTTGTTCCTGCATCTGTTTCTATATGGCTGCAACATATTCATGTGGAGAAAAGCTAGGATAAATTACAGCTTTATATTTGAACTGGCCCCCACGAAAGAGCTGAAATACAGAGATGTATTCTTGATATGCACCACTTGCATGACAGTGGTTGTAGGTGTGATGTTTGTTCATCTCTCCCTCATTGCAAAAGGGCACTCTTCAACTGAAGTCCATGCAATCCCAGGCCTCTTGCTACTGGTAAGATCTTCTTTCCTACATCTCATCTCTCTTTCTGTTTGGCTGTGTCCAGAACACTTTGCAATGGAAAATAGAAAAACAAAAGAAAAAAAAATTGTTATAAGTCTAATTCTGTTACCATCCAATCTCGACCAGATTGGTGATGGGAAGTTGACCCCACTTTCCATGATGGGTTGATCAGGATCGAATAGTCGATGGTAATTGTATTTCGAACAATTTAAAACAGACAATTGGTATTTCTCTTTTTGATTGGTTGTGTGTAGAACAACTTGCATTGGAAGAAAAAATGGATTGTATGTAGAACAACTTGCACTGGTGACTGGAAGGGCCCCACTGTCCATAATGGATTGATCAGGATCAAACAGACAGATGGTGATTGTATGTAGAACAATTTAAAATTGATGATTGGTATAAACCATTCCCAGAGTGATGATGGGAAGTGGGTCCTCTCCATTGATAATTAAATCAGAACAAGACTGTGTTGGAACGATGCAAACGGCCTCTTTCCATCACAGTCTGATCAGGATCGAACAGAACGGAGTTGGGCATTTAGCTCTCTTCTTTCTTATAAGAGAATCATTAATCAATGAGGAATTATGAAGTGTAATCAATTGAATCCACTTCTCTTTGTAAACGAACAAAACAACTAACCGATCTTGACCGAAAGGCACACTAAGTAGATTGGTCCCACACCCGATTAGCTCAATGTGGCCATCTCTACATATAGCAGCTACCCGACTTGAGATGTGTCGATTCTTAGATTTTCTTCGAATAAAAATTCGCTTGAACAGTTACATGATCATTTTACTTTTGGATTTATCTTGTCAACCCAAGATCAACAGCCCTGATCATATTTCTTCTGTGTGCAGTTCTTTCTAGTGTTGCTTGTGTGCCCTTTCAACATCCTCTACCGATCAAGCCGCTATCATTTCCTCCAGGTGATTAGGAATATCATCCTGTCGCCTCTCTACAAGGTATGAATACTCAAATTAAGAAGACAGATCAGTTCTGCAACATATCTTATCTTAATTATAAGCGATCAACGGTGATCCTGTGGTATAGTAGGCCCACATACCCATAGAATGTGGCGGGCCACACCTGACTATACCATGCCTATAAACCAATTGCTTATTCACTTACATGTGTGCAGGTGGTCATGGTCGACTTCTTCATGGCTGATCAACTCTGCAGTCAGGTTAGACACATCTTTTGGATGCTGTTTCATTAATCGGAAGCCTAATCGCATCTGTTACTTCATCGATTAGGCCCATAATAACATCTTATATGATCGAACAGGTGCCGATGCTGCGGAGCCTCGAATACGTGGCATGCTACTACATCACTGGGAGCTACAAAACCCAAGATTATGGTTTTTGTATGAGGACCAAGCACTACAGGGATTTAGCTTATGCTGTTTCCTTCCTGCCTTATTACTGGAGAGCAATGCAGGTTTACTACAATGGTCTTCGATTTAAAGAGAGCAAGAGATTTTTTTATTTTTTATTTTTAATTTTTTGAGTTAGCATACATGTACCTAAATCCAAACCATCCAAATAGTGGGACCCACAGTAAATGGGAAACAGCTGTTGTGTTGGATTGATTGGAAGATCATGTTCTGTGATCAATGCACATTTTTTGTTGAATTTGGACCCTTGATTATGATTATTTCTTTTCTAAACCAATCGCCCGTTATGGTCCGTTTGGTGTGATGTTCTGGGCTATGGCCCAGCTATAGTAGGGCCAGTGATTTGGACGGATTTGTTTGAGGTACACGCACACCATGGCATTCTGTGAGCTTATCGGAGAGTTTTACCTCCTTTTCAATAGAATTATCAATAATTGAAGAACAAACACAAACATGGTTTCTCTTAGACTTGCTACATTGGTGTGTGCAGTGTGCCCGAAGATGGTTTGACGAGGGGCAGACGAGCCATCTCGTTAACCTTGGAAAGTATGTGTCCGCCATGCTGGCTGCCGGTGCCAAAGTGGCATACGAGAAGGAGAAGGAAAAGAGCATTGGATGGCTATATCTTGTCGTGATCATGTCGAGCGCTGCGACCATTTACCAGTTGTACTGGGACTATGTGAAGGATTGGGGCCTGCTCCAATTCCACTCAAAGAATCCATGGCTAAGGAACGAATTGATGCTGCGTCAGAAGGTCATTTACTACTTCTCCATGGTATGCTTCTCTGCTTTCATCTTCTCCATCATCTTGATAAAAATATACTGTATATAATGCCAGTAGTGGGGAAATAGTGAGGATGAGTTGCCATCACTCACTTCTCTCTTTCTCTATCTCCCTCTCTCTACAGCATGCACCTACATGTAGCCCCCACCTTTCCCTCCACTTCTCTCTTTTTTTTCTGTGCCCTTTGAATCTTTCCCTTTTCTCTTCTCATCTAAGCGCATATCATTACCCAAGTATCCCATTGGCCCAGGTTTGGACCATAATTAATAAAATGCTTGGGCCCACCACCTGATCACTATCATATCATGATCTGAAGGTGATAAAGCTAATGATAAAGTTTATAGTATGCAAAACCGTTCATAATGCATTGTTGTAGTGTCTAACATCTGATGTGTTATTGTAGGGTTTGAACCTTGTTCTAAGGCTTGCATGGCTACAGACTGTTCTTCACTCAAGCTTTGGAAGCGTGGATTACAGAGTAATTGGATTCTTTTTAGCAGCTCTTGAAGTAATTCGACGGGGGCAATGGAATTTTTACAGGTAAACTAGTTTTCTCAACATCAGTTACTGAATTTCATCGAATCAAGATCAACTGCAAAGGCCCATTTGAATGCTGCCAAAATGCAGGCGGACCCACTTTCTCATTGCTAGGCCACTATTACACCCCTTGCATTTGGGCCCGAATAATAAATCACAAGAAAGCACAAGAAAATCAATCCCTACATCAATATTCACCTATTTCAAAGAATGTGAAACGAACATTTTAATAGGAGACTAATACATGCTCTGTAAAATCACTATAATAGATCTTCGACGTAGTAGGTGCCTAGATAAAAGATGAGATCATTGTCTTCTTTCCTAAGATAATCCTTGAATGGCAAGGAAAGAAAATCACAAAAAGGAGAAATAAAATTGATATCATTAATGAAAAGTGTTACTTACAACATATCTGATAGCCTCGTGTAAGCAAAAAAGATCCTATACTACTTGGACTCAAACTAAGAAACTTTTCTAAAATAGTAAAAAATTAAAAAAAAATAATTAAATACATAAATCTACCCTAACTCCTAAAGAACTCTTAGATGACCAAAAAAAAAAAACTATACTTCAATCTAACTCCTAAAACCCTAAAAATAGTAAGAACGTAATTACTAAAAATAAGTAGTTTTAACTTAAAATATAAGTTCGACCCTTGCAACGATTGGATATTGCAAAGCCAGATTGTACGGTCATACATCAAACTCACACACGCAACCTCAGACGATCCCAACCATCGTAACTATTTAACTTTTTTTTCCTCACTTCGGGCCTCGACCACGTCTTTTTTCAACTGTCCAATTGGTGGCCCAGTTGAATAGCTAGGATCGTCCGATCATCATAATCTGTGGGCAATATAGGCTGTCACCATCTTCCAAGTTGCTCCACATGCAAGTTTGTAACTTACACTCCACACCCACTTGCTCATGAATAAGATTTTCAATGTTCCAGGTTGGAGAATGAGCATCTGAACAATGCTGGAAAATTCAGGGCTGTGAAGATTGTACCACTCCCTTTTCATGAAGTGGACCAAGATTGACAGACACCCTTAATGGTATCTTATTACTTGAAGAATACTCTAACGTGCCCATCAACAATGCTGGGGCCGTGCCGAATATTTCAAAGGAGAAGCTTTTACTCAAACTACAAGTCCAAGGACCAACTCAACACTTGTATCGAACTCCATTGTGTTTCGGGTCACGTCTCAAAAAGGACCGAAACATTCATACAAAATTCCTTCACAAGTCAAGGAGGAGAAGGCAGTTCAATTGCTGCTTTTCTATCATTTTTTGTCTATTCCAGTCACTCTTTTACACTCTATTTTAATCCCAATAAATGTTAGTATAATTGCATTGTGAGATGACTATAAGCACATTGCAAAATTAATACAAGAATCATGGTGGGTTGAGTGAGATAAGGATGTTGATGCAGAGCGCATGTGCAAGAACTAAGGGCCATTGATCAAAGTGAGTCCCACCAAAAACATAACCTGAAGGCCAAATCTATAGGGGTCTGGCATGACAGACCTTATCAGAAAACAAGGCCTGTTGAGTGAGAAGGTGATATTAGTTAAGAGAGAGTTGGCCCATAAGCTGACATGTGCTGTGCCATTTTGATTGGGGCATGTTTGGTTGCACCAAAATTTTCTGCAATATCATGAAATTTGCACCAAATTAGAATTGATTAACTATGAAAGAATCGTTGCAACCAAATACACCTTTAATTATTATTTATTTTTTTTTAAAGGAAATTTTACAACAACAAAAAAAAAAAAAAAAAAAAAAAAAAAAAAAAAAAAAAAAAAAAACCTAATTAATAGAATTTACATTTCACCACCTTCTTTAAAAAAGCTACCTCAGATGATGGGTGGCTTGGGTGGGCCCCACCATGATGATTATGTAAAATCTCCTACTTCCACCAACCGTGTCACCCCACGTTAGGTCAAGAGCCCAAAAATCAACACAATCTATGATTCAAGTGGACCACATGATTGGAAATAGGGTACAAGGCAATTCTTACCCTCCAAACTGTCTCCATTACTGTGCCCCGCGTGAATCATGGATGGGTATGATTTTTGGCATACATGCCTAAATGTTTGAATTGAATCTAATGATTTGAGTGGATTTTACATAATTATGATAATGGGCCTTGTAATAATAAAGGGTGAACACCTCTCACTGTTTCCTTTGATGTGGCCCATCAGAATCACAAGCCACCCCCCATTTTGCTCACATGCCCACCTAACCTCCGTTGAAAAAGTGTAACAGAAGGTAGTGGAATGATAAATAAGATAGCTTTTGAAAACCTATTTGAAAAAGGTACCAAAATGTGAATTCCCTTCAACCCTACTAGCCAGTCTCCAAGCCTTCAGAGCCTTTCTAAAAAATGAAACAAAATAAAATAAACCCAAAACAAAACCAAAACCAGCCACCCAAACCAGTATAAACCATCTCATCGAATCAACACCTCCCTTATTATTCCTCCTTCCTAACGGGCTTGCTGCAACTGGACCGCCATTTTCTATCCTGATCAGTCAAACCTTTGCAAATTCCAAAACTAAATCCAGTTCCCCATTTCGAAGAGAATGCACAAAAAGCAGTTATTGCTTGGACAAGTGGATAATCCTGGACGATTGAACCTTCATTTCTATGATTCAAGGACGGGGCTGTTATAGAATTTCAAAAGGAACTAGCAAAACCCCTCAATGTAACATAGTGGCTAGACATATACCCCATGTTCGAAATATCAGTATCGTGTTACGTATCGCACCCTTGGGATACAGATAGGTATCGGTTATCACATGGAATATATCGGTTGTATCGCATAATGTATCGCTGTTGTTGGAAACATGGGGAAACATTGGAAATTGGTCAAATTTTTCAATGAAATTTCAGTGATTGTTAAAAAAGACATCAATACACTTAAAGATCAAAACATTACAAAAAGAAAAAAAAAAAAAAAAAGTGCACATAATAAGTTTCATTTGCATGGGGTCCTAATCTATGTGTTGTCTAACTGAATTGATGCAAGTATATTCAAAGTTTACTCTATAATTTATAAATGTAAGAAGATGTGTGGAAACACAAGCAATACATTAAAAACCAAAAAAAGAATCATTAGATCAGGTTACATACATGTTTGATTTTATGCTTGGACATAAAGATTGCAACCGATTTGTGAGAAATTGGGAATTATTTTTATTTTATTTTTTTCAATTTTCCACAACTCGGTCATTCTCCTCCAAATCTCAAAATCGAAGTTTCACACTGATTTAACATAATTTACAGGAAAAAAAAAAATGATTGCAAATAAAAATGCTCACCGGATCAAACATGTGGGATATATCCCACTACTTCTGCGTTTCATATCGCACAGGTGGGATACAAGATATATCGTGGGATATATCGGCCGCTATCATCGATATTTAAAACACTGCATATACCCCATTCTATGATTATACTCATTCTTTATTTTCTCCTTTGCTATTATAAGCCTAGTTCCTGTATCCTATGATTCTTAGCAACTAGCTCATCACCAGTTGGTGAAATATAAAGCCTGCCCTGATTAATCTTTACAAAGGGTAACCCATCCCAATACTACTTTTCGGCCAAACAAGCTGGACTGGAGATGTGTCAGAGTGAAGTACAAGTTTTGCACAGTACAGTGGGTTAGAACTACATGATGCATATATGAAACTTTTTGAACTTTTAAGGGCATGTTATGCATGGTAGGACCACGTTTTGAAAACTTAAAAATAAGATTGCTGGTATGACCTACTCCCCACCTTGGAGAATCATGCCTATTTTGCAACCATTCATTTTTCACAAAGGTATGGCCTACCTGATTAGTGAAAAGCCTGATTTTCAGGCCAGAGGATGTTCATGGTAGGCACCATTCTCACATGGATGCTATGAAGCATCCCAAAACAAAAAAAAAAAAAAAAAATCTCTCAAACTCAAAAGAGCAAGTCCCGATAGTGGCCTTCCATTCAACCATAGCAACACATGATTCCTCAAAAATAAAAGTAACAAACTTCACGACCTCCATTGATACTAAAGAAAGAACAATGATGGAACATATCAAATTGCTATGCACTGGGCGGACATGCGCAAATTAGTCTCTTCATTTTGTAGGGAAAAAAAGGTGAAAAGATTGGTGAATAAAAATATGTTGAGCTTACAGGATCTTCCATTTCAGTTCCAGCGCATTACAGATCCGTCCTATGCAACATGCGGCACTCAGTGGATAACCTGAAACTGCAGAAAGAAACACAGACCATGAGCTAAAAAACTATGCGCATGGATCCAACAGTTTTTTACTGAAACCCATTAGTTTTATATGGGCACTTGTTTAAGTGGGCATGCTGCCATGAGAACGAATCCCATGAACCACCCAGATAAGTGGGACAAGGCTAAGATGGTGGTGGTGAATCCCTCAAACTATGCGCGTAGTGAGCACCAAGAGATGGTTTACATGCCTCCTGCTGTTTAAAGATTGTAACAAAATTTTCAAAATGCAAATTTTGCAAATGCCCGCTTTGAAATGTGTCAAGATTCCTGGTCACCATATAGGAAGGTGAGATATGTGCACATGTACTCTCAGTGACCACTGTGACCCAAAAACTACTCCCTTTATTTCCATAACTCACACTCACACATCTGAATTAAATATCTTACTAGGCCATATGGTACAAATAGTTCTATTTGATATTGACCACTCATATACACCTGGCCTACTCTTCATGGGTCACCGTGTGAAAATCACACTGATCAGTTGAAACTAACCATCCAAACAATGGCTCTTTTTGCTAAAATGTATGTTGTCAAAGATCATCAGATGTTTAAAATCATTGGATCAAAGTTATTATTCACAGACAAGCAATCCAAGACGGAATCAATCTGGATGGACTGCCAAGCTATTGGACCTTTTCTTATATGGAGTGTCCAATTTGCAAGCCATTAGACAGATCTGATTAGACCAATGTTACTAAAATGCCGAAATCCATTCTAATTGTTGGAATTAATTTTGAAAAAAGTAAATAAAGGGAGTACCTTTCAAAAAAAAAATTATATGGAGTGAGCCAAATATTTAAAGAGCATACGAAGACAGATAATATTAATGAGTTATAGAAATAAGAAAAGTCCTGGAAATATGTAGTCTTCATTATTGTTTTTACTTAAATTAGTTTAACAGTTTGGTTCTCCTATAAAACCAAATTGTAGTAGGATGTGTAATAGTAGAATGTGGTATTGTAGAGGGAAAGGAGTGTAGTATAAGCACATAAATCCCTCTTAGTAAAAGCCTTCCTAGTAAAGTGACAGAGCCCTAAGGCTGTACATCTCCAAAAGAATTCTCTTCTTTCTGTAAAAGCCTTCCTAGTAAAGTGATAGAGCTTTGTACGGCCTTCCTAGTAAATCTCTCTTGTAAAACCAAATTGCAGTAGGAAATCATGGAGTGGCAAGTGGTATTGCAAAGGGAAAGGAGTATAGTAGAATTGTAGTAGAAAGAAGTAGAAATTCTTTTTTGTTAAAAGCCTTACTAGTGAAGTGATGAAGCTGTACAATCTTAGGGTTACACCTTTCCAAAATAGTTCTCTTCTTTTTAATTTATTTTAAACCCGCTTCTGTTGTGCTTTACGTTTTGATGTTAACACTGATCTCATGATCTGGATTACCAGTCATTTACAGTCCAAATCATTATTTTTACCAACCTGAAACTATGGTTAAATGCTCTTATTGTTGATTAAATAGTAATTAGAAAATTTAATCAGAACTTGGAGATTTTCTTTTGCTGTTTTTGAGGAGTAAATGTAGAGATTTACGCTTTGATTTATGCCATATCAAGCATATACAATGTACGACTATGCACGCAGGATTCAAAATAATAAGACCCTCAGTTTATACATAAATTGCAAGATCAATTTGTATATATAGCAATATATTGCATATACCTAGCAATATGTACTAGAGTTACCCATGCGATCTTACCTAGGGTGGCAATGGGTCGGATTCAGGTCAGGACAGGTCAGGTCAGGGTTAGCCTGAGCCCGACCTGTTTGCTAAACGGGCCAAGATTTCCAGCTCGAACTCGAAACAAGACCCATTACCATATGGCCCAATCCAACCCACTAAAAGATAAGCCCAAGTTCGACCCAACCCATTTAATTGTAAACGGGTCGGGCTCAACCAATCCGACACAACCACACTTGAGTTTAAGAATGGAACTTGGGGCTAAAGGCATGCTCAGTCTGGCCTGACCCAATCAGTAGATACAAGCATACATACATCATGTGTATATATCATACTTATTGTCTATAATTTTTACTAGGTGAGGCCAAGGTATTGAGTATCAGTGCTGGCCTCGAATATGATACGGTTCATATCAACCAATACAGCCCCGCAGCAATTGATTTTTTTTCTTTAGACAGATTTCCAACACAAAAAACAAAAATTGGAATTGTCTTAAATTGTGAGGAATCTTGAATATGGTTTTTTTTTTTTTTTGGACATGTATTTGATGGTGTTACAGGCAAATTATTTGGTAAGACTGTTGTTTGTTGGGCAGTGTCAGCTTGGCATGTAGGCCTAAATCAAACACAAATCATGCATGATTTGGTTAATTAGGGCCCATTACATACAAATAAAACATAAAAGATGGAAAAATGAAAGAAAGTGGTGGTTTACACCTTCTGATATTTCCCAAAATACTTCACTCTGCTTTGGTTTTCATCGACCTCCACTTAAATCTAATGTTTTGATCCTCAAAATAGGCCTACATCTAGTTTAAAATTAGTTTCTAAGCTTCATGGTTGCAATGAATAAAGAAGTGGAAAAATGAGAGAATTTTAAAAATAAAATTGAGGGTGTAATGGCCACATCACACATAATGGTGTCAATAAGGCACATCCACCAATACCACTCTTCTTTTTTTTCATAATGGAGAGCAAAACGAACTAAAGGGAGTGACCAATATGGTTATGTAACAACCTATGTGGTTGTAATGTAAATGTTTTTCAAAACCATGAGCTACGTGGGTAGGGTCGGGTAAGGTCCTGTTTAGCTTGGCTAAGGCCATCAATGGGTATCCAGACCCATGGGTACCGGATGGATCCGACCCAATCTTTGGGTCCGGTTTGCTTTTTGCATCTATTAAGAAATCAGGTCAGTTTTTAGGACCTAGTTAAAGAAAGGGTCCGATCAAGTCCAGGCCAAGTCCATCAACTTGGCCAATTAAAATCAATTGGCTCTGGTCCAGTTAGTTTTATTAGCATTACTATATATATTTAATATATATTTATTATTCTAGCAATAGAATGAGGTTTCCTAAACCATGTGCATGTAAGACAGCCTGTTTACACACCGCGCACATGTCAAAGTGGTACATGCATGTGCAATCTAAACCATCCATCAGGAGGGCCCAACCATATAAATAATCTTATTTGACCCACCAAACCTAACTTAAAACCTAGATCCAAAGACACGATGTGTACTCAATGTGTACTAGAACCTCAAGAACAAGACCTCGACCCAACAGGACCCAAACCCAGTTAGCTAGGGTGTGGATACTATATAACATGATGCATTAACAACCCCAAGCTTGGTCCCAACCTGCATCAAAAGTGGATTGGGCCAATTGACCCACAGGCCGACCTGACCTGACCCACTGCCACCCCTAACCCTAACCCTTACCATACCATACCACGCACTGGAAAAAATACCATTCTATGTACCAGTAACATCTACTGGAGCAACTGGTAATCCAAGTAACCTTGAATTAGACTACTCATGTGTTCGATACATATATTTTGCATTGTAATGCCAACTTGTTGGACAATGTACAGGATCATTCCAATTTAATTGTGTAGCCATAGTTACACGAAAGATAATCTTGCTTCCTGCATTGTTTCTTCGCTGATAATTATGGTGCAGAACATGCTCCAAACGGTAAAGGGTTATAAACTTCAATAACAGATTGGGGATGACTTACATAACACAGAAACAGCATGTTTTTTAAATTGTGTTGTGTACACATGTCCGACACTTCTAGACAAGGCAGATATAAGAAACTCATTCTCTACATTCAAAACAAATTATTATTATGTATGTTTGGGAAGCTTCATTACATATAAATAACTGATGTTAGGCTAACATCATTATTATTTATGTTAAGATTTTTTGTACATACAAGTGATTGCAATATACTATTAAGTATTAAGACATAATACATTATCATTTTGATATTTGTCTGGACGATGTCGACAAATTGAACTTTAAAACCACCATGTCCACCAGTCCATATCTTTGTGCTACACTGACACATTATACAGGGTATGTCATTTTGTCTTCTACATTGAATATAATCATTAAACATCATTAGCAATAAAGGTCCATGCACACAGAAAAGAAAAAAAAAAAAAACAAACAAACAAACAAACAAATAAATAGAACTTAACAAAGTCAAGCCCATCAATTTTCCTAACAAAAAAATATATCCAACCTATTTAATTTAAAGAATGACTTACCTGATATAAAATCATCAGTATACTCTTGATTTATTTTTCCATGGGCCATTGCACCAACCTGAACATATGATCAAATGAGATAACAGCATTTCCATTAGCTAAGATGTACTAAACTACCATGTAGAAGAATAAAATATGAGAAAGACACAATTATAAAAACTGGACATACCACGAAAACAAGGTCAACATCATCAGTAGCAGCAGCAACATAGTCCTGCAATTTAACTAACTTTTCTGAACTATATGAGAGGCCTGCAATGTCAGCAGATTCAATTAAGTGTCTAGAATTATTTGATATGTTGGCGGATTAGGAAACAACAATATGCATTTACTCACAAATCACACACAGCATACATGTACCCAAAATCCAAGCCATCCATATAGGGGGGACACATTGTAGATAGGCATGGATCATAAATCAGAAACCGTGCATTCAGATTAACGTACATTTGTTTGTTGAATTCAGAACATTGACTATTTTTCATTTTAATCAACATAAGATGTAATTTTTGGGTTATTACCCACCTAAAGAGGGGCCCATAATTTGGACAGTTTAATTTGAAGCACATGTATGCTATACAAGGTATTCACTACCGGTAACGGTTGCTGATAATGGCCACTACGGCCTTCTTCTTCTTTTTTCTTTTCTTTTTTTAATAAGAACCTGTATTGACCTCGTAATGGACCATAACAGGGCTGTTCCAGGCCATTTTTTTCCATAACCCCCATTATGGCCCTGTAAGGCATGCCAGTTCCCCGGCATTACTGTTACGTAACCATTTTTTAATACTTTGATGCCATATGTATAGTAACTATGTGTGTATCGTATGGATCCTCATACTCAAGTAGTGATGACACGGGGAAATGCGCTTACACGAAATCATGTGCTCACCTATTTTACGGGAATTGATAGGTAAATGGCGAGTGACTGGGTTCTTAATCTCACGAAGGAGCTTTTCCCGACTAGAAGTAGCAGTGATTGAATGATTTTGTAGTAGCTGCACTGCAATAATTGTTGGAGGAAACAATGCATAGTTAAGAAAGAACTAGCAACGAATCCTTAAAATCTCCAAATTTTACACATGGAAATAGGTAGAGAAATCAATCACTTACACATGAGCCCACAAAACCGCTTAAATGTTCTTGGCATGCGAACATGTGGTTTAACTTCAAAAAGTACCCCTTTCTCTGTCCTCACATAGAGTGCTCGCAGCCTTCCAGCTTTATTCAGGGGACTATCTAGTATTGCAAGGAGGGCCTAAAGGAATCATCCAGTGCAACCGATCATAGTTAAAAATCAGGTATCATATAAAAACAAAAATAGAAAGATAAGTACAAGCCTAGTCCAAAACAAGTTAATCCCCATTTTTCCCTTTACAACAATAGATGATGGAGTTTATGGCCAGTGATTCAAGACAGTCCAACATTAGGATCCTACATTTTTCTTTTTCTTTTTTTTTTGTTTCCCTTTTTTAAGGGTCATTAGGATCCTACACTAATGATGTAGACCCCGCCGGAACCCACCACCCCCACAAAGGAAGTCAACAGCCCCAAGAATGGGTACCACTCACAACCTAAGAAGACAGCCAAAAGAGGACCCTACAAGTGCAAATGAACCCACAGTGGAGCCCACAAGTGATCGACTAGGGTACTTCAACTTAGTTGGGTTTTAGCATTAGAAACCATTCATGGCTGGGTTAGTTGTTAGGTCCAATCAAAGCTAATCAAAGTTGGTTAGGAAAATGGGTTCCATAATCAAATTTCTATGTTTACCTATAGTAGGTTTCTAAGTAGATTAGGAAACTATTGATGATTTTAGTTGTTAAGCAAGTCCTGAGCAAATTTAAGCCTATTTCTGAGATGCAGTAAGTTCAGAAGTCCTAGTATGATAATAAATTTGAGTCAGGAGTCCATTAATCTTAGAAAGTAAGCTTTCAGAGTTGCATAAGTGCTCAGAAATATGACCCTAACGGGAATAAAGCTATGCATGATAATTGATTATGTTATTCAATTCTTTATAGAGTTCTTTCTCCTCTAATCTATTACTCTCCTTTTGAGTAGTCTGACTATTGGCAGGTATTGTGGAACCCATTGAGAAGATTCGTCTTCTCTTTCCCTACCCAATTTAGGGTCTATGACTCACAATCTTAAGGTTTAAGCAATGTTTCTAAACAATAGGGTAATGTAGGACTAAGATTCTAAGACAAAATTGAACTTGAAGTTTTTATATTCGAGTCCACACCAAATGATAGATCACTTATATCTCTAGCTCCAATATGTTTCAATCGATCCAATAATCGGCAAGCAAATAACATATAACAGTAAATAAACATAAGTTCTTGGAATTGCTCTACAAAGAGCCTAAGAGTCATAACAAATGGTGCTGGAAGAATCCCTCGTGTAGAGTTTTGAATCCCATTGCATAAAACAAAGAAATCTAATTTTTATCCATTCATGAAGTTTCAACATGTCTCCATAATAACCCATATGATTGACTTTATGGGCAAGTTATAAAGCCCTACTAACAATTAAAAAAAGGCCTATTCTAAAAGCCTATTGGTCCACATAAATCATTCGCCCAAAATATCTCAATCTTGCAATAAAAAATAAACGAAGAATAAAGCTAAGGGTCCCGTTTGACGTTGCCTAAGTGCTTTTGGCAATTGTAATTCCCAAAAGCTTTTAAATAAGTGCATTTAGCATTTGATTAAATTCCACATTAATTACTTTTTTTTTTTTGAAAGGCAATGAGATATATATATTAAAAAGAAAAACAAAAACAGAGTCTGCTGAGAAGGCAGAAACTCAAAGAAAACACATTACACGCCTATGAAAGATAAATCATGGCCCTTTAACCTATCTGAATGAGACACCCATTCCACTAGCATGCGCTTTACTCAAGAAGACTCTACAAGAACTGAACAAGATGTGTCCGAGAAGCATCTTTGGTTTCTTTCTTCCCAAGTTGCCCACCATATCGCGAGGATTCCCACAAGAACTGAACATTAATTACTTTTTAAAAAGCAATTACTTAAATGAGAACTATTTTCATAAGTAGGAGAGACACGTTTCCCACAAGGCATTGTCTCCCACTTCGGCCTTGATTCAATGATGAACCCCTCATGTACGTGGGTGGACGTGTGTCCGGGATCCATGTGAACAGTATAAGGCACACATGTTAGATATCCAGGCCATTCATCAGGACCTTATGGTCCCTCATCCACGGAGATGTCAGGATCATGATGTTGTGGACAAGGTTCAAAAGCAACCTTAGTCAACCGACAAAACTATATAAGTGAGAACCTTAGACGAATGTTGGTACACATTCCAAGTGTAATACAAAAAAATATGAAGAATGTGTGCAGTTAAAACATTTCATAATATCAGTGACAGTACGAAAGACATTCCCATGGCCCAATAACAGAGTGACACAAGGAGCACATGCAATTCCCACGTGCAGCATAGGTGACTAGTGGATTAGATATCCGACCAAGACATTCAGGTAGTTGTCCACCAGTAAATGAGGCCCGCATTGATGGCCGCAGCATGCCTAGTGGGGTAGGTCATGTGGCAGCGATCAAGCCATTACTCCAAAATCAGTATTAGGCCACAGGATAGGCATCCGAATAACGCACCACTATCAATTGATTTGTCATGTAAATGGTGCAGATCACTTATCAAACTTTTAAGTTATAAACCCTCGGAAAAAGGTATTGATAGGGTTGACAACAGTTTCCCAAATAAATTGATACCCAAAGTATCTAAAGTTCTAAACCCTATTAAATCGCATGGAAAAAAAAAAAAAAATCAGGCACAGTGTTGTCATATGCGATAGCATAATCACATTCATGGCATACTATTATGCATTCATGGCATACTTTAGTATGCCATGGCATAATGGCCAACGGTCAAGTTTCTTGCAGATTGTAATAAGTTGTAAGTTGTAAGTTGTATCGTATGCATCAACTCATCAAGATAAGTCATCAATACAATTTCTATATTGGTAGTTTTCAATAATTAATTCTTTCTTAGTGTAACTTGTTGATTTTATTTTATTTTTTGTTATATATAATCTAATGTAACTCAACATATAGATCGCTTAATAGTCAAACAACAATGAAATAGGTAAATAAACCCAATCCAATCACTTGCAGTAATTATACATAGTTTTAGATTATTTTTTTTTTCTATTTTTTACCATTTTTCATCCTTTTTTAATTTTCAAAAAAGAAAAAAGCCATCAGCCTGAGCGATCGCTTATGCGATTATGCGATGGCGTAAGCATTTAGCCCAGGCTGATGGCTTATGCGATTTTATGCAATTTGACAACATTGATTGGGCACGATAATCGGGTTAGATTCGGATCCATTGATTGGGACCCAATTAGAAATCTAGTCAGCTACCCCCATTTTATGATTTTTTTTTCAGTTTTATCCTTTATTATTTATTATTTAAAAACCATACAAAAGGCATGTTTCTTGTAGGAACATGAACTGGACACAACCAAACATGAGTCTGGACCTGATTCTGAATCAATTCTAATTCATGCTCAAAGTTAGACTATAGGACCTGATGGCATACCAAAACCTAAAAGGATTAGGATCCAGTAACTCCACTAATCATTAAAAAGAAGAAGAAGAAGAAGAAGAAGAAGAGTGTAACTCAACAAAATACAGTGCTTGAGAACAAGAGGGGGATATATGACTATGATAAAACAAAGCAATAAATACTTGTAGCATTTGGGTTTTCTACACAGGTCTGTCCACTACCAATAAAATTTTGTTCCACTACCAACAAAATTTACGAAACCTATTCCCTACTGTTAAATTAGCAAAGTCAAAACCTCCAAAAATGAAGAAATATACTAACCTGGTGAACAATGTCAGGTCTGTAATCAGCAGGATTCCTGTTATTCTTCTTCAGGAAATTGGCATGATCATCTGAGTTTAAAATCTGGGGCGTCTGAACATAGAGAAAAATAAACCCTAAATTGCTTAGACAGTAGAAACACAAACTCCAACAATATAAGCATGTGATGAAATAAAACCCTAAGTCTAACTAGCCCTCTTAGCATAAACAATTCTTCATAGAAGAACCTAAAATTGCAAATCATGAAATCAAGACAATTTAAATCTGCATCTCAGGCACAGAAAATAAAAGAAAACCAAATTGAATTGAAATAAAATAAATAAATAACTCATCCATGCTCAACTGAATTTAATTGCAAACATTCAGATTAGTAAAGAGAAAAATGACAAAAACTAACGATGTTTCATTGCTCCTAGAACTCACGATGAGAAAGTAATCCTTAAATTGCGGTAACATTGCTTTTTCATGTCTGCCTTTAAAGTTGCACAATTGCACATTGGAGCCAAGACCCTCTATGTGAATAATGGGGAAGGAAATCACACTTCAGCTATTTTCACTTTATCAGGCTGAGAATGACTTCCGACTGTGCATAAAAAACGCAACCTAAAATAATCTAAACTGCATAGGACCAAATTGAACAAGCAAAGTGCAAAGCATAACAGCATGAAAAATTCAAACTGCATCGCAGCATAGGGGAAGACTACATTTCTTTGAGTGTCCACAACAATCTCGCAATGACTAAATTGCCCTTATGGGAGTGGAGTGGAGCTTACAGTTTTAGGGGCACATAGAGGGATATAAAACGATGAACCCAAATTTCATTTAAAAAACACTAACCATATAAGTATGAAGTATGCTATTATTAATAACTATAACAATAGCAATAATAATAACAACAACAACAATAATAACAATTAGAAATGCTCCAGTGTTCTCAGAGCACTATAAGTTATAGTGTTCTAGTTACATCTGGCCACTTGGACAGTCCAATCAATCAATCTGAACTGTCTATCAAGTCCAGAACACATTGTATGGGCTACCATACAAAAATCACACTGATCAGATGAGCCAATCCATCCCTGATTTTTCCTTCTTTTTTTTTTCTCTTTTTTTTTTTTTTTTTGCGGCCATCCTTTTTCTGAGCCATACATGCAATGGTTAGGATTTTCCTTAGGCAATCTGTGATGGTCCACAACAAATAGATTGATAAAATTGTTGATTGGACCTATTTTTCTCAGAATGATCTTGACCGTCCATGTTAAAGGCTAATGCCAAGATGGTAGATAAACCCTAAGATCCCAATTCCTTTGGCAAAAAATTAAAAATAAACAAAAATAAATAATCCAAAATTTCATCAAAATAATAAAATCCTAAAACCCTAAACCCTAAAAATTTATAAGTCTGAAGTAATTTTTTTAATACCTTCCCAACTTTAGCAATTTCTAAAGAAGCTCTTTCAAGGACGAAGATTGTCCCTGCCTTGGGCTTCTGATCAGATGGCAAAATGGGAATTCCCGGAAGCTCCTGTACGGCCTCCTCTGCTCTCCTTTCATCCTCTCCTTCTTCTTCTTCCTCTTCTTCTTCTTCTTCTTCAAGTGCATTCCTTTTCTCTACTTTGTTTTCCTCTTCTTCTTCCGCTTCTCGCTTCTTTCGTTTCAGTTCTTGGCGAACCATGGTTTTGCTGCTCTCTCTCTACTCGCGGCAGATGGGAATTTCCTCTCCTCGAGGATTGAGTACCTTCAGGGTTTTTCACACAGACAGAGATTGCCTTCCCTCAGGCTCAGGGTTTTTCTCGCAGACAAGCAAACGGGGATTGTCTCAGGGTTTTTGGCAGCGGATTAGCAACTGACAAGTTGCAGGTTGAGTAGCGAGACTCGCTATTGAAGTGACGTCACCTAATTCTGTGAGTCTCACCATGATGTATGTTTTTTATCCACACCGTCCATCCTTTTGGAGAGATCATTTTAGGTCATTATCCAAAAAATGAATCAGATCCAAAGCTCGAGTGGACCTCACCACAGAAAACTGTAGAGAGAGTGACGCTCACCATTAAAAACTTCCAAGCTCCACGAAAGTTTTCGATCAAGCTAATATTAATATTTTCCATTCTTAATGTCTGTGTTAACTGTTAACTTATGAATCAGGTTAGATCTCAAATAAACATCATGGTCGACCTTAGGGAGGTTTCAACAGTGGTGGGGTCCACTCCAGCTTTCAATCTGCCTCATTATTTTTCTCATGTACTAAAATCATTTCTAAAAATGGATGGACGGTGTTGATACAACAAATACATTACGGTGGGGCCCACATAACTTGGTGACGTCACTTCATAGCGAGTCTCGCTACTCAACTTGTCAGCGGATTAGGTGCGGCTCCGGTGCGGCGCTTATCGTGTGTAATGTTTGTGAGAAATTCATCCCCCCATTAACAAACGGTGAGGATTAAACATACAACGTTGAAACATTCGTGAGGGGCCAATGTTGGGTAAAAGTTAAAACCTTTGTGTATTTCTTTATGTGTATCTATGCCGTCTAAATTTTCAGATCAGTTGAGGCACATCCAAAGCTGAAGTGGTGGGGCCAATACACTTCCCAACGGCTATATCTTTGTTTTCCCGATTATGTTTCACTTGCCATGGGGCTCAGCTTGATGATGTGTTGTATATTCATGCTCTCCGTCTATTTTTTCAGCTCATTTTAGAATGTGATCCCAAACACTAAGAAGTAGATCCAAATCTTAGTTGGATCACACCACAGGAGATAGTTGCGATTGAAGGCATATCATTTGCCATCCAAACTGCTTATAAGGTCAACAAGACTTAGATGAAGGGAAAATGCAAAGATAAGCTTAAAAGCTAAAAAATTTATGGCCTATAAAAAATAAAAAATTAGTCGTTATTTACTATTATTTCTTGTGATGTGGTTCACCTAAGATTTGGATCTTAAATGATCTGAAAAATCAGATGGGCGACATAAATATGCAACACATCCCGACTAACACATATTCAGCTCCATGCATGTGGGGCTGATTTCCGCACAAAGCCGCCAACCTATTGGAAGGGTGGATGTTGCATGTGTATGATAGGTTGGAAGTCATTTGCTGGGTGGACCATAAACTGGTTAGACCATAAGCTGTTGTCTACCTAACAGATGACTTTCAACACACCCAGATCCATAGCTTAAGTGGTAGAGTGAGTGAAAGATGCCTCTTTCATGTTTCTTTCTTCCGAAAACCGTCCTCCAAATAGCAAGGATTGCCGTATTTACATAGGCTGGATTTAACTGTCCCTAGGTTAACCCCAACCCACTAAAAGATGGCCAACCGAATCTGGAGCAACTCAAATCACCTGGAAGTGACTCAACATATCAGACTAAATCATATTTAATAAAGGGCAATGCACAAAGAGATGGTACACGGTTTCCTCATCCTTTATACACATGATGCATATATTTGAAATAACCATAGCTGTCTTATAAAGATGATCAATGATTAGAATTTTCCTTCTCCCAACCAACCATCCAAAAATCACTATTTAATCATCTTTAATAAAGGGCAATGCATAAAGAGATAGTCCACAGTTTCCTTATCCTTCATACACATGATGCATATATTTGGAATAACCATCGCCAAACAAGCATCATACTCTTCTCCTTGTTTAGATGTGAGAATACTCTCAATTTATCACCTATGGATAACTTGAACCCTTGACCGGGTGTTGAAACTCCTGAGAGTCTACCACCGGAGCAAGAGAAAGGACCCATATTCTGGACAGTTTAATTTGAATTGATGGCATGCAGCATACGCAATTTCTTAGTAATTTATGAATGCCTGAAAATCATCTATCCGACTCTGCTCGAGGGTCGAAGGAAAGGGAAAACATAAGCCATCCCTCGAGAGGGTTGGAAATTTGCCACGCTCAATCTCCAGCACACACATGAGAAGTTGTGACGGTCCTTTACTATGGCCCATTGATAGTGGGCTGCATGGATCATCCTGTGCTACGTATACAGTGCTGATGAGCGGTTGATATGTTAGATGGTCTTTATAAGTGGTGAATGAAACTTGTAGAGGTACTCAATCTGTGGGGTGCGTTTGGATGGAATATCTATTGAATTGCAACAATCATTCAGGGAGTTATTTGATACTCTGGCAGGGTATTACACTTTATATGCAGGCATTCTGATATTGTAAAGGTGGCATACATTAATTCAAATTAAACCAGCTTAATTATTGAATCCATTGTCGCTAGTCACAGTTCCAAAATCAGATTGGTTGAACAATCCTATTCTCTTATTTACATACACTTGTTTTTTGAACTAGGAATATTGCATATTTCTTATTTTTAACTGTCCAAAAAAATCCACCTATCCCATTGTCAGATAATCAAATAATCTTCATATTTGGTTCATGAAACATCTAAGCAGGGACCCCAATTTGAATTACTTCAATGCCACGTATGCCATTTCTACACACATGCGTATCATCCATCACACTCTGCTAGAGTATCGAAGTGTCCCTTGTAAGTCCAAACCACCAAATTAAAATTCAATGTGGGCTCTTCATGCGAGGATGTGGAACATATGTCTGAGAACCGGGCCATTCATCAGGTAGGGTACACTGGAACATGTCATGGATTAAGGAAAATGTTGGTCCACTGTTCAAGTGGGCTAAAGTTGTATGAGAAAAATGGACAGTAAAAAAAAGTCCACCCATGTTTACAGTGAGGACTACCTGATGAACGGACAGTAGTTTTTTACACGTGCACTGTCTGCCCATGTCCCATACCTCCACAGGAGGGATCCCTCTTTGAATAAAAACCCAATTGCAATTCAGTCACTTTTCAAGTAGGACGTGAAAGAATATGCAATGGCAATTTGAGGACATCAAAGGCCATCATATTTCTATTGTCTTCTTGTGAATGCATGTTTGCAATTCAATTCATGTGGACACCCAAACACACCCTTAGAGAATCTAATATCCCAAACGGGAAGCTTCTATGACGATGATCTGCATGTTCAAATGAAAGCTGCCAAGGGCATCCTCAAACAAGCCAACTTTTCACACGTGTGAGGAATCCAAGCTTCTCATCGAATGGGCCACGAGACAGTTACATTGACCCAAAAACAAGACTGATTTTCTCATCAACCTGCACGTGTGGCCCACCAGATGAGCAGAACTAACTGGCTTTTAACCTGCAGAATCTACACTGAGGGGCCATTTGATGAGTGGTCTGGATCTCAAACCAAGTTAGCGTGCTTGAGAATGACCGCTAGAAAACTGCACATAACTCGTTTCTAGTTCAACCAAAAGAAAAATGAAAAAAAAAAAAAAAAAAAAGACACTTCGAATTCTACCTGATTTTTGCCAGGACCTGTCTTTAAAATATTGTGAGAGAGATTTTACAACAATCAGCTTTCAGTTTGTTTAAGTGGGGCCCTTTTCCAGCGATCCAGACGGTTAATATTGCGGCCCACTGTGTATAGTTCATGCAGAAAAAGAAAAAAAAAAAAATCCCAGTTGAAAATCTAAATCCTTCAAACAAAATAAAGGCAAAGTACTCTGTATATAGGATCCTTCAAAGTACAACACAAAATCCATATTGAACACATTGCTGTGGACCATCAGATGAGCAGACAAGCCTGATTTAAGCCCCACACAATCTATATGGTCCACCTGACGATCGACCTGCATCTCACAGATTTGGATCTTGCAGATTGGTACTTGTAGTAGTGATTCAATGACTTTTCTCAGTTACAAAGAATTCAAGGTCCAGAGAATAGCTTTACAATGCATAGAAGTTGTGCTGGAAAAGACCATCTAGTGTACAGTACATAACAGTAACAAAGCACATTTCAATTAAGAAGAAGAAGAAGAAAAGACTGGTACAAAACAAATAAAAGAATGAAAAAATACATCAATGATCAAATGATTTTGTTCGGCACTCCGCCTCTCCCTCTCACTATAAAATTCAGGTTCTCTTTATTGGTTACAAAGGATGCCATCCACACCATCCTTCCAAAAATTAGACAAAGCCGCTTCTTAAATCTACACTTTCGGCATTCATGCAAATGGCAAAATTGTGGGCCCACTAAAACTGTTGCACAAATCAAGACTGTTAATGCCTGTGTCAAAATTCGCTCTGCTGGTGATTTTATAATCCAGTTTAGGAAGCTAAGGTGCAGCAGCAGCATCATCTTCCTCGGTGGGCCCCATGGTCATTGATGATCCAGTCTCACCAGTGTCCGCCCCCCTGTAATTGTACTTCTTATACACCCTCTCTTTATTTTCCTTCCACCAGTCTTCTGCCTTCTTCTCTGCAAACTTTCTCTTGCTGCAAAATGCATTGGAAACAGATCAAACACAGTAGCCGTAAGAACACGTGCGGTTGGAAACTATTGTGAAATTGCATAGGTAGTGCCTAAGTAATTCAAACTAAACTGCCCCAAATGTATACATATCATTTTAGATGCATCATGAACCAAAAATTACTTTTATTTGGTTGTCCAGCTATTAGATTGATGGACATTTATTGGTTGGTTTAAATGAAATAAATCCAATGGTCGCACTTAAAAAACAAGCATCCATGAATCTGAGGTTAGGATTGTTCAACCAAGCTGGCCTTTCTATTTTAACTTTAGCGACAGTGGATTCCAGAGTTTAGTCAGTTTAATTTGAGTTAATATATGTCACATATACCACGTCTAAGTGCCTGCATATCAAGTGTGATATGCAGCCAGAGTATCAAATAATTCCTGTCTTTAATGTCTTGTAGAGAGTATGATCTTGGTGAATTTACAATTTCACCTTCAAAAATGTCGAGGCAATTCACAAAGAGGGATTGAAGAGGCAGTTCACCGTACACATGGCAATGTGGCACACGATCCTAGCTACTCATCGGGTGAGGCAAGCCATACTTGTACGTTGAATATTAGACTGTTGGTCATATTTTCTAAGTCCGTTATTCTCATATTTTCTGGGCATCTCATGTAGAGCTGTCAATGGGTAATTGGAACCATGGGTACCTGATGGACCTGACCTGATTTTAATGGGATCTAGGTCCCATTAAGAAATCAGGTCGGGTTTGGATCTCATCTTTTGGACCCAGTTGGGTCGTGTTTCGATCATATCCAATTAGTTGTAATGGTAAAATTATGCTTCTTTTGTGTGTGTGGAGAGATAATATAGATATGGACATGGATATGGATTATTCTAGCAAAAGAAATGGGGTTTCACAAGCCACACACGTAAGAGGGACTATTTAAGCACCATGCATGTGTTAGAGTGGCATATGTGTCCCATCTAATCCATCCATCGGATGGGTCCAACATGTAAATGCTCTTCTTTGTCTAGAACCCAACATGAAATCTAGATCAAAAGACCTAATGAGTACCCGAACTGGATTGGATCCAGGTCTAGGTCTCAAGAACTAGACCTGGACCCGACAAGACTTGGTATGGGTATCATAGGACTCAACCCACACCTGACTTGTTGATAGCCCTAGTCCCGTGCACCTGAGTGAAGCCGACTGATTCCTTCAGCCAGGGCATGTTCATGGTGGCCTCCTACCTGATTGATGCATGCCCACGATGCACCTAGGCCCACTGCATGGCCCAACAAAACAAAGACCCATAACCCACCGTAGGCCCAACATGTGCTGATTTTTGGGCTAATTAATTACAGATTTGGAGATTATAATTTACTATTTTTGAGAGATATGGGTTTTGATTTAAAGATATGATGGAAGATATGGGTTAGATTTAGAGATTTGATAACTTTCCATTAGACTTTTTGCCATATGAAGAAAGAAAACATTAGTTTATAATAAATCGTGATTGATTCTCTTAGTTGTGGTGATTTCAGTTAAGGAGATCTATAAAAGGGGTAGTGGTGGAGTTGGTAGATTTGAATTCTTTTCTAAGTGTGGTTTTTTCTTTAAGCTTTGTAAGAGAAAAGATTGATATTAATAAAAGTTCTCGTTCTCTCCCTCTCTACTCTATTGTTCTTGTGATTTTTTATTTTTTTTTGCAAATCCACTATCGAGATCTCATTGACTCGATAACCAGGTTGCACCATTTTGTTATCAGAGCGGATTGTCTTTGGGAATTTTCAACCCCACGTCATCTCCTAATGGTATCGAAAGAGGTGACACAGGAAGAGTTCTCACATGTAGCTCAATTGATCCGCGCACTTGTAGAACAGGTAGATAAACTCACACATGTGGTAGGCAATCTCACTAGTAAAATCAAGGAGCTCCAACGTGGAGGGAATTCGAAAACCGAAGTTGGAGCATGTGGACACATAGGGGAAGGTCCGCACCAAAGTCCTAACCGACAATAGGTTGCCCCAACTTATGAAGGCACCAATGATCGAATCCTTTGATTGTTGGAACGTGACAAAGAACCCAAAATTAAAGTAGAAATTTAGGGGGAAAAAATGAAGCAATCCACGTAGTCAAATGAAAAGTTGACATATGAAGTGATCGATGCATTAACATTAGACCTACACTTGACTTCACCGATGGATGAATTGATGGATCCAATGATAATGACAGTCATAGATATGCAAGTAGGTCTCAATACTCAAATTGAACCATCTTTGCAAAAGATGACAATGGCATGAAAAATAGGGCAAATGTTTCAGGATCCACAAAGAACTTTAAAGTTAAAACAAACGAGTTGGCACCCACAAAAGTGTTGGTGAAAAATACATCATTTACAATGGACTCCAACAAAAGTCATGCCAAGCATCATCAACTTCCACCAAAGAAGTACACGATTTGTTGTAATCCAAAGGTTGATATTGGTTTCCAACTCAAGGATGAGTTCTTTCGAAGCCAGGGAGAATTGATGCAGGCCCATGACGCACTTAGGCCGACAACCCACTTAGGCCCATCAAGGTCCACTGTATAGCCCAACAAAACGTAGGCCCACTATAGGCCCAACATATGCTGATTTTTGGACTGATTATTTACAAATTTGGATATTATAATTTACTATTTTTGGGAGACATGGGAGGTTGATTTAAAGATATGATTGAAGATCTTGGCTAGATTTAGAGATTTGATTGCTTTTCATATTTGCTTTTCATTAGACTTTTGTCATATGAAGAAAGATTGGATTAGTTTGTAATAAATGGTGATTAATTCTCTTAGTTGTAAATATTCAATTAAAGATTCCTTTAGGATCTATAAAAGGGGATAGTGGTGTTGGAGCTGGTAGATTTGAATATTTTTTTAAGAGTAGTTTTTTCTTTAAGCTTTGTAAGAGAAAAGGTTGGTATTAATAAAAGTTATCTCCCTCTCTACTCTATTGTTCTTGTGAGTATTCTTTTTTTTAATTTCTTTTCAATTTAGGTATAGAGATCTCATTGACTTGATAACCGGGTTGTGCCAATGATGAATGGCCTGGATTTCTTAAACATGTGAGGTGGTTTGCTTCTTTAATCTCCTTGGAATTTCTCATCTTCCATTGGAAAGAATATGATCTAAAATTACAACCTTCATTGGCACAAAATTGTGTTATTGTATAACGAAAAAATAGAAAGGATGGATGTATTAAGTAGTCAGACTAGGTGCCGATAACAATTTCCTTAAAGATTTGGTTGAATTCCAATTAACTAATGCACATAAATGAAGAGAGCTTTGCTAAGCGCATACGCTTGTGCAATAAAGCTCATGTACACCCCACACATGCCAGCATGGCACATAGATGCGAGATCTAATCCACGTCACTGGTTCAACCTTCTACATGTCTTTCCAATAATAAATCCGGTCAACTCAGTATGCGATCCCCAACATTGGAATCAGGTGGATGGTTTGGAAAACTTAGCCAAGGAATCAGGTGGATGGGTTGCAAACTGTGACTATGGCCCAGGATCGGTGGATTAACCTCATTCTTGGGCTAGGGCATCAACATAGTGGTTACTTTCTCATGGAGGGATTGGATCTCAAACCTATCATGCCATTCTGACACATGTGGCATGTACATGAGCTTTATGCACATGCATGTGAACCTAGCAAAGCTCAAATGAACAAACGCATATTTTCTCACGAAAGAGACGAAAATCGGAAAATGCAAGATATTAGGTTAGCCATCTATTCATGAAACTTCAAAAAGAAACAGCCTGGTTAGGTGAATACCTGAATTTGACTCGTTTGAAAGCTCTGGTCCCGTTTCGACGTTGAATGAGAGTTACATAGACACCCGGCTCGAATTGCTCAATCACTTGAAC
This sequence comes from Magnolia officinalis, assembly GCA_021015155.1. Lineage (NCBI taxonomy): Eukaryota > Viridiplantae > Streptophyta > Magnoliopsida > Magnoliales > Magnoliaceae > Magnolia > Magnolia officinalis. The sequence continues at coordinate 107,343,755 of JAJHSJ010000004.1, forward strand.
TTCTCCTTCATTACCACAGCTCACCGTTGACACTCTAGGCGATCTCGAGTCATTCTCCATGTTCTGGTTAGGCATATCCTCCTTGGCATCGGAAACACTCGATCTGTCTTCATCGGCATTCTGTGGTAAGTCTGTAATCCCTCCACCATCACTACAATGATCTGTCCTATCATTGATCAAGAGAGATTTATCTAATGAAGAATCAGCTGCCAAGGAAGAGCTTTCCAATGTCCGGCTCTCACTGCTCTTCAGTAAATCTTCTAACTGGGTATGTGTGGCACTTAAGTTGTGAATGTCATAAACCTCTGGGGGTATTTTCTCTGTCATCTCACCCAGCTGAATACCAGGTAAAAAAGTAGCAACGGAATGGAATAATTAGCAAGTGTTGGCATCCTTTGTAAAAATACAAAGCATAACGGCATAGAATAATGTTGCACCGAACTATTATCCTCCACAGAAGCTCTTAAATGTATTCATTTGAATGCATGCTCAGCGGGAATAGATCTATGTTGTTTGCAGATGATATAGTTTTGATTGACAAGACAAAGGAGGGTCAGGGTGTAAACACAAAGCTATATTTTTGGAGAGATGCTTTAGAATCTAAGGGGTTTAAAATTAGTCAGGCTAAACAGAGTATATGGAATGCAATTTTAGTAATAATAGGAGTGAAAATGAGGAATTAGTTAAGATTGTTGACTGAGAAGTCTCCCAAAATGACAACTTTCGACACCTTGGGTCAATAATTCATTGGAGTGGAGAGCTTGAAAAGTATGCTGCCCATAGAATTCAAGCTGGTTGGAATAAATGGAGTTGTGCCTATGGTGTTTTATGCGATTGTCGTGTACCACTCAAACTGAAAGGGAAATTTTATAGGGTAGCTATAAGACCGTCTATGCTTTATTGGATAGAATGTTGGGCAGTTAAAGAACAATATTTTCATAGGATGAGTGTAGTGGAAATGAGAATGTTGAGATGGATGAGCGGCAAGACAAGGACAGAATTAGAAATGAATGCATTCGAGGGAACTTAGAAGTAAGCACCAGCAGATAATAAGAAGAAGGAAAGTAGACTTAAGATGGTTTGGTCATGTGCAACAGAGACCAAGAACCAAGCCGGTTAGGAGTGAGTTGGTACAAGTTGAACACTCTAAAAGGACAAGGGGAAGTCCTAAAAGGACGTGGATGGAGGTAGTAAGAAAAGAATTGATGACCTATGGTCTAACTGAAGGTTTGGCCCTTGATAGAGTAGAATGGTGGAACAGGATTCATTTAGCCAATTAATTGGGATAAGGCTTAGATGATGACGATGATGATGATTTGAATTCATGCTCAATGCATGAGACATTGCAGAATGTCATTAACATTAATTACACCATACAAAAACAAAGTGAAAGATAAGCATAAAAAAGGTCATCTGAAAACACTTGGAATACAAGGTGCAGATAGCTAACACAGAGAAAGCAATGGAGTTGCAACATTGCCATACATAATGCTACCACCATTCTGATCTGCTTTGGATGTCCCCATAGATTTGGATGGTTAAACTTTTATTTTGGGGCAGCTCAGGAAATGAGAACTGCACCAGGCAAGTTCCTGTTTTCTGCACTTTGTGTCATGAATCACTAGTGGAATAAGAATGGCTCACTAGTTGTGCCCTCCCCTACACACACACACACGCACATAGACACACCCATGCACACTCACACACGTGCACACATGTATATCAATGTGTATGCATGTATGTACCATAACTTAGAAGATGCATATTATATATTCAAAATAGATAATTTGGTAATGAGAGTGTAACTTCAATGACTTGCAAAGGCTGACTAAAATACCTGGCCCGCTAGAGACTTGAGAATTTCTTTCACAACAGAATGCCTAGACGACTCCTCAGCCACAAATGAAGCAGCTACTTTAGCTTTCTTTTCCACTTTCTGCAGCTCGACATCTTGAAATTCACACTTGTGTCTCAGATTTTTAACCTAGAAGACACTCAGTACATCAAGAAGAAACTAAATTACTACCACAAAGTAATTTAATAATTGTGCTCACATATCATTTCCCCATGAATCAATTGGAAGACATCTGGAAAGTAAAGGATGCTTTTGGATGTACCCAAACGGATCACCAAATGAAAATTTTGGCAGGACAAATGGTTATCTGTTCAACGAAGCATTTGTGGCAGCACAGAAAACCAAATAGCATTATGTGGGAAATGGTTTTTCCACCTTTTTTCCACACCAAATCAATATCACAGTGTGTTTTAGATCCTGCCCAGAACGCATCAGATATTAATGCAGGCAGAAAAGGATCCTGCATGCCTGTACTTCCAGGAACATTAAAACGTATCAGCGAAGTCGTGGGTGGAAAGGAATTCGTTACTTACTTGGGCCTGCAACTTCAGGACTTCTTGGTTTAGAAGCTCGTTTGTCTTCTTGAGGCTGTCAATGATGCTTTTAGAATATACAGGAGTTACAGAGTGAGGAGGGCTTGGCCTCCTAGAGTAAGGTGATGCAGAACGCGAACTGACTGCTGGCTGCGTCACTGATGTAACGATTGGTTTCAAAGCATTTTGAAGTACACTCAAGGAACTTGGAAAAGCAATATCTTTTAGCTGTAACAGCGATGGAACTTGGGGCACTCGTAATAGGGAAAGCGAGTCAGTTTTAGGCCCCTGCTTGATCGATTTCACTTCAAGATACTGTACAGGTTCTGTGTTAGGAGATAACAAAATCCTCGACAACCTTATTTCTCCCCTTTCCAACCTCTCCCTGGTGTCAATATAGCGGCGGGGGGCTACAATCTTGCTATTGACAGCCGACGAAGCACCAACTTCCGATGCTTTAAGCTTTGCAAAGCAAGCATCACATACACGGTGTGGTTTGCCTGGAGTAGGAGCCAATGCAGCTTTAAGAACCTTTCTGGAACTGCAAGCATGGCAGTGAACAAGTCCACAATTATAGCAATTGTGCCTTTTCCGAGTAAATCCGAATGCCTGTCGACACCCTGAGCAGAGTGATTGGTCTGCGCCAGAAACCCACTTGTGAATGCATATAATAGCAGTGAAATTTGAGCCGCAAGATATGCTTTTAACGTGCCTGTCTTTTAAAGCTTCAACAAGTGTAGGCGTTTTCCGATCTTCGACGTCCCCATGTCCCAGTCTTCCATTGGCACCATGCCCCCATGTGAATACTTCGTTTCTTGATGTTAGGGCGGCAACGTGGCATGCACCACAGGAGATTTCGTCGACCAATTCACCCATCAATCTATCTTGTACTAAGCAAGGTACCTTACCATCAGAATTTGGATTGCCCAGCTGGCCATAAATGTTACTTCCAATTGTAAAAACATGCCCTGATGTAGTGAGGGCAACAGTAATACTATGTCCACAGGCCAGCTGATGGAAGTTGTAGTCAATAAGTGACGAGACGCAAGTGGGAACCAACTGTGCTTTCTTGTCCCCATGACCCAAACGGTTTTTATCACCATCACCCCATGTGAACAATTTTCTAGATCCAATGTTTCCGCCGTTCTGTCCTATAACCTCTACAATTGCGGCTGTATGCCATACTCCACAGGCAACCTTAATGGTCTTTAGTCCGCTCAAGGATTGAACTTCTCTCGGGTACCAACAGCTTTCTCGATCACCATGGCCCAAAACACCAAACGTCCCATCGCCGAATGTAAACAATTTTCCGTTCGAAGTTGCTAAGGCCGAATGCCATGTACCACATGCAACAGACAGCACTTGAAATCCTTCTAAAGGACCACATAATCTTTTAGGTATCCAGTGGCTGACAGTGGTTCCATGACCGAGAAGTCCAGCATTATAGGTACCATCTCCCCAAGAAAATAGGTCACCAGCCACCGATACAGCACATGTGTGATACTCACCACATGCAACATACTCCATGTTACTGACTGCCAAAGTCTCCACAAGTTGGGGTCGGACACGATCCGTTTCTATTCCATGGCCAAGACGTCCTCCAGACTCATCACCCCAAGTAAATACCTCACCTTGCCTTGTCACTAGAGCAGCATGCCTAACACCACAAGCAATCTGATGAACATCCAAAACCACGTCTGATTCTAAGGGCTTAGGAAGTAGCACATCAGTTTTTGAACAGATAGGATTTCCAATTCCATCAGCTAAACTCGCATCACACCAAACCTCTCCCCAGACATAAACATCACCTAAAGATTCACAGTCATCAGGTCCAGATCCTTGACTAGAATAGCTAGGGGCAGCACTTGAAACACTAAGACGGCCATCTCCTGCGTTACTTGCTCTTGGTTGCATATTTGCACGGTCCGACCCCACATCTGAACTCACCAAATTCAGAGTAGGTTCCCGAGAAAAACAATCAACGAAGGAATTCGTGTTAGGACTACGAGCTATACTTAAAGGAACCTCTACTTTTACGCTGGAAGGATGACCATCTTGAATGAAGTTCCTGCCATCCTGGAGGGAAGGAAAAAAAAAAAAAGCTACAGTTACAATAACAAAAAACATAGGGATTTTATCAGATGATGAAATTGTTATGCATAAAAAATTTTAAAAAGAAAAGATAACTGGATAAACGAATAAGAGATTCTGTAACAAATGGTTCGTAAGTTAGGTAGCTCACATCAAAATGACTATTAGTCTTAGAATGTCTATGTCGGCCAGTAGAAATCAGTGCCTTAAGGCTTGCAATCCAGACCTCTGCCTCAGCTTTGTCTTTGCAAATCTAGTGAGTATAGATAATAGAAGGGAATTATCATAATTTTGAACTTATCATCAACTAGTCAATGTTCACTTTCATATTAGAATATGAAAAGGATAAATGCTTATAATTTCACTTACCAGATCAAGAGATCGTTCGCCATTATTATAGAGAAGAGAAAATGACAAATAGTCCTTTTCAGGGCATAAGTATCTCTTAAAAACAGCCTGCAGAGTAGGATAAGCCAATAGAGCACCATATAAAAAGCCAGGTGAAATCATTTACAATCATTTTAAAAAAATCATGAGGCCTGCAGCAAGGTTAATCTCACAGTTCTCTGTCCCGGGATAATACGTGAGACGGAAGACAACTTCAAAGTCCTTTCTCCTCCGTGCGAATACCAAATCAGTGTTGTTTCATCCTGTGAATATAATAGTATATTAAAAAGAACTGGTTAAGCCACATGCTACAACAACGCCAGAGCATGAACACACATACTGACCACATATCTAGAAGAGAATTCAAATGCCTTGAAGCATTTATGCTTAGCAAAATTATGCATTAAGTTTAGCGGAGAATTTTCAATCATATACACTGAAAGTTGGTGTTTACTGCTAGTTTTAGTTGGGATATAACTTGAAATATCGGACATCAATCGAATGTCTGTATTTGATGCAACCGCCACATACAAATGGAATATCTAACGAACATAAACGAAAAATAATTTGTATGCATGAGAAAAATACTGTCTAAAATAGAAGATTCATCAAAGCCTAATGCATGTCGTTAAAGGAAACATTACCATAGAGCAATGAGTTGAGAAAGAATAAATGTATCTACTTTGTTGATTAAGCAATTAAATATACAGGAATGCTCAATCAAGACACCTCATCTTCATGAATCAAAAAGTAATGCACCAAAATGACACGTGTGCAGGATCTGGGACGTCCATCAGATGGTCCCCCGGTGCATGTGTCCAATCCTAAAACTAGGGTAGCCCACTCATCAGGTGAGTGACACATTACCATCGGTTATCATTTTTCTAAATGTCCATTTCATTCTACATGTGTTTCCCACCTGATAAATTGATCTGTCAGATTTGTGGGCTGAGGAACATTCCATGTGGGAACCACCCCGCAAATGTCCTGAAATGCACACCCATGTGTCACCTTGACACATGTGGTGCGTTTATGAAGATGTGGTGTCTGGAATTAGCATTACTCAAATAAAAATCTCTTAGATGTATCCAAACAATTGAATGTTGTTTTTTTTATAACTCAGAATGCCAATCTTCAGGCACCAAGTCGATGCATATGACTAGAAAATATCTTGACTGTTGTGGAAATGGAACATGGAAGAAAAGGAAGCAGGAGGGGAAAACAAAGAAAAAAGAAACAGAAAATGATGAAAGTAACTCAATACCTATCTTCAAAATAACAACAACAACAACAGTAGTAGTAGCATTATATATGCATCAGCACACATGTATGTCTGTCCGCATTCCATTCTCCTCTTTATTCCAAGTCAATCATGTCAGAGTCTACGTATTGTGGACATAATGCGTTGCATCCATGTCTCGGAAAAATGGGCCAGAAACTGAAAACTAATACAGACTGCAAAATAACTTAAATCTCTTAATTGAAGGGGAAAAAAGGGAAGGTACTCACGGGAGAAATTCTGAACGGACAAAACCTAGGCTTCCCTTTTCGACTATACTTGATTAACTGAGTACCCTTCTTCAAAGCAATGAGTCCCTTCAAAAGAGACAAATGAAAATATTTTAAGCAAAACAAAAGCATCCAGTAATCATGAGAGAAAAAACCTGCTAGTTAAAGTATGCAAATACACACACACACACACAGCTAGCAGTATCAAATTTTCATTTTCTTTTGACATATATATCAGCAATGAAAGAGAAAGTCAATCTTGATCAACAACCATCAATCAATTCAGTGCATATGGCACATCAAAATGCAAAAAAGGACTACTTTCAACTTCAAAAGTGATTCAATCATTTCCATTTTTCATGAATAGATTGTTCAGATGCACCAGAAAAGGTAGAACTTGAGTCAATAAGGAACAACTTTAAATGCATATCATTATGTGTAAAAAAAAATCAAATATACATAATGCACCTCAGAATATATGAACAGCCACAAAAAGCCAATCAATTTTTTCAGATCATGTTTGATAAAATTCAACCAGACCTCCATCAAGGGCTTTCCAAAGGACAGTCAAGACTCTCCAGTTTATGGCTGCTTCTCCATGGTACCAATTGCCGTTCCAAAGGAAATAATCCATGCATAACAAATACAAGAAAATTCACCACCTCACGATTTCATATGCAATTCCAAACCAGTGTTTTAAATCGCTACGCTATGTAGTGTGTAGCTTACGCTATGTAGCGTAGCTTAGCCTAAACACTATGTAGTGTAGCTTAGCCTTAACACTACGTAGCGTAGCTCATGAAAATAGCTTAAGTTGCGTGTAGCATACGCTCCATGATTAATTCGCATATGCTACATGCTACATAGACTACACTACACGCTACATAGCTCACATTACAAGTTATTTTTCACTATACCATTAAAATCAATTAACAATTTTAATTATTTGTTACATTTTTTCTATTTTCAATAAAAATTAGTTAACCATTTCAATGCTTTTAGTAAAATAATATAAGTAGTACATTAAATCAAAATTATTATTTTTTGCTCTTTCTTTACCTTTATATTTAATCATCGATTATTCTATTACTTCAGGTTGTGTTTGGTTGCACCAAATATCCTGAAATTTTGTTAAATTTCATTATTAATTGGTCTAATTTAGTGCAGAATATCATGAAATTGATACAACCAAGCGCAACCTTGATTAAAAACTTAGAAGTAGTGTGTAGCTTATGCTACACACTATGTAGCTCACGCCTCATACTTTAGAGGGGTGAATGCTACGTTACAAGCAATCCGCTATTTAAAACATTGTTCCGAACCAATGCACCCTCAACACCAATTGCAATCATTGGTCTAATGATACTAATAAAGTGAATAACCAAATTGAATTTCCTTCCTTGGAATACATATCAAGAGTCTAGGCTCCATATTTTAACTACATTACTTTCAATGTGGGTCCACAAGGAACAGTACTACCAATCAATGCAAGATCATTCATTTTTGTTCTTTCCTCTCTATTAGACTGTTGTTCGCAATCCAAAGGCTCCATTTGGATGCTCGATCGAATTGAATAGCAATAATTCAATAGAATGAGGGCAGAAAAGACAAAAGAGGGGCTAGCCCACAAATCAAAATCAAGATCCTTTCAGGTCCAACCTGAAACGCATCGAATTGGAATCTGGGTTCAATTGTCATTACGGATTAAAGCCGTCCCACCCCACTTTCGTCATTTCTTCAATATTGAATTGGATCATTGCAATTAAACGCAATCCAATCATCGAACGCAACATAAGCATGTGAACAACAGATCCATCCGTTGAGAAAACTTATATTCCAACATGAATAAACAAATGCAATTCGAATGAATTACGATTGGACAAAAACAAGGAAGAAAAAAGAGAAAAAGGTTAGAAAGCGAAGAACTAACTTGCTCGACCTCACGCTCGGAATGATCTGCCATTCCATCTTCGGTTCCCCAGTCTTCTTCATCAAATTCCAATCAATCTTCGAAAATAAAAGATGGGACGACAGAGAAAGAAAAGAAAAGAATTCAGAGATCTTCCTTTGAGAGCTCAAGAGATCTCTGAATGATCGAATTCCGAAAAGAATCTTCCAAATCAGCACTGATGATTTTGTCGGAGAAATTCAACGGATCGGATCGATTGGAGAAATGAAGAGTCTTTTTTCTTATATCCAAAAACGCTCAAATAAATAAAAATGAATTTTTTTACGGATAAGACTTTTATGTTAGTTCTGTACTGTTTAAAAAATGGTGGTGACTCATCTTCCTCACACGTGGCAATCGTGTACAGTCATCCAAGCCGTCCAATTGTGGGTCTGATTGGGAATAGAGAATATCTAAAGTCAAACTGATCAAGAAATCCACACCGTTTCGTGTGGCCCACATGAGTTTTGGATCTCCCGGAGTTTTAGAATCCTGTCCAAAACAGATGGACGGACGGAGTGGATTTGTCAAGATCATCTCTGTGTGCCTCGGGTGTGGAATGACGTTTTGGTGCACTCTAGAAGCACATGGCACGTGTCGACAGTGTACTCATTTATCTGAACCGTTCATTTGGCTTTGCCTACTGATCATGGTATACCATGAAAATTTTGCGGTGATTCGAGGATGTTAACCGTCCAAACCTTGGACTTATTTTCAAAGCCGTCAGTTTTCCAAGCCGAAGTGGAAGATATTGAATAGGCCATTGATATTGATCGCTGGACCTTTCTTTATCAGGTCAGCAATTTTTTTAACCGATTGGATAGAATTTTTCCTCTGATTTGTTTGTATTTTACTACAATAGCCTAGGAAAGTTTTTTAAACCTAATGTACGGTCAAGATCGGTGATTTAACCGTCCACTCTCTCAAAAAGCATGCACGCCAACCAATACTCCATGCGCGCAGATACCACTTGATCGGGCCCAGTCGGCTTTATATATGGAGTTGTACACGTGTCGAGTCGAGTCGAGTATCACCCTACTCGTACTCGACTCTTAATGCCCGAGTGCTGCTCGTACTCGATTCTACTCGACTGTAACATCCCGGATTTTGCCAATTTGGGATTAGATGTCCTTAGGCGATGGGTTGCTCTTAACACCTTATTATTTCGTCAGAACTGAACCCCACAGTCTAAAATCGCTTCTGAACCCATTTCCTTCACAAATCCCACCCCTTTACTACTTTGTGCCTTCAATTTTTCAAAGCACTTTCGCCCTAGACACTAACTTAAACTAGCTAAGTAGTAAAACTTGGATCACTTTATATACAAACTACAAAGGCCTAAGTACCATCTCAACCAGAAAACAATTAGGATTAAATCCTTTAGAAATTTAACAAAGTTAACTAAGTGCAAACTCGACTAGCCATGAAATCCGTTGGGATCGCTTTAAATACGATCTGCAAGACCCAAAACTTGTAAAACATGTGACTCTAGGTTACCCTAAAGTTAGAACCGAACTCATTACCCGTCTGCTCTCGGGACTGAAACGAAACTTCGTATGAGGGCTAGATCGCACATCGGGAGTCCGATTAACAAGAAGCTAAGGAACCAGGACCGCCCTACTGGGCTTGACAATCATCTCAAAAATCAGGCGATTCCGATGTCCCACGGCCATTTATTTCGATCCGGAGCGAGGGTGTGTGAAAAACACTATTTCCATCCTAATAAAAATATCAGGAATAGTGATCTGGCACCATTCGCTTGCGCATCAGTATTAAGCAACCTGACCGTCAGAATCAGACCAAAATACACCCTCGGATTAAGAAAAATTTCAGGAACATTTACATGTACTTGGAATTTCGGATCGTGGCCCACTGACCGTTGAACTGAAAGTGGTCCGCCACGTGCGATCTGGGAATCCGATCGAGTCGAAAACGTAATCCCACGTGGATCCATAGATGGTGAGCTTAAGTCTTACGTTTGGCTCAAGGAGGGCCACCAGAACACCTCTTTTGAGCTGGAAAAGTGACGAAATACCTATATTAGCAGTAACCTTTGAACATGAGTCTATTTCGGTGAGTTTTGAGACTATATAAGGACCTTAAACCCTCTCTTATGGCAGCCATACGAATTTGGAATTGAGAGAGGGAAAAGAGAGAGAAAGTGAGGGAGAAGTGGGAGAATCTCCCAGCCGTCGTTCCCTGCCACCACACGGGCTGCACCGCCCCTTTCCAGACATTTTTTCGGCGTTTCCGGCGTCGTTTCTAGGTAAGGAAACCCTAACCCTAATCTGATTTGGGGCTTGGGTGGTTGTAGGTTATGAAATAGCTAACCTATGTTGTTCCTTAGGGTGCCAAACTGCCGTAGAGGAAAGCTTAGCACACCTATCAACTCCGTTACGATTCTACGACAAAAGGTGCGGACTTTAGGGTATGTTACGTTTTTCAACGCTTTCAATGTCAGATAATGATAGATTCATGATCTGCATGCAATTGCACATGTACAAAGTGCTTTCCGTTTCCTGTTTCGATTAACGTTGTAGAATATGGAATTTCACATACTCTAGGTATACGTAGAAATACCGTATACGTATTTTTTTGGAATAATGTTTGACATGTTTATTTAATGTATGATTATACAATACATGGATAAAATACTAGTTTGGCAAAGGAATCGCCGTAATATATGTTCGCTTGTAAACACTATGTATGTTGAAATTGTGTATTCTAGAAATACCGCATATGTGTAAATTTTGGAAATGTAATTGTCATGATTATTTGTTGTATGATCATGGTATACGCGGATAAAATAACCGCTTGGCGAAAGAGTTCGCCCTAATACATGTTTGCTAACATACACTATGTATGTTGGAATAGTGTATTCTAAGTGTTTGTTGAAATGACTAAGTAAATATGGATTTATGATTTATGTTTGTCATGTGTATTGAATGTAAGAACATGATTGAAATGTACTAGTCAACCCCTTGACGAAAGGACTTGCCCTAAATCACGCCACGGTCAATACACTACACATGTTAAAGTGTGTAGTCCAAGTGTTTGTGGAAATGACTGAATGAATATAGAACTTGGACCCATGCTTGCCATGACTATCCGTCGTGGGGGCACGCGTGTTATGATTGGGGTAGCTCCCTAGTAGAGGGATTTGGCCTAATACCTATGTGATTAACATATGTCATGTATGTGATGTATGTAGTTCAAGTGTTTCTTGAAATGTCTGAATGAGTAGTAGTTAGCAAATTGTAATGTATAAGGGTGTTGAGACATGATTCTCAACCTCTTTTAACTATGTGTATGATCTCCTTTAATAGTTGTGTGATTAGGATTTGAACATGTACAAACTCATGCTTGTGTTGTGATTTATAACATGCTCAACTGCTTTATGATATTGACTATGTAATGCATATGTTTAAATTTATAATTACGTTGTACGATCCGTCATGGGTGATGGGGGAGCGGAGCGGAGCAACGAGTGCGTGCAACAGCCCTGGCAGCCCTAAACGGATAATACCGAACCTTGATTGTATGAGTTGAATCTTGATCCATTACTGCTTTATCTATCTGCAATTGATTGTGTTGGGGCTATGATTATGGCCCAGGCAATCGGTAACGGGATTGAATTCGTGGCTGAGATTCATTTGCCACGTGGGATGTGTTCGACGAACTCGAGTCGTGCGTTGCCTGTCGGCAGTGGCTAGGCCACACGAAGTGTTTATGCACTTCATGTCGTGCAGCTCAACGGGCGATCGTGCTAGTCGAGCTTGTCAAGTAACCCGATCTGCCTTATGCATGTTCACCCTGTTGGACGCTACTGCTTGAACCTACGGTACCAAACTTACTAGTGAAACCCCCTTTTAACCATTGTACCTCGATCCGCTAAGACGCATGAGCCGGGCATGGTGGTATGGGACACCGTGGTCGAGCTGTCGGCCTACGCTGGGGCCATGTGCCTCCCCGTAGTGACCATTGCGCAACCAACTCGTGAGCCGAATATGGTGGTATGGGACACTGTATTCGAGCTGTCGATACTTACGGCGAGAGCCGAGTACGGTGAGACCTGTACTCGTGCGGACGGCGACGAGTCCTCGTAGTATCTTCGAGTATACTCCAAGGGTCTGTGATTGGCGACGAGTCTTTCACAGCAACTAGAGTATGAGTGGAGCCGAGTACGGTGAGACCTGTACTTGAGCTGACGGCTAGTGATTGAGCCGAGTACGGTGAGACCTGTACTCGAGCTGACGGTCAGCAATTGAGCCGCATACGGTGAGATCTGTATCCGTGCTGACGGGTGACGAGCCCTTTGTGATGCCTTCGCTAAGCCTCTCAAACCATAATATCGTATGAGATTAACTAGGATTGACGACCCTAGAATGGATCATGTTTGGGAATGATACAAGGGAGGTACCTTAGTTCCCAATCCTGCTGATTGAAAAGGACTAATAACAACTTGGTAATCATGCTCATCATCACACTGCATGTGCCTGGAAGATGTGGAGCACTGAGGGAAGAAAGCATGCCGCGGACGTAAGATGGTGTCGCATGAGGGAGTATGTCGGTGAGGGCATACAGCATCATGTCATTTCATTCTTGCATTATATAAGAGTAGTTAGAATTGTTTGATTTGTACTGCTTTATCATTACTGCTTGATTGAATTGATAACATGTTAACCTATGCTTTACTGTTCCACTGAGTTGATCACTCACTCCCACGTTACGGGACGGTGTTCCGAACACCCACCAGATTTGTTGAGTTTCAGGTGATGGCGATGTTTATGAAGCAGAGCCGGACTTCTATGATGTGGAGGAGGAGTTCTCCTACATGTAACTTTCTGACAGGCCAATGAAGACCTGGTATTGTATTGACGGGGTTATGGTTCTTGGGATAGAAGGCATTACACTTCCTCACATTTGGTAAATTTTAGAACTGCACTTATATTTATTTAACCTGGTAATGTTATCACACTCTGGAGACTCATCATAAGTTATATAATTTATCTATCTATCACAGTCTTCCGCTTGCAAACTTAACTGTCTCTGGAGTATGATATGCTGTTTTGGCTTAATCTCACTCATGTTCAATGCACGAATACAGTCAACATTCAATCATCATTCATTTTGTTGCATAAGTGATGTTCTGGAACTCGGGAGTTGAGTTTATGCTCGACCCCCGATTTTCAGGGCGTTACATCGACCAACGAGCAGGGACCCCCTACTCGTACTCTACTCGCCCGAGTACGAGAGTAGTAAACGAGTAGAGTCGAGTCTGAGTTTTCGAGTCGAGTCCGAGTACGAGCACACGGTTGAGTACCGAGTACAAGTTTTCGAGCCGAGTCCACTCATTTTCCTGATCATTTTATTAGGTTAATCCCAAAACTATATTAAATAATTTCTATATTAACATATATTAAACAATTTCTAAAAATAAAAAATAAAAAAAATAAACCCACACATTATCGGGCAAGTTAGCCAGGAACGACCAGTAGCTGCGTGCAGGGCAGGGCAATGACAGACGAGTGGCAGCCTAGCAGGAACGAGCTGCGACACCGAACAAGTGGCAGGGATGAGCTCCGTCATCGGACAGGGGCACCGGACAGGCCGCAGGGACGAGCGGCAGGTCTAGCACCGCCGGACAGGGGATAGGGGCGAGTGAGAGAGAGAGAGAGGGAAGAAGAGGGACGGCCGGAGTCCGGAAGGGCACTGGGAGAGGGAGGGGAGAGAGAGGTTTTTTTTTTTTCAAACGGGTTTGGGCGCTCACTAGTTGAAAATGACGGGTGGGTGGGGTAGGGTTTTTTTTGGGCGCTCGGCTGCTCGCTGGTTTGAAAATGACAGGTGAGTCGAGTAGAGTTTTTTTGGGCGGGTTTATATATACAGGTACGAGTCGAGTACCGAGTCGAGCACACGAGTCGAGTACCGAGTCGAGTACTTCTAGACTTGTACTCTACTCGTAATCTAAACGAGCAATGAAAACCCGCTCGTACTCGGCCCTAACTCAGGCGAGTCGAGTACGAGTCGAGTCGAGCGAGTACTCGAGCCTTATTCTGCTCGTGTACAGCTCTCTCTCTCTCTCTCTCTATATATATATATATATATAATGATCGGTCCTCGGCTTGACTGGCCAGCTCAGCTCGGTTCGATCAGCAATTCGAGCCAAGATAGAGTCGAATTTGCCATTGCAGTATTTTCACAAACACTTAAATTGTACCTTCAAAAGCTCATTATATTTGAGACAATAGTAATGATTTTATAGGTATTTTATCAAACACCTTTTAAACAATAAAAGTTAAGAAAAAAAAATTTGTTGATTTCATATATATATATATATATATATATATATAATATATATATAATATATATATACACACACACACGTTTCATTAGACATTGGCAACACTTCTTTAAACCATTTCATTAAACACTTAGTGTGCAAATCAATATTAAAATAACTAAGTCACTGAACTAGTTTAATTTGAGTTGGATTCGAGTTGAGTTTGATCTAAGTTGAATTAAACTAGGGCTAGCTCGAACTTATTTTTCAGCTCAACTCATCTATCAAAAAAATCAGCTTGGCTGGGCTCCAACACAACTTCGAACCGAGTCATACTGAGCTTTTTCAAGTTGAGTTGAGCGAGCTAACCGAGCTAGCTCGGTTCGTATACACCTCTCTCTCTCTCTCTCTCTCTATATATATATATTATATATATATATATATATATATATTCCTTTTCATTTCCGATTTTCAAGTGGAAAGTGGTGTTTTCTTTTTGACACGTGGACAGCAGGTTTCCGTAGAACCCGTACAACACGTGAGATACTGACAGAACGTAATACCGAGTGTTCTCGCTCGCTTTAGATTTTTTCGGCACGCGTGTCAGATTGGAATGAGTTAGAGATTTTAGTCCACTCATCAGGTAGGTCGCACGGAGAGCATACCATGCAGAAAAGAAACAGACTGGTCCAGTCATCAGATGCGCGGATATTACATTAGAAAATGGACAAATGACCTGCGGCTTATATCCCACGTTCATTTGCCGCTTTCAACATGACTGTACCAGATTGGTTGTTCTGTGGAGAATATTACGGTACACTGGACCGGATCAATGGTATGGATCTTTTAATAATATGCCACTTCTGAAGGTGTGGTACGAGGCCCATTCCTCTCTCACGCGAGCGAGGAAACTTAGTCTCTATAACATTTGAGAGAAACGAGGAATTATCATTGACATCCAGCAGAATGGTACAAACGATGGATACGCAGGAAACGGATTGGCTACTGCCCCTGCCACTAGCCATTGGCTAGTGGTCGGTGCTCTGTGGACCCCTCCATGATGTATTTGTTTAATCCGTGCCGTCCACCCATTCTTAAATATCATTTTATGGTATGAGCCCAAAAATGAGATTGATGCAAATCTCAAGTGGACCGCGCTTGATTGAACGCCCACCATTAAAAACTTCTTAAGGGCAACAAAAGTTTTGGATCAAGCTGATATATATTTTTTCCCTTCATCCAAGTCCGTATGACCTAATCAACTGGTTAAATGTCAAATAATCATTACAACGGGCCCTTGGAGGTTTTTAATGGTGGACATTCAATCACTACTGTTTTCCCATGATGTGGTTTACCTGAGATTTAGATCTACCCCATTTTTGGGATCAAGCCCTAAGATTATCTTTCAAAATGTATAGACTACGGGGATTAAAAAAAACATACATCATGGTGGGGTCCACATAACACTGACCACTAGCCACCTGGCCAGTGTCAGCGTCACTAGCCAAACCGCGTCCGGAAGCGCAAGGGACGCGGATTGCCTAGGGACTTGGCTACTGTACAGTGCTATGTTAGCCCTACCATGATGTATGTGTTTTATCTATGCCGTCAGTTTGATACAAGATCACACCATAAGAAAATGTCTACCATTAAAAAGTTCCAAGGGTCCTAATGTTTGTTTGCCATCCAACCTGTTGATCAGGTCACACAAAGCTGGATGAAGGGAAAACACAAGTCAGTTTCATTCAAAACTTTTGTCCCGTATTGTAAGTTTTTAATGTTGGGCATTCAATTATACATGAGATTTGGATCTACCTCATTTTTAACTCATGCCCCAAAATCATCTAGAAAGATAAATGTACAGCATGAATAAAACACATTTATTATGGTGGGCCCACCTAGTGTTGTACAATAACTGTTGGTAACAGAAAGTCACAGTAGTACATAAATAGGAATCCATACGCAAGTCATTCATCTATCTCAGATTTTAAATAATAGATATAGTGACTTCAACTTGATCCAAGTGAGTGGGTTTTGAAATCAAATAATACAATCACTTCATTCACTTATTATATGTTTACAATCACTTTCCCTTAATTTTTATGATTTGGACAATTAGATAAAGTTTATGATATTTTAACCATACAAATCAGGCATCTTATCTAATCTGCTCGAGCATAAATAACTCCATATCACAGCTGTTTTTAACATCCAAAATAAACACAATGAATTATAACCAGTGGTGGATAATTCATTAAAAAAAAAAAGTGAAATATATATGGATATAGGTGGATGAAGTATCATGCAGACTATCGACCCCAATGGTGCTGTAGAAATCGACTTTAATGGCGACACATAATCACCTTGACTTATATTCTAGAGGGCCCACTGTGATGCATGACATCTATTCTGCCCATGGTTTTCAGTTCAATTTGGGAGATGAGATCAAACAAAGCTCAATTAGACTACACCACAGGAAGCAACAAGGACAGACACCGACCGTCGAAAACTTCAGAGTGTCCACCTGACTCCTAGAAGGAAAAAACAAATACCAACTTGATCCAAATCAGCCTCATTGTTCTAATGGTGGGTGTTCCATCCTAATTGTTTTGTTGGTGATGTCTATTTTAGCTTTTGATTTGCCTCATGTTTAGGTATGTGATTTCAAATGAAATGTGAAATAGATGAACAGAGTGGATATAATATCATGGTGGTTTGGCAAGTGCATTCCTAACAATCCAATGGTAGCTATCAAATGAATGGTTAAAGGTGTGTAAGGTGAAATGAGAGTGGACTGGTCATCTTCTCACTGCTAGGCTTCATTTGGAGTGATTAGACTATGGGTTTCAGTAAAACTAAACATTTTCTTTACTTGGTCACATGGTAACATGAACTAATGATTATTGCTTTGTCTTGTGGTTATGTTTAGTTAATTGGCTTGCCCAATTGGATGGTTGAGATCATCTGATTCATACCATTTTAAGTTGTGATATATCCAAGACTTCTGGTTGATGTTTAGTCCATCGGCTTGCACCCAATTGGATGGTTGGGATCATCCGATTCATACCATTTTAAGTTGTGCTCTATCCAAGTCCTAAATTAGGTACTCCAGCTGTTTTAGTGTAGTATATTGGTTGATATGCAAGCATTAACAAGGACCACACTGATCAATCACCATCTAGAATCCATCAATACTACATCAGTCAATGTAAATTTGTGTTAAAAAAATATTTATATCAAGTCAATGTAGACTGACTACATGAACCCATCAATTTTCAAAAGGAAGAAACAAAACCCATCAATCTAGCATAGTGACTACATGAACCCCCACTCTATAATGACATTCAATCTTCTTTTCTCCTTTGGTATTATAAGACTGGTTCTTACATCTTATGATTCTTATCAACCAACTCATCACTAAGATGGAATGACAACCATGGATTGGAGCCATTGCTCCACAAACTCCACAAGGACAAGTCTCCCACACTGCTCTTGAAGACCTGAATACCTAAAGGATAGATGCATATCCCTAGCTTGTTGAGCTCTAGGCATATTTTTCGAGGACATATACCCTTGGCAGGTCAAGGCATTTGCCAAAGGATAATCAATCCCAATACTACTCTTCGCCCAAACAAGCTTAAGATGTCTAGGAGTGAAGTGCAAGTTTCGCAAGTTACAGGGGACTAGACCAATGCATATGTGAAACTTTTTGAACTTTAAAGAGCATGTCGCTCTAAATAAGATTACCAGTAGTCATGTTCCCCTCCTTGGAGAGTCACTTGTATTTTGCAGCTATTCATTTCTCATATAGGTGTGGTCTACCAAACGAGTCAAAAGCTTGATTTTCAAGCTATGGCATGTTCACCATCCGATTAATGGATTGGATCTCTTACATGGACACTATGGCATGTGCCATAAAAGAGAAGGCAAATGGAAAAAAAAAAAAAAAACCCTCTGGGTTCTAAGTTGAAGTCCCAATCACAACCTCCACTCATACTAAAGAACAAATGAGGACGGAACATATCAAATTGATATACACACTAAGCAAGAGTTAACATGCATAAATTAGTCTTTTGATTTTGTAAAAAAAAAAAAAAAATGAAAATATTAATGAATACAAATGAGTTGATTTACAAGTTCTTTCATTTCAACTCATGTGTATTGAAGATCCGACCTATCCAACATGTGGCGCTCAATACATGAACTGAAATAGCTGTAAAAAAAAAAAAAAAAAAAAAAAACATAATCAATAAGACCCAATAGGCTTTTACTGAAATCTGTTAGTTATACCTGGGCATGTGTTATTTAAGTGGGCAGGCTACTATAAGAATGAATCCCTTAAACCATCCAATAGCTGGGACAAGGCTATGATGGTGATGATGATGTTTGGAACAAACTTCCATGCACACAATAAGCACCAAGAGATGCTGTACATGCCTCCTATTGTTTAAAGAAGGTAGCAAATATTTCAAAATGTAAATTTTGCAAGCCCCATTTTAGAATGTGTCAAGATTCCTAGCCACCATATAGGAGGTGAGAGATGTGTATGCAGTACATGTCTTCTCAATGCCCATTGTGACTCACAAATTTCTCCACTTATTTCCATAACCCATGCTCGGATGTCTAAATTAGATATCTTACTGGACCATCTTGTAATTTTAATAACCAGTCGCAACAATTTGTTAATATAGAGAGTTTAAACATTTGTAATTGGCATTCTATTATGGTGCAAACAAGTTCTATATGACATTTGTCGAGTCTAATACATGTTTGTTTTGTTTTGTTTTCTTTTGTTTTCTTTTCTTTTCTTTTTGTTTTTTTTTTTAAAAAATATATATACTTGGCCCACTCTTCATATATCACCATGTGAAATCACATTGATCAGATAAAACTAACCATCCAAACAATGTCCCTTTTTGCTAAAATGTTTGTGGTCCAAGATCATCAGATGTTTAGAATCATTAGATCAAAGTTATTCTTCAGAGACAAGCAATCCATAATGGGGTCAATATGGATTGATTGGCAAGCTATCGGACCATTTCTTACATGAAGCATCCAATTTGTAAGTCATTATACATATCTAATTACACCAATGTTGCTTAAATCGTCAAAATCATTTCTAATTGTTGGAATTAATTTAAAAATAAACAAATACAGTGGCTCAAATATTTAAAGGACATAGGAAGATAGAGACAATATTAATGAGTTATGGAATAAGAGAAGTTATGAAAACTTGTAGAGCCTTCATTATTATTTTTTCTTAAATTAGTTTGGTAGTTTAATTATAAACATCTCTCGTAGAACCAAATTGTAGTAAGAAGTAGAGTAGAAAGTGGTATTGTAAAAATAAAGAAGTGTAGTAGAGAAGTGAAGTTGTTTTTTTTTTTAAATTTATTTATTATTTTTTTAAAAAAAGTAAAAGCCTACTTAGTAAAGTTATAGAGCTTTACAGTCATAGATTATACATTTTTAAAAATGTTCTCTTTTCTTTTTAATTTATTTTAAACCCGCTTACGATGTTCTTTATGTTTAAGAACTCAATCTAAGTGTTCCAAGTTCTTGGAGTTTACTTTAGCCCCTTCTTTAATCTGTATACCCAACCTTCTTTTATTTTCTCCACATATTCAGCTGGTTAATCAATGTAGACTTCCTTTTTCTCAGCAGACATTGAGAAATACTGATTTTCACATCCATTTGATAAATCTTCTATCTATTTCGAACAACAGAGAAAAAATTTGGTGCTAAATTAAGAAAATTGTGAGAGGATACCAAAATTTAAAATTGTAAGAAGATCCCGATCGAAGATTTGGAATGGTGTGAAAATGATTAAAAATCAACACCACTCAAAATGTTATCTGATCATCCATTTAATAAAAGTGTGTGACATTGGGTGGTAAGCAAATCTATACAGTTATATGAAAATAGGCTTGCATAAACGTAATCCTCATCTTTATAGTTATAAGTTATAAAAGCTCAAAGTGGATGATCATATTGTATCTTATGCATAAATGAAAATTTTTTTATTACAGTAATTATTCTGTTTAACAATGTTACATGAAGTAAATTTCAAAGTACATCTTAGTGAGCCAAAGAATACTATATATAATACTAGACGAATCACTAGCCCCAATTTGTTGCAACATTCAAATTTATAAGAGATCATTTTACCTAGACATTCATTGGTGTGACAAGACACTCAAAGAAGGAAGGAAGGAACAATCAGCTGTGTGTGTTGAATAAACTAAAATGAGAAGATATGCGGAGTTTGATAATGTTTATAGAAGCATGTTGGATATAAATGCATATTCAGAAGAAGAAGAAGAACAGAAAACAAATGATCATGTTTTGTCAAACAAGAGAATGAGAAGCTAGTAATAGCCAAAGAAATGTTTGAAGCAATAAAAGAAAAAATTGAAAATTTTCGAAGCATGTGTTTGAGCGGCAGCGGAAAAGAATGAATTGGACGTTGAAATTGTGGAAGTATCATGAAAACTAAAATTTAAGGAAGAGTTTTGTTGGAAAATTTTGAAGAGTTTTGTTGAAAATAATTTCGAAAATTAAATGGAGTAATTTGAATATTTAAAGAGCATGGGAAAGGAAGAGACAATATTAATAAGTTATTAAATATGAAAGTTATGAAATTATGTAAAGTGTTTGTTATTATTTTTGCTTAAATCAGTTTAACAGTTTGATTATAAAGATCCCTTGAAAAACCAAATTATGGTAGGAAATAATATAATAGCAAGTGGTATTGTAGAGGGAAAGGAGTATGGTAAAATTGAAGTAGTGTAATAGGAAAAAAAGGGTTCTAATTTATATTTAAGTTACTTTAAACATGCTTCTGTCAAACTTTACATTTTTTTTTTGAACATTGATCACACAATCTAGATTACCATGTAGAACTAGAAATTGCAGAATTGAAAGGATCGCACTGTGCATCGAAGATGGGGATAGATGAATCAAGACATAAATCATATCTAGTAAAGATGTCATCTCTGTAAACCGAATGCATTAAGAAAGCACCGAAACGTTTCAGCAACAAAACATTAGTTTCCAGATTTTTCCGGTGGCATTCATCACCTATTTGATGGCATCGAACTTTGCTTAATGGCATTGAGCAGTCTGTCGATGTCATCGACAAACTCTGCTACTTACAGATTTAAGACATCAACAACAAAATCCACCTGTCTGTTAGATTTGCCAGCTTGGATTCACTAGCTTATGTTAAGATATGAACCAAAAAATGAGCTAGATCCAAAACACCATTGGACCACACTAAAGGAAGTAGTGGGATGGATGGCTATTGAAACCGTCTTGAGGCCTACCATACTCTTTATATGCCATCTAAATTGTTCACAAGTTCATTTTAACTGGAATGAGCTGCAAAACACAAATATTAGCTTGATCCAAAACCTTAATGGCCCTATGAAGGTGAATTTCTTGCTTACATTCTATGCCTCATGTAGCTTCTGACCGAACACCGGACGAGCGTGGGGAGGGCCGGACGATCAATGGAGGAAGCTGTCGGAATCGTGGACTGCAGGAAATCGATGAGGGACCACCGGAATCAAAGGAGGAGCGCCGGTTCAGAAACCTGCTCTGATACCATGTAAACACATGGATTTGGAGAATGGTTTTCTGTATTTGAGACAATCCAAAGAGGTTGAATATATAGAGATTACAGTTATCTATACAAGGAAAATAATGAAATCAGAATCCTCTACATATGGAAACTAGCTATACAAGGAATGTCTAACACCGACAACCTCCTCTCTAGTAATATCCTAAAGCATGATGTAGAGCAAGTTTTGTGGGGCTCATGTAACATCCCGGATTTTTGCCAACCTGGGATTAGACGTCCTAGGGCAATGGGTTGATCTTAAGACCTTATCAACTTGTCAAAACTTAATCCCACAATCTAAAATTGCTCTTTAAACCATTTTCTTCACAAATCCCACCCTTCACTACCTTATGCTTTCAATTTTTCAAAGCACTTTCGTCCTAGACACTAACTTAAACTAGCTAAGTAGTAAAACTTAGATCACTTTATATACAAACTACAAAGGCCTAAGTACCATCTCAACCAGAAAAATATTAGGATTAAATCCTTTAGAAATTTAACAAAGTTAACTAAGTGCAAAACTCGATTAGCCATGAAATCCGTTGGGATCGCTTTAAATACGATCTGCAAGACCCAAAACTTGCAAAATCAGTGACTCTAGGTTACCCTAAAGTTTAGAACCAAACTCATTTCCCGGCTGCTCTCGGGAATGAAATGAAACTTCGTATTAGGTTTAGGCCGCACCTCGGAAGTCCGATTAACACGAAGTTAAGGAACTAGGACCGCCTCACTGGGCTTGACAATCATCTCGAAAATCAGGTCCAGCCGATGTCCCACGGCCATTCGTTTGGATCCGGAGCGAGAGAGTGTGAAAAACACTATTCCCATTCCAAAATAAATATCAGGAATAGTGATCTGGCACCATTCGCTTGCGCATCAGTATTAAGCAACCAGACCGTCAGAATCAGACCAAATTACACCCTCGGATCAGGAAAAATTTCAGGAACATTTATATGTACTTGGAATTTCGGATCGTGGCCCACTGACCGTTGAACTGAAAGTGGTTCGCCACGTGCGATCTGGGAATCCGATCGAGTCGAAAACGTAATCCCACATAGATCCATGTGTGGTGAGCTTAAGTCTGAGGTTTGACTCAAGGAGGGCCACCAGAACCTCTCTTTTGAGCTGGAAAAGTGACGAAATACCTATATTAGCAGTAACCCTTGAACAGGAGTCTATTTCGGTGAGTTTTGACTACTATAAGGACCTTAAACCCTCTCTCATGGCAGCCATACGAATTGGGATTTGAGAGAGGGAAAAGAGAGAAAAAGTGAGGGAGAAGTGGGAGAATCTCCCTGCCGTCCTTCCCTGCTGCTATCCATACTCCACTGCATCGTTCTCATCGCTTTCCCCGGCGATTCCAGCCCGTTTCTAGGTAAGAAACCCTAACCTTAATCTGATTTAGGGCTTGGGTGGTTGTAGGTTATGAAATAGCTAACCTATTTCGTTCTATAGGTTGCCAAACTGCCGAATACGGAAGCTTAGCAAACCTATCGATTCCGTTGCGATTCTACGACAAAAGGTGCGGACTTTAGGTGTATAGGTTAGGGTTTTCAACGCTTTCAATGTCAGATAATGATAGATTCATGATCTGCATGCAATTGCACATGTACAAAGTGCTTTCCGTTTCCTGTTTCGATTAACGTTGTAGAATATGGAATTTCACATACTCTAGGTATACGTAGAAATACTGTATACGTATTTTTTTTGGAGAAATGTTTGACATGTTTATTTAATGTATGATATATACTATATATGGATAAAATACTAGTTTGGCGAAAGGAATCGCCGTAATACATGTTCACTTGTAAATGCTACGTATGTTGAAATTGTGTATTCTAGAAATACCGTATATGTGTAAGTTTTGGAAATGTAATTGTCATGATTATTTGTTGTATGATTATGGTATACATGAATAAAATACTCGTTTGGCTAAAGGATAACCCTAATACCTGTTTTACTAACATACACCATGTATGTTGTAATAGTGTATTCTAAGTGTTTGTGGAAATGGCTGAATGAGTATAGAATTCCTCATTCGTGCTCGCCATGACTAATTGTCATGGATTCATGATTGATGTATTGGCGATACCCCCTCCCTTTGACGAAAGGATTTGCCCTAAGTCACGCCACGGCCATATACACTATATATGCTAAAATGTGTGGCCCAAGTGTTTGTGGAAATGACTGAATGGATATGAAACTTGGATTCCTGCTTGCCATGACTATCCGTCGTGGGTGTACGCGTGTTATGATTGGGGCAACTCCCTAGTGAAAGGATTTGGCCTAATGCCTATGTGATCGACATATGTCGTGTATGTTGATGTATGTTTGTTTAAGTGTTTCTTGAAATGTCTGAATGAGTAGTAGTTAGCAAATTGTAAAGTATAAGGGTGTTGAGATATGATTCTCAACCTCTTTTAACTATGTGTATGATCTCCTTTGATAGTTTGTGATTAGGAATTGAACATGTACAAACGCATGCTTGTGTTGTGATTCATAACATGCTCAACTGCTTCATGATTTTAACTATGTAATGCATATGTTTAATTTATATTTACGTTGTATGATCTGTCATGGGTGATGGGGGAGCGGAGCAACGAGTGCGTGCAACAGCCCTGACAGCCCTAAACGGATAATACCAGACCTTGACTGTATGAGTTGAATCTTGATCCATTACTACTTGTGTCTATCTGCAACTGATTGTGTTTGGGGCTATGATTATGGCCCAGGCAATCGGTAACGAGATTAAACTCGTGCTGAGATTCATTTGCCACGTGGGATGTGTTCGACGAACTCGAGTCGTGCGTTGCCTGTCGGCAGTGGCTAGGCCACACGAAGTTGTTTATGCACTTCATGTCGTGCAGCTCAACGGGCGATTGTGCTAGTCGAGCTCGTCAATTAACCCGATCTGCCTTATGCATTTTCACCCTGTTTGGACGCTACTGCATGAACCTAGGGTACCAAACTTACCAGTGAAACCCACTTTTAACCATGGTACCTCGATCCGCTAAGACGCATGAGCCGGACATGGTGGTATGGGACACCGTGTCGAGCTGTCGGTCTATGCTGGGACCATGTGCCTCCCCGTAGTAACCATTGCGCAACCAACTCGTGAGCCGAATATGGTGGTATGGGACACTGTATTCGAGCTGTCGATACTTACGGCGAGAGCTGAGTACGGTGAGACCTGTACTCGTGCTGACGGGCGACGAGTCCTCCGTAGTATCTTCGAGTATACTCCAAGGGTCTGTTATTGGCGACGAGTCTTTCACAGCAACTAGAGTATGAGTGGAGCCGAGTACGGTGAGACCTGTACTCGAGCTGACGGCTAGTGATTGAGCCGAGTACGGTGAGACCTGTACTCGAGCTGACGGTCAGCAATTGAGCCGCATACGGTGAGATCTGTATCCGTGCTGACGGGTGACGAGCCCTTTGTGATGCCTTCGCTAAGCCTCTCAACCATAATGTCGTATGAGATTAACTAGGATTGACGACCCCAGAATAGATCATGTCTGGGAATGATACAAGGGAGGTACCTTAGTTTCCTAAACTGCTGTTTGAAATGGACTAATAAAAACTTGGTAATCATGAGCATCATCGCACCGCATGTGCTTTGTAGATGTGGCGCACTGAGGGAGTAAGCATTCGCGAACGTAAGATGATGTCGCTTGAGGGTGGTTTGGCAAGGGCATACAGCATCATGTCATTTCATTCTCGCATTTAATAAGATGTAGTTAAACTTGTTTGATTTGTACTGCTTTATCATTACTCTGCTTGATTGAATTGATAACATGTTAACCTATGCTTTACTGTTCCACTGAGTTGATCACTCACTCCCACGTTACGGGACGGTGTTGTACACACCAACCAGATTTGTTGAGTTTCAGGTGGTGGCGATGCTTGTGAAGCAGAGCCGGACTACTTCTGTGATGATAGGAGGAATTCTCCTATCTGTATCTCTCTGGCAGTCAATGAAGACCTGATTTTTGTATTGACGGGGCTATGGTACATGGGATAGGAGGCATTACACTTCCTCACATTTGGTACATTTTAGAACTACACTTGTATTTATTTACCCTGGTAATATTATCACACTCTGAGACTCATCATAAGTTATATATTTTATCTATTTATCACAGTCTTCCCTGCTTGCAAATTTAACTGTCTCTGAAGTATGATATGCAGTTTTGGCTTAATTTCCTCATGTTCAATGCACGAATACAGTCACATTCATTCAATCATCATTCATTTTGTTGCATAAGTGATGTTCTGGAACTCGGGAGTTGAGTTTATATTTCGACCCCCGATTTTCAGGCGTTACAGCTCACCATGATGTATGTGTTTTTATTCATTTGTTCATCTATTTTATTAGCCTAAAAATAAAACAAAAACAAAAACAAAAAACAAAAGCAAAAGCTTCAAATGGCGAACACCACGAAGCCGCAGATGTTTTAGATAAGCTGATTATTTGCTTTTTTACTCCCATCCATGTTGTTGGATGGCAAATAAACCTTAGTAAATGTCTTATTCCTCTCTCTTTACTGGGGTGTTCACTTAAGCTTTGTTTTACCCCTTTTTTTGGGCTATGTTAAAAAAATGAGTTTGAAAAAAGACATATGGACATCATTGACAAAATACATACATCGCAGCCACCCCTAGAGCTTGGACCACGTAGGAATTGGATTGCTTAAAATAAAATACAGCATTGACTATCCGTACTATGAATATGTGGCAAACTCCATGGGCTCGACTAGGATGTATGTGTTTTATTTTCGCTATCAGATCATTTTTTCCAATGGCATGAGTCAAAAATGAAGCAGATCCACAGGTAAGTAAATCACACAATTTCATTCATCTTTTTCGTATCATTTTAGAGTATGAGCCTAAAATGAGGCGTATAAGAGGCTTAATATTTTCATATAATTGGTATAGACTATCCATCATTAAAATTTGTTTGGGGCTTACAGAAATTTTAGATCAAGCTGAAAATTTAATTTTCCCTTCATCCGGGTTTTTGACCTCATGAACAGGTTGGATTAAAAATCATGATAGGCCTAGGAAGGTTTCAATGGTGGGCATCATTTTCACCTGTGACCTATGTTGTGGTCCATCTGGGTCTTGGATCCATCTCATTTTTTGAAATGTATTATAGAATGATCTGGAAAATTAGATGAACGGCATAGATAAATCCCATACATCATGGTGGACCCCACAGATCCCCTGCCTGGACCGATTTGGGTCCAGGACGCAATCCGCTTCTTGGAAGTTTTCAGCGGTGGGATTTCAATCTCCGCTGCTTCCCATGGTGTGGTCAACTTAGCTTTGAATCGACGGCGTGAATAAAACACAAAAATGATGGTGGGGCCCACATAGTTTTTGTGATGTATACACTGCAGGGACGATCAGTGCTGTGCTGTGTTCTACACTACGCAAATCCGAGTCCGGCTTGCTCCGGGAGAGAGGCGCTGCCGTCAATCTGCGTCCAGCTTTCCTCTCTTTCCCACCCTCCCTCTCTGTACAGATGGCTGTACTGTTCTTCAGTCCAACTACCTTCACTTCCTCTCTCTCAAACCCTAAGCCCTACAATCCTCCACCCTCCTTTTACCCTACATGTTCGAATCTCCACCGTCCGTCGTCGCATCCGGTACGAATCTCAAGGTCGCACCCCCATATCTGGTAAGATCGAATCTCCCTCTTTTCCTTGTTTGTTCTTCCTTACTATTACAATCTGTCATCTTTGATTCTTCTCACTCTGATTTTCTTTCTTTTATTTTTTTTTTTTTTTAATTTTTTTTTTTCGTGTTTGGATGTACTATCAAATTGAATTGCAATAATTTTTAGTTTGATAACTTGCTGTAGAAATATCGTAGTTTTACATTTTCTGCCAGTTTATTTTTAAATAATCCTTATATTGGACCATAGGTTACAGTCCATCCAGCAGATAATGTGCGTGTGACATCCAAACCGTCCAATAGGTTGGCACCGTCATGAGGATCCACGTATAGAAATCAGCCACATCGACACATCGAGTGGACCACACTTGTATGTTGGTTGTTTATCAATGGCCAGACCTTGTTTCCTATGGTGTGTCCCACTTGATGAGTCTATAGGGCTGATTTCTGCACAAACTGATCTTCATCGTGGGGCCAACCTATTGAAAGGGTTGGATGTTGCACGCACACGATAAGGTTGGAAATTATTTGCTGGGTGGACCATAAATTACGGTCTAATGGGTTGGATGATAAGTGCTGTCCATCAAGCAGATAACTTTCGACCGATATCCACCCTGTCCAATAGGTTGGCCCAACCATGATGATCACCTTGTGCAAAATTCAGTCCTATCCACTCATCAGGTGGGCCACCCATAGAAAGTAAAGAATAACTGCTGGTAAATAACAAAATGCAAGTAGGAAATAAGAGTAGAAGAAAATACAAGTGTAGTCCATGTGATGAATGGATGGGGCAGATTTTTACACAAGCTGATCCTCATGGTAAGGCCAACCTATTGGACGGGTTTGATGTCGCATCACATGACTTGTTGAAGTATATAAACGTTAAATCAGTTATACAAGATTATTTCGAAATACAGAGTTTAAAATGGAGTTTTGCTAACTATAGGTTCCACAGGAGAGTGGGCTTTGTAGTTTGTTGGCTCAGGCAGGTTATCCAGGTGGTCGACTCACGCACACAAGGTCTACTCAACTCGGAACTGGGCATTTCACAAGTTTTCATGGCTTTTGTATTCAGTTGAACTTGTTTTGGTTTGGATCAACCATTTAACAGGCCCTAAAGCTGATAGCCCACAATGAAAAAGTCACTAGTTGGTGATGATCTTGACTATTCAATGGGAAACCTTCAAATGAACGATTAGAAACACAAAAATCATCCACTCTCACATTAAGTGGGAAGAAGTCCAGTATAACACTGTTCAGATTGTCCACTTGGTGTAATTTTGACCAAGGGCCCTTCTATAGTAGGACCCACATCCCTGATCCTTCAACCTTCCCGCCACACCTATGGAGGTTATGGGTGACCAACCCATGGTCAGTCACTCATGACCAATGTTGTCAAAATCGTTATTGTAACACAAATCGTAATAGGGGTTGAAACGCATCAAATTGCAAATTGTATAATAAAATTGTAAGATTTTTTTTAATGATTTTCTTAAAAACATGAAAAATATAAATTAATCAGAAAAAAAAATTAAAAACTCAGCAATCATCCTCTTGCCATCAATATGTACTAAGTAATACCATGTCATGATAGTGTTGAAGGATTCTTATCTTTCCTTCTTTTTGTCTTTCAAGAAAATTTTCTTAAAACACAAAAAAGGATCTTTTAATAATTTATGTTCTTGTTACCTTTCTTGAATGTAGAATCACATTGGAAAAATGACATTTGTTTATGTAGACCGATGAAAAAAGATGTTTTGATTTCTAACTATCATTCCACAATACATATAAGTCAACATAATCGTAACCATCCATAAAAACATTCCAGATAACTCATACGTCAATTTGGTGTCTCGACCAGTTAAGAAATAGGAAATCATAAAAAAAAAAAAAAAAGAAAAAAAAAAAAAGAAGCTCTCTACAATTTAACCTTGCAGAGAATGTATATCATTTAATCTCTTATAAAGAACAAAATAAAATAATTTATCTTTTCTAAAGGATTTTCTAAAGGGCGTTTTCTAAATGATTCTTAAAGCCCCCCACCAATTTAAAAACATAAAATGAAAGCTAAGTGAAGCTTGAAATAGAAAAACAAGTGTAATTTAAATCATAAATCAGGATTTGAATCGTAAATCGTAGGATTCAAATCATAAAATCATAGGATTCATATAAAAGGGATTCAAAGGTGGGACTTGAATCATTTTTGCTTAAGATTTGACTCAAATTGTAAATCGTAAATCGTAGGATTTTGACAACACTGCTCATGACTGACAAACCGTTTTGTCTCTCTGCTAATATCACTAAGGCACTAACTAAAACCTGTTGTGTTCTTCAGTTTGCAAATTGCTCATCATATGTTGTTGGCACCAAAATGCACACTACTTCCTTATATGGCTGCTGGATTGGAGGACATGAATTCTGAACTGCTTTCGGAATCAGAACCCGCGTCATCTTCTCACACGGTATACCACTTAATTTAATTGGTTTTTAAGCTTATTTTCTGTCAATTTTTTTTGCTGAGGAATAATCTAATGCAACTTTTATGTTTGTATACTTAATCCAATACCTATTGGACACATGGACCATCCACCCAGTTGCCCCACCTTGGATTGCCATTTGCCCAAAAAATTGCTCTGATTAGATATGATCCTATCCATCAGCAGATTTTCTGCTGTGGAATGTGAACCATGGAGTTTTTAATGTGCATTTGCGGGCTTTTGATTGGATGGTCAGCACTCTTTTTATCAGAAGCAAACAAAGGAAGGTGATGACTGCCAGATGGATGGTCCATTTTGATCAAAGTCCACAAAGGAATGGGCATTGCGTCCTACAAGAATAATTGTACATGTTTTTGTTTCTTCTTCCTACTTAACATCTTCTTTATAAGATATGTTCTGGTTACGGCACTTTCTAACTTTCTACCATTTCTACTATTTTAATCATCAAATGCCAACCCTTAATCTCTTTTGGTTGTGCCAGCCTAGCGGATTTGTTTTGTGGTGTAGGTGTGTAGCTAATCTTCATCACTCATTTACAGTTCAGTTGTCATCATCATCATCATCTTCTGAGCCTTATGGATCGGCTACATGAATCCTGTTTTGCCATTCCACGCTATCAAGGGCCAAACCTACACCCTAGCATGCATGAGTTTGGAATGTCATATTGTTCGGATTCATGATGTAAGTTCTGGCATAAGTTTGATGCCAGCTGCCAACCTAACACAACCCTCCTTTATCTAGGCTTGGGACCGGCAATAAGACCGCAAACTCCAACTGGTGCAATGTAATAGACTATTATATAGGTTAATTACAATTAAGTGCTATCTAGTTGTCTAGCACACAAGTTGATTACAATCAACAAGTCATTTAAAGTTCAGTAGTATACCTTAATATTCTAAATTATTCTTTATGTTTTCTTCCACAAATATGGGTGTCAATGCAGCAGATCTGGGCAGGTTTAAGGTCAGCCCAAGCCAATCAATACAGGTCCTGACCCAATGAAGATTTGTTAGGCCCAAAGGCGACCATTTTTTTTTTTTTTTTCTAGATTACATATAGAAATTGCATAGCAGGCTGAGTTTTGTGACGACACGCCTTGATATTGTATGGGGCCCACTGTGCTTTGTATGTGAAATCCAATCTGTCCATTAGGTGTGCTACCCATGGTGTGCCGTAAAGGCCGTTACGGGGCTGTAAAGGTAACGGTGGCAACCGTTACACGTTACAGGGTTGTAATGGCCGTAACATTGTTATGGAAAAAAATGACCTGTAATTGCCGTTAACAGCACGTTACATCCCCTATTAAGGCCATAATAGCCCTGTAATGGTCTATTACAGGACATATATAGGTTTTTCATACTTTTTAATCAACATTACGAGGCAGATATAGGTTTTTCAGGAGTTTTTTCAATAAATAAAAAAATAAAAAG
Source organism: Magnolia officinalis (assembly GCA_021015155.1). Taxonomy (NCBI): domain Eukaryota; kingdom Viridiplantae; phylum Streptophyta; class Magnoliopsida; order Magnoliales; family Magnoliaceae; genus Magnolia; species Magnolia officinalis. Next base: position 107,375,582 of record JAJHSJ010000004.1, read on the forward strand.
AGAGCGTAACGGCCGTTATGCCCGGTATTGTAAAGGCAACGGTGGTGGCCATTACGGCCAGCGTTACTATTACGAAACACCTTAGTGCTACCCAAACTTAGCTTGTCACTTGTATTTAGGATGAACCATTAGCCAGTCAAAACGGTGGTGAACTATGTAATGCAGGAGCATTTTCACACCGGGCTCGAGTGGGGTAGCCCGTGGGATGCGGGGACACACTAGGGTGGGCGACCCATGTGATTTGGGGCCCACGGGGGAGGTCTCGTGCTCGAGACTCCTCACCGGGAGTGATTAATGCGCATTTCACACAGTGCTCGAGTGGGGTAGCCTGTGGGATGCGGGGACACACTCGGGGTGGGTGGTCTGTGTGATTTGGGGCCCACGAGGGGGGTTCAGCCGAGGTCCTAACCCATAAGATGTGGGGCCTGGGCTATGAGATAAATGGATTAATTCGTTATACTCTAACAGTTCGAGCTTTTAGAGCAAGTGGTTAATTGTCCTGCATCAAATTGGTATCAGAGCGGGAGGTCTCGTATTCGGGACTCCTCACCGGGGGTGATTAATGCAGGAGCATTTTCACACCACGCTCGAGTGGGGTAGCCCGTGGGATGCGGGGACACACTCGGGGTGGGTGACCCATGTGATTTGGGGCCCACGGGGGAGGTCTTGTGCTCGAGACTCCTCATCGGGGGGTGATTAATGCGCATTTCACACCGGGCTCGAGTGGGGTAGCCTGTGGGATGCGGGGACGCACTCGGGGTGGGCGGTACATGTGATTTGGGGCCCACGAGGGGGGTTCGGTTGAGTTCCTAACCTATGAGATGTGAGGCCTGAGCTATGAGATAAATAGATTAATTCGCCATACTCTAACAATTCGAGCTTTTAGAGCAAATGGTTAATTGTCCTGCATCACTATGTTAGTCTCTACATTTATGCTTGGAGGCCCACACTGTTGTATGCTGCAATTCATGAGAGATTACATGAAAGCAACCCCATCAGTGGTATATGCGCATCAAGTGTGTTAATCCAACCCTGCAAATCATGGACCCCTTTGTGGATGGAGCAGTCTTAACATTGAGATGATGAAACAATTTTGGTCATTCAAATTTTCCATTAAAATTAGACTAGGCCTAAAGAGTTTAGTGAGCCACTTGATGAGCAGCTTGGATATTGCACTGTTGCACATGTAAAACTTTGAGTGCCCTTGCATATCATTGCAAGTACACATGCATTTCTCAAGGAGGAAGTTGAAGCATTTTTATTTTGGAATCTGTTGCCATTACCGCTTGAACAAGGGCAAAACTGGAAAATGGTTAGGTTCGATTATTTCCGTGAAAATAAAAGGAGAACTTGGTTGGTCCAGAATACTCATGTGAGGGGAAATTTGGTCCTTATCCAAGGTATTCCGTGACAGCCACCACCGTTACCTTTACGATATAGGTCGTAACGGCTATTACGGTTTTTACTAGAAAAAAAAAAAAACTCAAAAAACCTATATCCGCTCTGTAATGTTGAATAAAATCCAATTTTTTTTTGTATCTAACGGCCTTTATAGGGGGTGTAACGGGCTGTTAATGGTGGTTACATGTCATTTTTTTCATAACCTTTATGTAACGGCTTTTATGGCCCTGTAACAGCCTTTACGGCACACCATGCCCTTATTCCTTGAAAAAACTATAATTTTAATGGAACTTTATACAAAATATAATTTTAGATGTTATAAAAATATTAATAAAATGGTGAAGAACTGAATGTGCAGATACTTGAATACTTCCAATGCTTTGTTTGCATTGCCTAGGGAATGTAATGCGATACATTCCAGATATCATATATTATATTTTGAGGCCCATGAGGCCTTATATTATATTAATATTCCCTCGTCCTGAAATCGGCTAATCAGGAGGTCAGGTGGCTTGCTAAAAGTGGAGTGACAGAGGGTCACTTACACCCTTTCTTATCTTTGCAAATCTCTCTCTCTCTCTCTCTCTCTCTCTCTTCTCTCTCTCTCTCTCTCTCCCTCCTCCCTTTTTAATAAAATCATCGCCATTAAAAAATGGGGCTAGTGAAAACAAATGATGTTTTGAATGCCGGGTGTAACTAATGCTTTGGAGAAATGGGCATTGAACTGTAAACAAGGCGTATCCACCACGAAGTCGTGCCATTGTCGTGCATACTCAATCCAGCATTTTCATGACATGATCCTCTTATCAAAAGTGAAGCTCCTGCTCGATATTGGAGAGGGAGTATGTGGCTTCTTCTGTTAGTTACTCAATGGACAGATAATCCTCAAAGCATGGATTAAAAAACCATCTAACTTGACTCGTCAGAGTCATTTATGATTTGTTGGAAAATGAAATGAGTTGCCCCCTAAAAAACATGCATTGATTCTGACCGGGTTGGAGTGAATCATGCTGGTTTCAGTTCCAGGTGAGTGTCAGTCCAAATCTGAGTTTTGATTCTTCACCCCGGGTGAACTATTTCAGCTTGTATTCATGGTAAGGCCTAAGAATACACTGTCGTATTTCTATATGACCGTTGTAGTTCTTATATTGAATGACAGCTGCAACTTAATGCTATGGAATTGAGTGGTGTATGTTCCATGCTGTTTTTTTTTTTACAAAGCTACGCCTTCTAGGCTTCCATGCTGGTGTTAATCTTTTATTCTTGTCTTCAAACAGGAAGCTAGTTTTGATATAAAGCTTCCTAGGAGAAGTTTGCTTGTACAATTCACCTGCAATGCATGTGGCGAAAGAACACAACGGACTATAAATAGAACAGCCTATGAACGGGGAACTGTTTTTGTACAGGTACTTTCTTTTTACTGCATATGACATCCTCCATAGTGCCCTGCTCAAGATTTTCTCACTTTATGTTTCTTAACTAGCCAATGGCTTTTTTTTTCTCCAGTTTTTATGAACATCTCATATGATTGTGTTTAACTGCTGTCTACTTGGTTTAAATTTCTCTGTAGAAAGCATGCGAGCTGTTACAAAGTTTTTGCATAATTTCATCAATGCTTTATGTAACAAGGAATTTCCATTTTTTGTGAATATTTTGTGTTAGAAATGTGTTTGTAAAACCATAGTAGACTACATTGTGGAAACTGTAACTTATTTATTTCAATGAGAATAGCATGAATATATAAAGAGATGAGAGATCTATACAAATACAGAGAGATCCTAAAAGACATACATCTCAACATAAAAGAAAATATCCTAATCTAGAAGATTATCCTAATCTAATTTAACATCCTTAAACTCAAGGTGCTTTGAAAGGAGTAGCTTAATTTTGTAAGATACAAAGAACATTATTCGAAAAGAAAAAAAATGCAACAGTAACATAAGCAGGCATGAGGCGACAAAACAACGAGTAACATCAAGTGAGCAGGCACCTCTGGGATGTGAACTATTTGTACTTCCAACAACTGGGAAACGATCTAATGGCACTTTCAGTGGCAGGGATTTCACTCATTACTCTTCCGGTGGATACACACTTTTGGTAGCTGAGAGTTCAACTGTTGCTCTTTTAGTGGCCTTAGATGTTCCGACAACAAAGAAAAAACAGGTTTGACCACAAGGCCAACATATTAACCAGGTCCGGTCCATAGTATCCATACGCCTAGCACAAAAACATGTCTAGTTCATACACTCAACACAAAAACGAGTTCGGTCCAAAACGCCCGGCACTCAAATGAAAAACACATCTTGTCAAAAGGCTGGGTACAAAGAAGATAGATTGTCGACGTACGAAGGAGATGATTGATGGTGTGATGGACGGGTGCTGTGGTGATGCACGATGTTATATGATGAGATCAAAGGCCCCAAAACAAGGGTCAACGACCCATATTTAAAAAATTAAAAAATGGATGAAGCAGCAATGCACCCTTCTTGATGCTACAAGTGCCTAAAGAGGCTGAGGGTTTCTCTTTCATCGAATCCTTTTTTTTTTTCCCGAATGATATTAAAGTTTCAGAGATACTGTAATTGGAGAATGAAGGTCTTTATTTGTGACATTGAAGAACTAATTGCTCTCTGCCTGTGGGACCTCTAGTGAGACGATGATGGTGGCTATGGGTTTGGCAATGCAAGAGGAGAGACAGAGGAATGGTGATGATGGCGTGGCATCGTGTGTGGTGGTAGATGGGTGGAGTTGGTGATGCTAGCAAACAGGCAATGGGTCGAGATCTGCCCGGGATTGGTGGCAGAGGTGATGACAATTCTGTAAAACAAGGTTCTTGAATAGAATGGTTTTTCTTTCTTTGGGTATGTTGAAGACGAAGAGAGAAGACACAAGATCTGGGCGCTCGCCAGATCTGGGTGATGATGACAGTTGGTGATGGTGGCGGTTGTGGAGCAGATCTGGGTTTGGTACTTGCCGGAGATGGGGGCAAATGGGGACAGAGGACCAATAATGGTGGCAGGGATCCAAACTGACAATGATGGCGCAGAAGAAGATGAAGCACAGGTATGGGTTGCAACTACGATGGTAGAGCAGTAGCAACAACGGGATTTTGGTTCATTAGATCAGCAACAGATGGTGGCAGTTGTAGGAGAAGATGAAGATGATGCCGGTGGTTGTAGGGCACACCGACGATTCCGGCGGCTGACAAGTAGATCCAATGACAATACCGGAGGTTAGATATCGCTGCTGATGATCATGGGTTCCAATCTGGTTGACGCACACTAGTGCCGAGAGAAGATGACTGATGCAGAGAGGAGTGCAGGAATTCTCAGGGCCAACAACAGACAATGATGAGAAGGTGGGATGACAAGGGTGATGAGGCGGGACAAGGAAGATGAACGGTTGAGATCGGGGCCTAATCATAGCTCTGATAATATGTAAAACTGTAGAATACATTTTGAAAGCTTATTTTATTTCAATGAGAATAACATGAATATATGAAAGACATGGGAGATATGTAGAGATCTGGAGTGATCCTAAAAGATAAGATTTCCTAATCTAGAAGATTAGCCTAATCTACTCAGGAGTGGATTAGGCGTGGCCCCGGACTCGCCAAGATGGCGCAGCCCGTTCTGTGGGGCTCACCTTGATGTATGTATTTTATATCCACGCTGTCCATCTGTTTTGACAGATCATTTTAGGGAATTAGCCTCAAAATGAAGAAGATCCAAGTCTCAGGTGGACCATACTATAGGAATCAATGGTGATTGAATGCCCTACCATTAAAAACATCCTAGGGTCCACTGTAATGGTTATTTACCATCCAACCTGTTGATGAGGTTACACAGACCTGGATGAAGGGAAAAGGCAAATATCAGCTTGATCCAAAACTTTCGTGGCCCATTAATTTTCAATCACCACTTTTTCCTATGGTATGGTCCACCTGAGAATTGGATCTGCTTCAGTTATTGGCTAATTCCCTAAAATGATCTGTCAAAACGGATGGATGGCGTGAATATAGAATACATACATCAAAGTGGGCCCCGTGGTAAGGGTCGCACTGTCTTGGGTGAGGCCGGGGCCGCACCTAATCCGCTCCCAATCTACTTTAACAGTGACCAACGTGTAAATAGAGGAAAGGAAACTCTGGATCCATCCATTCTTTTGTCTTGTATTATATTTCATACACTTTATATGGTATTAGTGCATTTCAACCTATCTGGTTATGTTCTTACGTAATGTATGATTTCATGATCTAATATTTGGAAGATTATAGTTTTGTTGACATTAAAAAAGAAGAAGAAAAGATTTAGAAGATTATATAGGCAATTGATATTTCCACCAACCCTCTTTGGTTTCTGATTTATATACAGCTATCTTCCATATATAGTCCAAGTGAGGGATTCAAGCTTCCCATTCACCTATCAAAAAGGTACAAAAGTTTACTATTTCAAGGAGAAGACTCCTGTGGCCCTCCTTATCCTTAAATGTGGTGCACCTTTACTTCTATCCAAACATCCAAATTGTGGGCCACATCATGGATGAATCCGAATTCAGAATGATCGGGGTCACTCCCTACCTTCCAATTAGTGGCAATCAAATGGAAAGAAGTAAAATATTGAATGGTCATATTTCAATGGGCGATTTTCTCAAATAAGTAAATAAAATAAAAGGCAAAATCAGATTCTTACTATTGTGTTCTCGATCTGATTTTGGTTGTTTCATTTGCAATCCGATCAGAATTTGGACAGGCTGGATGTGTGCGATGTTTCTGATGGACGAGTCGTAATCACTTATAAAATGGTTGGGAACTTTCATGGAATCTAGATGGAAATGTGTGTATGCAAATCAAGTGGTGGGTGTAAATACTGGCTCATTATAGTATAGTTGTATCAACATGTGAACGTCCAAGACAGTCTTGTGTCAATGTCAAACTTGCACAGGTCATGGCGAGTAGTTTCGTACATTTAAAAAAAAATCTGTGAGAAATAAATCTTCAGGTATAAGTTCGTATTGGTATCTACTGATTTTTTTATTTGGTCAAAATATTTTATATGTATGCACCAGTGATTACCTTTCATTTGCAATTAAAATTCTTCACTTAGGGTGTGTTTGGTTGCATCAAATTTCATGAAAATTTTACATCAAATTAGACTGATTTATCATGACATGTCATGAAGTTTCATGATATTTGGTGCAAACAAACACACCCATAGTAATAAATAAGCTTCACAATTTTAAGCAGGGGATAACCAAACTAAATTGATCAAAGCTCTAAGATATATTAAGTTTTTGATTTGGCATTACCGTGCATAATGAGGTACTGATTTCAAAATTGAAGTCCTGAATCTAGTAAAAAATCCATGGAATTTCTAGCTTGAAGTAGAAAGATCTGATCATTTTGCAAATAACATTAAAAGTATCGTGCTTCAACCCACAAAAGCCTGCTATCTGATTCATCTCCTTTTCTAGGTCTTGTGGTTCATCTTATTATGAATAAGTTTTGAAAATGTTTTGTACTCATGTATTAATGGAGCTTACCATCAGTGTGCAGGATGTCTCCAGCATCATAAATTAGTTGACAACCTCGGCCTTGTTGTTGAGTATGATTTGCGAGAGGATTCGGATTCTGACACTAATCAAGTGTAACATGTACAATATATTTTCAAGGATTGTAAGTGACGTTGCATCTTATTATAGTGTTTCTTTTGCCCTGTGGAATGCATAGTTCTAAAACTTGGTGACTCGACTTGAAACTCGGCCGAGTCAACTTGACTAGACAAGGTTTTGAGCCAAATCTCTTGGAACTGCTGAGCATAACTCAGTTGAATCTGTCAACCAAAAAATAAAAACTCAAGTTGAAACTTGACTAGATTTGTTGAGTCAGCTCGTAAACTCAGTCGAGTCTACGTGACCCGACATGACTGACAATGTAACTCGACATGACATGACTCGGTTGAGTCACGTAAACTCGGTCGAGTCTACGTTAGTCGACATGACTTGACCATGTAACTCACCCATTCAAATGCTTTTTTTTTTCCAATAAAAAAAAAATGCATTGGATGAAACTTGAACCCACACCTCATTTCAAAGCACAGGACCCCTCACTGCACGACGGGCAGCCATGTCGTGTACTCTATTGTTTTTATTTATTTTATCTATATTTAAAAAGTTTAATATTAACCACCAAATCATATAGTTTATATTTAATTATGATATATTGAGTCGAGTCTTCAATATAGATTAGTCTCACTTCAAAAAAGAGGTGGGGACACCCTGTGCCTTCAATATATATATATATATATTATATATATATATAATATATATATATATATATATATATATAGAGTCGAGTCGAGTTTTTGGGTTTTTGAGCTATGGTTGATTGAAAATTAACCCAAAAAATAAATAAGATAAAATAAACAAAGCACAAAGAATCACAAGAACAAAAAGAGAAATCATTATTACATGTAAACAAAAGAGGCATTACTCATCAGCCATCAACGGCGATGATAACAAAAACAAGGCACAGAGCACAACAGTATAATCGCAGAAGTGACTTTGGTTGCTTATAATTGATTTCCATTTCTCAAACTTGAATTCATCTGCTTCATTAATCACAGAGACATTTTAAAACTATCTTTGGGGCTTTTGGTTTGAATTTGTCTATTGCCACATTGCCGAAATACATTTGACAAAACAATTACATTCATCTTCCGTACCCACATTCCTTAAATAGCTAAAAGAAATCTCTTCCTAGCAGATCGCAAGAAACTCTTAACCCATAACTTCAAACAGCACAAAAATGGCCAGCCCAATCCTCGCCCATCTCCCAAACACCCCTCCATTCCTGTAAATTGTAATCCCTTCATTCTGCAATTGTGAAAAAAGATAACAAAAAGATTACTCAATATACACTGGTGGAATCTAATTTCGAAAGTGAAATGCTCCAACAAATAGGTGCACCAGCAACAGAACTCTGTTTTTGGTGAACCGCATTGCGCTCCAGTCAAGATCACGCAGAGCGAGAAATGGATCCCACTCACTTTGACCTTTTAAGAGGAATTGTCATCAATTGGAGCCCATTTTAGATTGGACAATTGTACAGTTCACCAGTAGCAAAGCTAACGTTGGTTTTGAGCAGTGTCCATATTAAAATAATGTTGACTGCAAGAGTGCATTACCTCATCCAGTTGGGGTGCAGGAGCCACTACATCATCTGAGGTTACAGGTGTAGGTGGTGCTGGCGGGCTCTTTGCCAATGGGGCTGGAGCAGGTCCATGATGGTGGTGGTGGTGGTGGTGGTGGTGCTTCCGCTTCTTGCTCTTCGTTGGAGCTGGTGCAGGTGCTGGGACTGGCGGGATCACAGCCGGTGGAGGAGCTGGTGGCTTGACTGCTGGTGCAGGTGCGGGTGGTGGTGTTACTGGTGCTGGTGTTGGTGGAACCTGCGGCGGTGGTGATGTGGGTGCTAGTGGTGGAGGTGAAGCTGGTGACGGTGGCAATGCTGGAGGTGGTGATGTTGGAGGTGGTGATGCTGGAGGCGGCGATGTTGGAGGCAGTGATGCTGGGGGCGGTGATGTCGGAGGTGGTGATACTGGGGGCGGTGATGTTGGAGGCGGTGATGTTGGAGGTGGTGATGCCGGGGGCGGTGATGTTGAGGGTGGTGGAGTTTGAGGAGGTGGGCTCGACGATGGCGTTAATGCAGGTGGCGTTGGTGATGATATGGGAGTGGATGTGGGGGCCACATTTGTTGGTGGCAGTGGGACTGCTGGTGGTGGTATAGAAGGCGCTACTGCAGGTGCTTGCGCATGGACGGTGCTGATCAGAATGCCGAGGCAGGCCACAATGCAGGCCCACCACCCAGATCTCATCATTTGAAAGGTGAGTACATAGTGAGAATGTGATGGGGGGCTATATATGGGGAAGATGGTGGCAGGAGGTTGAGTAGAAATGACTAGTTGGTATGGAAGGAGAGCTGTGATTTCATGTAGGTGAACGTTCCTTGTCAGCTGCTGGTGATTTGCAGGGGCAAATTGGTTATTTTGATTCTTAGATTTATTCCCCAAACACCCATCATGCATATGCCATCCAAGCCATTCATCAGATGGTTCAAATGTGTATGAGGAAAACATAGGGTCAGGATTAAATGATCACCGCCTATGTTCTAGACACTTACGCACCCCACCTGAAGAGTGGAGCAACCTGAGTGGATTGGACTATGCTAACAATGCGACTGGTGGTTTGCAAATGGATGTGAAAAGAGTTGTGCAGAATAAGCAAGCCTCTACATTCAATGGCCATAACTCAAGAACGGTAAGAATCATCCATTCAGTGCTTTTTGGAGTATGATCCATCCATGTGATGGCCATCCAAATTGATGGTCTTGATAATCACACAGATGTGCTGCACGCCTTGCGTGTAGATTGTGTGTATCGCAGAAAAGTTGCACTGACAGCCATCAAATACAAACGGGCAAGATTGAGCCGAGAAAGTGGGTCATCATCCACTTGAAAGATCTTTGTGATGAAACGTTGGTTGGATGATGCTGACCATTTGATCTATGGCTTGTGAAATGGACAGTTATATAGGAAGTGACCAACGGTTATCTCTTAATCGGGTTGATTTTTGCAGTGGCCCACAAACAGTGGGCTGGAGCAGATAGTCCATATCAATGCTCAGGGCATCTCCACGTCTCCAAACAGCTGGTTTCATAAGACAATATACCTTCGTCTCTGTCGACATTGATAGATCAATGGCAACAACTGATGGGCCCCACTTGAGTGGGCTAGGTAGGGACTCAAAATCAATGTATTTATGGGAAGCTACGATTAGTAAATTCTAACCACTTCGACTATCAATGATAATCAAAACAAATGTTTGGACAGGCCTTATCCAGGTCATCTCAATCTACAGGATCTGGATTAGAGCTAGGTCTGGGGTTCGCCTGGATCAGCCCAGACGAGCTCACCTGATTTTTTACTGAGCTGAAGCCCGGCCATTGATCTTCCTAATCTTAATCACTTATCATAAAAAGAAGACCATTCTCCTTAACTTACTCAATGGGACTAGATGGGCGGCCCCCCCCCACCCCCCCCCCCCCCCCTTTTTTTGGTCGCGTTTTTTAATGCAATTTAGCAAACTCGGGTTGATCCCTCGCCATGCCAGTTACTATGGCTCGTTTGGATACCACCAAATAGGTTATTTTTTCTACTTACAACAATAGATAAGTAACTTATTTGAGATCATTGTTTAAATTATCTCCGATATTATTGTTATCTCTAGCTTGGTGATACCGATAACACTGATAGTGATACCGATAACATCAATAGTATTAGCAATTCCAGGCATTGGCAATGTACTAAGCATCGCCAACATATCAATATTGCTAATATTTTTAGTTGTGTGAATTCCAGGCATTGCTTGTATTGCCAATGTATCGATATCACCAATGTATTGCCAATATTTTTCACTGTGTAAATTCTAGGTAACACCGCGACGCTTGTATCACAAGTGTATCGGCGATATTTCAATAATATTGTCAACGTAAAGATATCACATAAAGTTTGTTTATTAAAAAAAAAAATCAATTTCAAAATTTTTATGGTGACATTGTTGAATGCAGTTTTCAATTTGTTGTTGCTAATATTGATAATATCTCAATATTGTTGTTATCACAACATGCGCGATATCAAGACTATAATCTTTCGTTTCCTTTTCAATTGTTGATAATTTCTTGGTAAAATATCGTGAGTCATCGGTATTCTACAATACCGATGGATTTTTAGATGGATGATTGGATGGTTATATGGGATGGATATGATGGTTAGATTGTTTCTTACGACGAAATATGCTTTTAAGCCTTCATTAAATGGAAACTTATTATGTATAAAATTATTTTTGCCAATTTTTATTCATAAATATGCAAATATGTGTATTTTAACATCTCCTGAAGTTCGCTGAAAATTCTACCAATTTTCTCGTGTATTTCTACATTTCCGGTTATTAGTGATATATCGGTAATATCGATATTCTTTCCGTATCCCTAGCCAACAAAACTTGTAGCGATACTGATACTTTGAACACTGCTTGACATAAGTAAGTTTTGTTTAAAATCAATTGTAAGTAACTTTTTTTTACTTAAGGGCTTGTTTGGATACGCGTTTTGGGATGTATTGTATTGTATCGTATTAGAAGTTATGATTTGACGTTTATCGTGTTTGAATTGGAGTGAATAGGAGTTGAATCCCATGCGCGTGATACAAACTCCAACCAAATTTTTGAACTGACGGTAGAGTTTGTCAGAGTACTTCGTATTCATTACGATGTATTCGGCAGCGGACGAAAGTTTGAAATTTGTACGATTACAAGATATCTGGTACTTATGCAGTGTAAGATCGGGACCGTTCATTTGGTACATTTCAACGTGAAAATCATCTGGGCTAGAAATCAAAAAGTTCCATACGTCAAACAGGGATCTTACCTAGCAACCCGGTTACCTTCTCCTCTCTGCGGTTTCTCATCTCTCTCTCTCTCTCTCTCTCGCAAAAAGCATAGGAAATGATCCCTATCTTTCTCTCAATGGCCCTTCTCTTCAGAGACAGGGCCTTGGAGACTCGAAAAGAGAAATGGGTGGCAGCGCCCGCATCCCCGCCGCTGAACTCCCTTCCCCCTTGGGGAATTAGGCTGCAGCCTTTCCGACGTCGAGCTTCGAGAGACTGGCTACGAGATATTCATCGGATCCTGCCGGGCTTCAGGTGGAAAGCCATTGACTTTCATCCCTCAATCCGAGAGATCCGAGAAGGCGTTGAATTCGTTGCCGTCTTCAATCTCGCCTTCTTTGCAGAGATCCCTGACTTCGACCATGGCAAGCAATAAGAAGAAGGCGCTGGGGTTGAAATCTTCATCTGGGCTAGAAATCAGAAAGTTCCAGATGTCTACGTGGAAAAAAATGGATGGTTACAAAAAATTGAGGACCGTTACTCGTGCATGGTGGGACCTGCCAGTTGAACAGTCTGTATCTTGTATACATGGAGATTTTTTTTTTTGATCGGAAAACTGTTGCAGTGCTGGGCCATGTTTAAGATAGTCAACAATCCGAAAGAGAAGACATTGGGCTCCCAAAGCCGTCCAACAATTACTCTTTGATCATAGAGCCCATCCATGCAATGTCCCACTATATCAACAGTCCTGATTACAAGATATATTCATAACTATATAGCTGTTGTAGGTACGTGTCCCATGTTTGTTGACGATCCGTACATTTTGTATTGAAATTTATACGATTGTATAATACGCAGATATAATACGTCATATCCAAACATTGATCTGTAGAACGTATTGTATACTATGCCAAACAATATCTCCTATCCAAACATTGATTAGTATCTGATTGATTTGGATGTATTCTGAAAATCATCTAATGTATACATGAACAATACCCGAAAACAATACAATACATCCTAATACGCGAATCCAAATAGTGGGCCACACCACATATAACAGTAGCATTGAATGCTTACCGTTGAAAACTTTCCGGGCCCACCTTGATTTTTGTATCCATCCCAACCATTAATAAGGTTATTCCAACTGGGTTCAACTGAAAATAAATAGCCTTATCGAAAAATTTATGTGGCCCATGAAGGTTTCAACGGTGAGCGTTCAATGCTACTTATTATATGTGGTGTGCCCCACTTGATTTTTGGATCTGTAAAATTTCTAGGCCCAATTACCTGACGTGAGCCGTTGAAACTGACGGACAGAGTGGATTATTGACTGACATCGTAGTGGGCCCCACATGCCTTCCGCCTGTAGGGGTTCTCTTATCTGTCGACTGTCGCGGAGTTACGGGAAATTCGGACCTGCTAGCAGCACTGATGAGATGCACTGTTTAGGATACGTCGGGACTGTAGCCGTTGGATCTGAGGTCAATGTTGGTGATCCAAACCGTTTTCAAGATGGGCCTTACAATCAATGAGGGATAACTCACGGTGAAACTCTCCAATTGTAATACTAGAGTACCATGCCCATTGCTTTGTGGCCCATTGATTCAAATGTACAAGATTTCTCAATCTTGAATATTTTTAAGGATGACATATCCATAGTTACATTTCATCGGATCAACCGTTCAGATCATTGATTATGACCCCAGATCAAGGGCTATAGTCCTGACGTATCATTTTACTGTGTAATAAGTAGCGATTGTATTCTAGCAACTCTCTTTAGATGATGGAATAAAAATTTCAGTTTGTTTTGCTCCCATTTGACCGTTGGGGCTGCTATTCGCTCGTGTGCTAATCAGGACCGCTGCTTTGGTGGGCCACAGCGTGATCGTGGCTTCGAAGGACTGTTATTTGGACCCATAACCTGCACGAGGTGGATTTCACGAGGTGGACACATTTCTGATACAAAATGTACGGTCCACATGATACTAATGTCGGACAATCCAATGTACGGTTCACATCATTTCAATACGGAAATTCCGGTGTTCTCGGATCTCATTGGTCCACATAATTTCTGATGACTCAAGATAACAAGTGTTGAATTTCTCTCTCCCAAATAGATTGTGTGCTACACAGCACGACTTTTAAATTAGTTGTCGTATATTTTAGCTTGTTTGTTTAGAATAAATGAAGTTCTTTACGATAAATAACAACATATGTAATTAATAAATTTATAAATATAAAAAATAAGGTGTATTAAAATATAATAAACTAATGTAATCATTAAAATATTAGCATGTATTCATCCGACCAACCTGACTGAACCCGCTTGGGTGAGCTTGGGTTGAGAATTCTCAACCGAGGTTAGGTAAGGTTGAGGTACAGAACCCTTGGGTTGAGCTGGGTTGAAACCCCCCCAACCCCACCCTGCTTGTCAAGGGACGTCTCATGTGATTGAACTGTCCCCATCGAAAGTAGGGCCCACAGAACGCACAATCCACATCAAAGGTGGGCTCCATATGATGGATGACCCATATTAATATGGGCCCACATAATAGATGGTCTACATTAAAGGTTGGCCCTGATGATAAATAGCTTACATTCAAAGCAGACTAGTATAACGGACAACCCTCTTCAAAGGTGGGGCCTACATGATGGATGGTCCACATCAAAGGTGGGCTCCACATGATGGGCAGTGGACATTGAAGCGGGGCCCTTCATGATGGATGGCCCACAACGAGGTGGGTCCCAAATGATGGACAATCCACATTGAAGGTTGGTCATTAATGATGAATGGCCTACATCCAAAGGAAGCCCCACATGATGGGCGGGCCACATGATGGATGGTCCACACCAAACGTGGGCTTCACAGGTTGGATGACCTATATCAAGGTGGGCCACACATGATGGATAGTCCACGTCAAAGGTCAGCCCTAACAATGAGTGGCTCACATCTAAGCCGACCCCCTCATGATGGGCAACCCACATCAAAGGTGCGGCCCACATGATGGATGGTCCACATCAAAGGTGGGCTCCACTTGATGGGTGGTGGATATTGAAGGTGGGCCCCACATGATGGACAATAATGTTGATGGTTGGCCCCACGTGATGCATGACCAATATCAAAGTGGGCCTTACATAAGGGACAACTTTCATTAAAAGTTGGCCCCTAATAGTGAATGGCTCACATCCAAGTGGACCTGCATGATGGATTACCACATCAAAGGTGAGGCCCACACAATGAATAGGTTACATCAAAGGTTGGCCCCACATGAATATAAGGGTGGACCAAACAAACATGAGGGATAAATACTCATGTTATGTTGGAAACAAAATATGCTTTTCTACTTTTTAGCCAACAAGTATATTATTTACCAAACAAACTTATTTACTTAATAAATAGAAATCAAGATAAGCTACTTAAGGCATAAGTGGCTTATAAAGAAACTTACAATGCAAACACCTCCTAAAAACCATGTGAATGGCTTCAGAAGAAAAGCTTTTTTTCTTTTTTTCTTCTTCATCTTCTTTTTTAAAATTAATAGGAGCTGCATTCAAGCAAGCCCTTGGGGGGCGTCTGGATCATAAGTTACTTTAAATAAGCTACTTATGTTTTAAGTAGCTTATCTTGATTTTTTACTTATTCAGCAAATAAGTATGTTTGGTATATACTTATCAGCCAAAAGTAAAAAAGTATGCTTGGAGCAAATAAGTATGTTTGGTACATACTTATCAATCAAAAATTGAAAAGTATGTTTGGTTTCTTACATCGTATAAGTACTTATCTCTCAATTTTGTTTGGTTCACCCTTAATATCCACTATCCATATGTGGGCCCAACCTTTGATGTAGATTGTTCCTTATGTTGGGCCCGCCTTAGATGCGGACCTTCCATCGTGCCCTTTAATGTGGACCATCCATCATGCAAGGCCCAACTTCGAAGGAGGCTATCTGTCAAGCGGGGCCCGTCTTGGATGTGGGTTATTCATCAATAAAGCCCTACCTTCAATGTGAATTGTCCTCGTGTAGGCCACCTTGATATGGGTCCTCTATCCTGTGGGGCCCACCATCAATGTTATTGTCTGTCATGTGAATCCCACCTTTAATATCCACCACCCATCATGTGGAGCTTGCCTATGATGTGGACCATCTATCATGTAGGTCGTCCATCATGCGGGGCCCACCTTGGACATGGGTCATTCATCATCGGCACCTTTGATGTAAGCCGTCCACTATACGGGGCCCACCTTGATGTGGGTGATCCATTGTTTGGGGCCCACCATCAAAATAAATTGTCCATCATATGGGCCCACCTTCAATATGCATCACTCATCACGTGGGGCCCACCTTCTATGTGGATTGTCCATTGTGTCGTTGGTTTCATCATGCGTAAACGTCAGGCTGTAAAGCTTGAGGTTGGTTTCAGCCGGGCCACTGGCCCTATTCAAAAATTCAATTTTACTTGGCATGGGCCAAGCTGATCGACTGCCCTCATTCAAATCACTCATGATATTTGATTTCGGGTCCAGCTTGAAAGTGATGTATTTAGGATTTGGAGCACAAACCCTCATATGAATGCAAGGAAATTACCATTCCCATGTTTCCACTCTTTCAGCCAATTTCACCTCTGCTGAAAGGTATTTAGTTTATTTTTTCTTAAGTCCATTTTCATACTTTCAATTCCTCCTACACCTTCCTATTTGCGTGTAGCTGCATGCAACACATCTATTAGAAGGCTAATGTGATAGAGGTCGTGTAGCACACTTTGATAGCTGTGTGATATCTAGTTTGTAAATATGTTGTGTTGGCTCATTTTAATATGTCGGCATAAAAATTCAGTGGAATAGAGAATTGAGTGAGCCACATCAAGGAAACATTGAGAATGAGTTACCCATCATTCTCTTCTCTCTCTTCTTGTCTCTATAACATGTATCTATATGTAGCCCCACCTCTCTCTTTTTTTCTTTTCTTTTTTCTTTTTTTTTTTCTTTTTTTTTTTTTTCTCTCTCTCTCTCTCTCTACCTTTTATATCTCTCATCTGCCAAAGATTTGTACCATAATAATGAAAATAATGAGATGCTTGGGTCCACCACCCGATCACCATCATATATGATACGAAGGTGATAAAGCTAATGCTAGAGTTTATTCCATGCTTGGAAATTTTCTGATTTTGCGTGAAGTTGTGTGGCGTCTAACAGCTGAAGTAAAGGCGTATTCAAGAACAACCGTAAAGGCCCATTTGAATGGTCCAACTTTCTCATTGTTGGGCCACTATTACACCCCCTTGCGTTTGATTACTCCTGGTGAGGAGTCTCAAACACGAGACCTTCTTTGATACCAATTTGATGTAGGACAATTAACCACTTGCTCTAAAAACTCGAATTAATAGAGCATAACGAATTAATCCATTTATCTCATAGCCTATGCCCCACATCCATGGATTAGGTCCTCGGCCGAACCCTCCTCGTGGGCCCCAAATCTATGAGTTCTGCCCCCTCATGGGCCCCAAATCACATGGGTTCCAACTCATAAAGCCACCCGCCTCACACGGGCCACAAATCATATGGGTTCCACAAGCCGCCCACCCCAAGTGTGCCCCCACATCCCATAAGCCACCCCACTCGAGCCCGATGTCAAAATACCCCCGCATTTTTTGGTATGAAATTCACCCACTTCAATTTATCAAGCGGCAAAAAATGTAAACCCAACCTTTTAGTAGGAGATTGATGCACTCTTTAAAATCACTACCTATGTAGTGTGAATCTTTTACATAGTGGGTGCATCAATGAAAGAGAATAAATCACCGTCTTCTTCCTTATCATT
Organism: Magnolia officinalis; assembly: GCA_021015155.1. Lineage (NCBI taxonomy): Eukaryota > Viridiplantae > Streptophyta > Magnoliopsida > Magnoliales > Magnoliaceae > Magnolia > Magnolia officinalis. The sequence continues at coordinate 107,393,244 of JAJHSJ010000004.1, forward strand.
GATATCATTGATGAAAAGTGTTGCTTACAATGTATCTGATGACCTTATATAAGCAAAAAATGCCCTAGACTCCTAGTTCGACTCAAGCTGGACTACTAAATAAAATAGTAAAAAACAATTCTACCTGGACTCCTAAACAACTCTTAGATGACAAAAAAACAAAAACTTCCGACTATAACCAGACTCCTACAACCATAAAACTAGCAAGAATGCAACTCAGTAAAAATAAGTAGTTTTGACTTAAAACCTAAGTTTGATCCTTACAACAACTGAATATTGCGAAGCTGTTTGAGGGCCAATGAAATTGGCTAGGATGTAAAGCTCATCAATAGCTTTGCAACGACATATTGTACATGCAAACAGACAGCCGATTGCAAAGTTATAGCTGTTAGAGGCTATAGTGTGCATTTAGGCCTTTTTTGCCAAATCAGGACCCCTCCAGCAGTACAGCCCGAATTTGTGAAACCTAGCGTTTTATAGTGGCATTCATGCACTTCAAAAGAGACCGACCCAGATATCATAATGATCAGATTATCCTAACCTTAACTATTTTAACTTTTATTTTTAATCACTGACTTGGGCCTTGACCATGTCTTTCTTCAAATGTCCAATTGCGGCCCCCCAATTGGATTAATAGGATCATTTGATCATCATAATCTGTGGGCAATATAAGCTGCCTCCATCTTCCAAGTTGCTCCACATGCATGTAACATGCACTTTGCTCCCACTTGCTCATGAACAAGATTTTCAATGTTCTAAGTTGGAGAATGAGCATCTAACCAACGCTGGAAAATTCAGGGCTGTGAAGATTGTACCACTCATCTTTCATGAAGTGGACCAAGATCAACGAACACCCTTAACATTATCTTGTAACCTGGGGAATACTCCAATGTGTCCATTAACAACGCTTAACGACACCGAATATTACTCAAAATACAAGTGAAAGACACCAACTCACAACTTGTATTGAAGACCATACACAATTCCTTTACAAGGCAAAGGGAAGAGAACGCGACTCAGTTGTCGCTTATCTATCATTTTTTTAAAATTATTTTCGGTCACTCATTTACACTGTTTTAATTCCAATAAATGGTAGTATAATTACATGTGAGATGAGTATAAGCACATTGCAAAATGAATATAAGAAACATATCGGATAGGATAGAAGCCTTGCTGGGCAATATAAAGGAACATAACTAGAAGTTGCTCATGTGAACAAGATCAGGGTTTCCTTACATAGCATGCTTGCTAATGTCCGTACATAAAGTGGGTCCCAAAACATGAATCTAGAAGGGTTGGCATGAGAGACCTCATTAGAAAACGAATCGGTAACCAGGTATGAGAGTGTAAGACCAAAGACATAAGCTGACCCGCGCTGTGTTATTTTGTTTGGGGTGTGTTTGGTTGCACCGAATTTTCCGAAATATCATTATACTTGCACCAAATTAGACTTTATTAATAATGAAATTTCATGATATTTGCTACAACTGAACACACCTTTAGTTATTTTTATTTTAAAAAACAATCAATCCTTCTTGCTGGCTTCCAAGCTTTGATCGGCGAACCTCTGCCGATGACAGAACCATATCAGGCTCCCCATTTCAAAGAGAAGGCATGTAAAACAGTTAACAATCGGGGTGTCATAGAATTTTCAAAAGGAACTAGCAAGTCCCCCTCAATCTAGCATAGTGACTAGACATAAACCTTCACTTTAAGCCCGGTTCTTATATCTTATGATTCTTATCAACCAGCTCATCACCAAGATGGAATGACAACCACGAAAACCACAGACTAGTTCCATTGCTCCATAAACTCCACAAGACAAGTCACTCACACCACTCTCGACAACTGAAGGATAAGACAAAGAACAACGCTCTCAACGACCTGAAGGATAAGACAAAGCACAACTCTGGAGGTGCATATCCCTAGCATGTAGAGCTCTAGGTACATTTTTCAAGGGCAAACATCCTTAGCAAGTCAAGGCATTTGCGTAAACCTACGCCTTCTAAGAATGCCCAACTAATTAAATGACAAAACCAAACCTCGAAACCTGCATAGATATTCCTACCAATATATCGACACTACTAATTAACTATCTTCCAGGAGAAGCTACCTTGAATTTAGTGATATGATAGTCCATGATGCAAATGCTTTGCTTATTGTGGATAAAAACCTGTATTATGAATTATTGAATTATAAAGCCTAACATGATTAATCTTCCCAAAAGCTAATTCATTCCAATACTAATCTTCATCCAAACAAGCTTGAATGTGAACGAGTGAAGTACAAGTTATGTAAAGTAGCATGGGTTAGAACCACATAATGCATATCTTGAAACTTTTTTGAATTTTGAAGAGCATGTTATGCATGATAGGCAGATTTTTTAATAAGACTATGGGTGGGGTCTGTTGCCCACCTTGGAGAGTCATTCATATTCATATTTTGCAACCATTCATTTCTCATACAAGTGTGGCTAACCCGATGAGTCAAAAAGCCTGAACTTTAGTCTATGGCATGTGCAGTATCTGATGAACTGACTGGATCACTCACATGGACACTACCATGAAAGAGAAGGCAAATTAAGAAGAAGAAGAAGAAAAAAAAAAGAAAAGAAGCACCCTTGGCAAATTGTGATATTGTCTATCTATTGATTTAACTGTAGGAAACACATGATTTCTCAAAAATGAAAGTAACAAACTTCACAACCTTCATTCTTACTAAAGAACAAATGAGAATGTAATTAACGTATCAAATTAATACAAACTAAGTAAGAGTCGATATGCATAAATTATTCCTTTGATTTTGTAAGAAAAAAGAAGAAGAAAAGATTAGTAAATACAAAAGAATTGGGTTTACAAGATCTTCCATTTTTACTATTTGAGATTCCATGCATACTTGCAATGCTTAGTGCATAAATTTCTTTTTACACACCCACACAAACATACACCACAGTCTGTCTACCACTAACCCATGTGTTGGAACAAAAAAATTAATTACATTATTAGGGATTTCAATTCGAGTGGCTTGGGTGAAAGTCGGTATCCTAATAAGACTGGAAGACAATTGATTGGTAAAAGACAATATGACACTGCAAAAAGAAACATAATCAATGAGCCAAAAGAACTATGCAGAAGATTTACTAGGGATGAATATAACTCAACTATTTAAAAAATGTAATTCAACTAAAGAAAATGCTTGAGAATAAGAGGGCATATACGACTGATAAAAAAAAAGTATAAAGTAATTGAATTTTCTACATGGGTCGGTCGACTACCAATAAAATTAAAAAATAATAATTTATTTTATGCTGTTAAGTTAGCAAAACCTTCAAAAATGAAGAAATACACTAACCTGGTGAACAATATATTATAATCAGCAGAATTCATGTTATTCTTCTTCTTCGGAAAATTGACATGATCGTCCGAGTTTAAAATCTTGAACATCTGAACATAGATAAAAGTAAACACTAAATTGCACAAGTAGAGGAAACACAAATTCCAACAACATAACCGTGTGAAACCCAAAAATAAACTCTCTTCCTTGATAAGTTTGGCTGCTCAATTGAATTGAATTGGAAATATACAAATTAGTAAAGAGGACATGATAAAAACAAATCAAGCTTCATCTATTTCGCTTCAGATAACCATGGGTGTCTTTGTCCTCATTGTTTCCTGTGGTGTGGTCGATTCTACCTCATGTTTGGGCAGCATAGGTAGAAGAAACACAAACTCCAACAACATAATCATGTGAAACCCAAAAATCAAACATGCTCCCTCTTAAAATCAAATTCAATAAAAATAAAAATAAAAAATAATAATTAAAAAAACCTCCCACTATATGAGTTTGGATGCTCAATTGAATTAAATTGCAAACATACTAATTATTAAATAGGACATGACAAAATCAAATCATGCTTCAACTATTTTTCTTTAGATAACCATGAGAGTCTTTGTCCCCATTGTTTTCTATGGTGTGGTCGATTTTGCTTCATGTTTGGGCCCATGACTTAAAATGAGCTGGCGAAATGGATGTACGAAGTGGATATATAACATACATCACGGTGGCTACATGAAGCTTAGGTCACAGGATTCACTTACTGCCTCGACTGTAGGCAATTCACATCCGTCAAAGAAAGCCCTAAATCTTTAAGAAAAACTTTGATCCTCTAACAGATTTTAAAGGTTGATATGCACGCACTAAGACATTTCACACTTGGCATATAGTCAATTTAAAATAAACCATCCAGTTTGTAGGTTCAATATTAATGGCTTTCAAATATAAAATTGTTGTTGATGTCTTAAATCTGTAAGCAACAGGGTCTGTTGATGCCATCAATAGACCATTCGATGCCATTGGAAAAATTCAAAAAATCCATGTTTTGTCGATGAAATGTTTTGGTGTTTTTTTTTTAATGCCATCGACAGATCGTCGATGCCACCGAATTCCCATCGAGCGCACGCACAGAATTGCGTAAGTGTGGGATTTGTTTCCTATTCTGATTGTGATACTATGTGATGCTATATATATCGGGTGTAACCATGATTTGGGTAGCAAGAAAGGTGTTCTAGACCTTCTAATTCGTTCATAAGGGTTTCAAGGGCATAGCTTGGGCTTGCGGAGGAGATTTGAGCTCTATCTCTTATAATTTCTTCTTTCATAATGCTTACTCGTTGCTTTGTGCCATGGTTTTTTCTCGAAAGGGTTTTTCTACCTAAAATTAGGATTTTTTGTATTTGGACTTGGTTGTGCGATTGATAGTACTTTGCTTGATTCATCTTTGTGTGCTCCCGCGGTTCCCCAACAAGTGGTATCAGAGATAATGTTGGGAATCAGATCGTATCTGAAAGCAACACATCAACGACATCTAACCCGAAGTTCGATGTTAAAAAATATTCCAGTAAAAATAATTTTGAACTATGGAAGGTCAAGATGACCTGCGTCCTAGTTCAACAAAGTTTGGACAATGTCCTCCTTGAAAAGCGACTGGAATCTGTGACTGAAGAGGAATGAAACAAGATGGATAAGATAACAAGAACCTTTATCGAATTGTACTTAATGAATAAGGTCCTATATAATGTCATGAGTGAGAAAATTGCAGCAAGTACATGGGTGAAACTAGAGAACATCTATGTGAAGAAATCTCTGGAAAATCAATTTACTTGAAACTTCAGCTGTTCAATCTGAAGATGACAAAGGGGTTGATGTTGACGTGGGGTTGATGTTGACGTCCACATTAGTAACTTCAATAGATTAATTTGTAAATTATTGGATGTTGAGGAAACAATGAAATATGAGAATCATGCATGCATTCTGTTAAATTCTCTTCCGACTTCGTATGAGTCATTTAAGGACTTGTTTGCAACGGTAAAACTACCATTAGTGTGAAGACCGTTATCTCAGGCCTTCAATTGAAGGTGATGAAAAATAAAAATGGTGACGTGAGTACTTCTATAGATGCACTGGTTACGAGGGGGAGAAATTCTGAGCGGGATAGTGAATCTTCATGATCGAAGTCCAAATTCGAGAATAAGGGCAAAGGCAAGTTGAAGTGCTAGAATTGTGGCATGTCCGGGCATATGAAGAAGGATTGCTAGAATCCAAAGTTGAAAAAGGAGAATTCAAAAAGTTCTTTTAGGGAAGCTAACACTGCGGAATCTAGTGAGGACGAATAGTAGTGACGTGCTGACCGTATCAAAATCCAGGTACTTCAAAGAAGAATGGATTTTTTTATGCAGGGGCTTCGTACCACATGACCCCCATCGAAATTGGTTCACCAGTTACAGTGAGTATAATGGTATCCAGGTATTTATGGGTAATGATAATGCCTATAAAGTGGTAGACGTTTGATCGGTGTACATCAAGATGTTTGATAGCATGAAGCGTAACATGACCGAAGTGAGATACATTCCTGATTTGAGGAAGAGTCTGATATCTAAGAGCACTCGAGGTGATTGGGTGCAAATTCATCGGGTTTGAGCATGTACATAAAGTTTCAAAGAGGGCACTCATAGTCATGAAGGCACAGAAGAACGGGAACCTCTACAGGTTAATCAGGAGCACTTCATCGGATGGAGATGCAACGTTTATAGTGAATTTCACGTTTGCACATATGTGAATGCACGCTTGGGCTACATGAGCGAGCGGAATATGAAGGTACTTTTTTACCGTTGTTTAATTTCAGTCTTTGAAAGTATTGATTTTAGTATATGCGAGCATTGTATATATGATAAACAGTCAATGTTATCTTTTAAGTTTGATAAACATGTTTGTAAGGGTATTCTAAATTATGTGCATTTTGATATATGGGGCTGACGCTCATGGTTTCCGATGGAAGATCGTCATAATTTGTCACATTCATTGACGACTATTGCAGAAAAGTGTGCGTTTATTTCATGAAAATAAATACGATGTTTTCACCAACTTCAAGTAGTAGAAGGCAATGGTGGAAAAACAGTCAGGGCGAAAAGTGAAAGTATTGAGGATAGACAATGGTGGGGAGTTTGCTTATGGGAAATTCAATAGGTATTGCAAAGATGAAGGAATCGTGAGACATAACATAAAACGCCACAGTCAGACTCTCTTGGAGATAGCCCGATGCATGATCAGTAATACTGGGTTTGGCAAAGAATTGTGGACTAAGACCGTTAACACGACTTACTACTTGGTAAATCGGTTCCCTTTTACAGCTATTGAATGTAAAATTCCAGAGGAAGTGTGGAGTGGTCAACGGGTAGACTACTCAAGACTGCGTGTATTTAGTTGCGATACTTACTCTCATGTACCGTCAGTTAGAGAGATAAACTGGACCAAAGAGTTAAGAAATACATCTTTGTCAGCTATGTTAGTAGTGTGAAGGAGTACAGGTTGTATGACCGAGTTACATGAAAAATTATCATTAATTGTGACGTCAAATTTGATGAAGGATCCTTGTTCTGTAAGGATGAACATAAGGAAGCAAAAAGTTGATTGTGGACGTTCAGGTATATGGAGTTGAGATACAGGCTCATATAGGTACACAGACAGAGGTACAAGAGCAAGTGGAGCAGACGCCTGTGCGAAAGAATCCGCTGCGGGATCACAGGTTACCAGTAAAATACATGGATGACTCAAATATCGCATTTTCTCTCATTACAGAAAAGGGGGATCCATCTACTCTTCAAAAGGCTCTTGATGAGCCGGATGCCAAAAAGTAGAAAGCTGTGATGGATAATGTGATGGACTTCTTATACAAAAACGATATGTGGGAGCTAGTGGAGCTTCTCGTCGATCGTAAAGTCATCGGGTGCAAGTGAATTTATAAGAATAAATAAGATGGGTACAAGACAAGGTTGGTATCGAAGGAATACGCTCAAAGAGAAGGTGTCAACTTCACTAAGATATTAGTGTCGGTTGTGAAAAAAGCATCTATCAGATTCGTGTTGGCACCAGTTGCCCAATACGATCTTGAGATGAAGCATATAGATGTGAAGACTGCTTTCTTGCATGAGGAATTTGAATGAAAGATCAACATGAAGCAACTAAAAGGTTACAAAATACAAGAGGCAAAGAACAAGTTTTGCAGGCTGAAAAGGTTGTTGTATGGCCTGAAACAATTGCTTAGGCAGTGGTATAAAAAGTTTGATTTTTTCATGATGAGTCAGATGTTTACCAAGAGTGAATATAATTATTATGTCTATCACAAGACACCGAGTGATGGAAAATTCAATATCCTGATTTTGTACATCAATGACATGCTTATCACCAGTCATAGCATGTCTGAGATCGACTTATTGAAGACTCAGTTATCAGAGACATTCGAGATGAAAGATCTAGAGACTGCAAGGAGGGTTTTCGGCATTGATATATACAGAAATAGGAAGAGGAGCAAACTATGGTTATTTCAGGCAGAATACCTTAAAAAGATATTGATTAAGTATGGGATGGACAAGGTAAAGCCGATCATCATTCCCCACGCGACTCACTTCAAGCTATCTTCAGAACAGTGTCCAAAAACAGATGAAGAAATGCAAGATATGTCTCGTGTGCCTTATTCAAGTATGGTTGACAGCTTAATATATGTCATGGTCTGTATAAGACCAGATATTTCACATAAAATGGGTGTTGTTACCATATACATGTCTAACCCCGACAAGCAACACTGGGATACAGTGAAATGGCTACTTTGATACATTCGAGGTACGCATACGTCTATATTGATTTAGATATATATTACGCAGTGTTATCATTGAGAAATTAAGATTAGATTGTGGATTCTGAACGCAACATGTTGATAATAGAAGGTTAACTTCTGGTACTCGTTTGTGCTAGCAGGTGGAGCGATTAGTTAGATGTCGAATCTTCAGTCTATGGTGGCTCTTTCCACAACCGAAGTTGAGTATATGGCGGTGACAAAAGCATTCAAGGAAGGTGTTTGGTTAAGGAGGATGATAGATCAGTTGGGACTTCAGCAGAGGCCGCACAAGTCAATTATGACGGCAAAAGTGCAATCAATTTGGCTAAAAATTCTGTTTATTACTCATGTACTAAATATATTGATGTGTGTCACCATTTTATCTGACATGTACTTGAGTTAGGAGGCATGACTCCAGAGAATATTCCTACGAGCATGAATCCGGCTGACACGCATACGAATGTGGTTCTCACAGATAAGTTCAAGTTTTGTGCAACTTCTCTGGGCTTGGTGAAGGCATAAATGGAAGATAGTGTGCACGAGAAGCAATGGTGGAGCTATGATGCAAGACAGAATTTGAGATAATGAAAATGAGCTATGGAGCGAATTTATAGATGAGGAAAATGAGCAATGAAAAATGAGATTGAAGACAAGGTGGAGATTGTTGTTAATGTCTTAAATCCGTAAGCAACAGGGTCTGTCGATGCCATCGACATACCACTCTATGCCATCGAGTGGTGGTTGATGCCATCAACAGATGCTCAATGCCATCGAAAAAAATTGAAAAAATCATGTTTTGTTGCTAAAACGTTTTGGTATTTTCTCGATGTCATCAACAAATCGTCGAAGCAATCGAAGTCTCATTGAATGTGTCATCGAGAACACATACAGAATTGCGTAAGTACGAGATTTGTTTCCTATTCCGATTGTGAGACTATGTGATGCTACATATGTTGAAATCAGGATTTGGGTAGCAATAAAGGTGTTCTAGGCTTTCTAATTCATTCCTTAGAGTTTCAAAGGCATAGTTAGGCTTGAGGAGTAGATTCAAGACTTGTTCAAATCGGTAATCTCTATCTCTTGTAATTTTTTACTTTCATATTGCATTACTCATGACTTTGTGTCATGTTTTTTCCCGATAGAGTTTTTCCATGTAAAATTTGAATTGTTTGTGTTTGGACTTGGTCGTGCGATTGGTAGTACTTTGCTTGATTCATCTCTGTGTGCTTCTGCAATTCCCCAACAAAAATTTCTTGCGATTTACTTTCATATTGTGATACTATGTGATGTTATATATGTTGAGGGTAATCAGGATTTGGGTAGCAATAAAGGTGTTCTAGGCTTTCTAATTCATTTCTAAGGGTTTCCAAGGCATAGTTTAGGCTTGAAGAGTAGATTCGAGGCTTGTTCAAATTGGTAATCTTTCTCTCGTAATTTCTAATTTCATATTGCATTACTCGTCGTTTTATGTCGTGGTTTTTTCCTGATGAGGTTTTTCCATGTAAAATTCAAATTGTTTGTGTTTGGACTTGGTCGTGCGATTGGTAGTACTTTGCTTGATTCATCTCTGTGTGCTTCTACAATTCCCCAACAAAAATTTCTGCGATTTAGTTCATAATTAGTATATTGGTGTACATGCGACAAATGGTCAAAATGATATGTAATCAATGGTAAACATAAAACAAGTGAATGTCTTAGAAATAATGACTCTGTCTACTATGAATCCATCACTTTAAACTGTTTAAATTTAGATTTCATGTGAGTACGGGGGAGGCTATATTCCATAGTTTACCATTATTTTGAAAGTGGTGATGACTCATCCACCAAACAAGTGCATTTCTAACAATTCAACCATCATATGGTTAAAAATGTGAAACAATGAGTGTACGGTTAGTTCTTAGGTTCTATCTATTAGCCATTTAGCCTTTTGCAGAAGTATAAGTAAAAAAACATCTTATCTCTGTTGAAGAGTTGGCATTGGAATCAATCTGCTAGGCATGACCGCTAGGCTGTTGATAATCAAACAATCAGGCCATGTTCCACGCAGGTCACAAATTAGATGTTACTCGTAGCTTATTTCATATTTTGTTGGAGTATATTAGTTGATATATATGAATTAAAAAGGACAACACTATCTATTATCATCTAGAATGCAGATAAGTGAATTGAATTTAACCATCGTCTTTGTATTATTAAGACTATTCACTAAATGCCTAATAATCTACCAATACTATTATCAAGTCACATAATTTTTTAGTGTGTATCAACTATCAGTATTAAAATTTTGCTTTATCCATATTCCAATACATGTTACGCTTCGAGTCTCTGATAAGCTTTTGGTGGGTAAATCTTTCCGTCAACAATTTAAGTTCTCAAGATATTGTGGGATAACATTCTCTCATCATCTAACAATAACGACAAGGATGTTAATGCATCAAAATGTACATTTAAGAATTCACATTTGTGAATTCTTGTTAAATTCCTGAAAATTGATTATTAGTAAAGATAGAAATTTTATATTTGAACTTAGATAAATAATAGATACATTTTTTTAGTGTTTTATATTTATCATACCTTTTTTAGTTTCCTCTCATATTTCATTTGTTGGAGTGGGTTTACACTGTTACAAATAGTCGAGGCACAATGAGTAAAAAAATATACATTATAAGAACATTTTATAATATTTGTTAAATGTAAATAATTCTAAAAAAAATAATAGTGATCTCTTTATTTAGCTAAATGAAACCAATGCAATTATTAATTCATGTATATTAATTGTGTCAAAGTATAGAATACATTTACCTAGCATAACTGTAAATGTTTTATATATATATATATATATATATATATATATATATATATTATATATTATATATATATATAAATGGATTCATGTATATCCGTTAAGACCTTTTGTAGATCTTTAGAATAACAAGATGGAAGAGAGAGAGAGAGAGAGAGAGAGAGAGAGAGAGAGAGAGAGATGAGAGAGGAGAGAGAGAGAGAGAGAGAGAGAGAGAGAGAGAAGAGAGAGAGAGAGAGTGAGTTAAGTTAATGTGAATCCTTTCTCTTTGCCAAACACAATGTTTAGACGTAATTTACCTTTTTCGTTAATTTGATTAAAATACATGTGCAATTCACTTTTACCGATTTAATTATAGTGATAGACAAAGGGTATATTAACCATTAAGTACAATTCACAATTGCTTTACGAAATGTAATATGTTTTTTATAAATAAAATTAATTACCTTTGAAAGATTTCTATGGCTATCATAACTCATTTTTGAGTTATCTCATAGGTATAAGTCTATACCATACAAAGCTTTTATAATGCAAAATCTTAAGAAAAACATGAGGTGATAGGTAGGTCACACATAAAGCATCCTTTCACTTCATTGCAAAATTCCTTTATCTCTATCATGAATTCACAATGACATCTTGTGACAATATCATTTCAAAAAAGCTAAGAAAAATCATTTAATTTTAATTAGCCTTTTTTAAAAAATCACATTAAAGATAGGACTCGACTACATGGAACTCAGTCTCCCATATTTATGGCACTGCACGTACAGTTTCCTACACATGCACTTTGATTCATTTCTTATACAGGCATCTTCTTCGTCACACGTGCTCATGTTATTAGCAAACAAGTTATATGATTTGGGGCACATGTATGAAATCAGAACTGTCCAACTATAAGGACTTATCATGAAGGGGCCATTGATAAAAATGGAGCTAGTTTTCACATCTTAGCCATTCAATCAGAGGCTTGTTGAGTGAAGAAAACAAATGGATTTATAGTACATTGTTGTTTCCTTGAAAATCTTTCATCAAAGGGTAAGAATCTTTGAATTGTTTGATTACTATGAAGAAATGGCCCATATAGGGGTGGGGAGCAGATTAGGTGTCACCCGGGTAACACATTAGTGAGTGTTTCATTGACTTTGGGGCCCACCTTGATATATGTGTTATATATCAACGCCGTCCATCAGTTTTTTCAGCTCATTTTAGGGCATGGTACGAAAAATGAAGCAGATTCAAATCTCATGTAGACCACAAAATAGGGATTGAATGCCATCATTAAAAACTTCTTGGTGGCCACAAAAGTTTTGGATCAAGCTGATACTTATGTTCTCCTTCCATCAAGTTCTTTGTGACCTTATCAACAGCTTGGATGGCAAATAAACATTACATTGGGCCTTAGGAAGTTTTTAATGGTGGGCATTAATTGATCATTGTTTCCTATAGTGTGGTCCACTTGAGATTTGGATCTGCTTCATTTTTGAAACAGTGCCTAATATGAGCTGGAAAAACTGATAAAAAGTGCTGATATAGAACACATATATCAAGATGGCCCCACAGTCAGGGTAACACCAACTAACTTGTTACCTGAAAAAACCTAATCCGCTCCCCTAGGGGTGACTTTGTGCCGAGCAGAAACATGCTTTTAAATCAGGCCTATCGTGCTGTCCATAAATCCAGCCATCCAAAAATGGGCCCATCTGGTGGGGATGGAAATGCCCACAGTCCAAACTGTCGTAGGGCCCACAGTCCAAAAAACTAGGTTTTACTACTCAAAGTTAGTTATTTCAACTTGTTTTCACAGTAAGGCCTGGGAATACACTGTCTATTGTTGTTTTATCATGTCTTCAAACTTCCTAAGACAAGTTTGCTTGTACAATTCACCTGCAATTCATGTGGTGAAAGAACCCAATGGACTATAAATCGTAAATCGAGAAGCCCACTAGCTGTTTTTATTATGAAGGATATTAATTTCAATATATTCATTTTTATTCATTTTCTTTCTTTTGTTTTAATATTTAAAAATGAAAAAATTGCTTATATTATTTTATCAAGTATAGCTCAGAATTTATACAGGAGGAATGACCTAAAAAAGGAAAATTACAGTTAAATTAAATCTATCTTAATTTAAATTGCTTGTATTATTTTATCGAGTGTAGCTTCGAATTTATATAGAAGGAATGGCCTCAAAAAGGGAAATTACAATGAAATTAAATATATCTTAAGTTAATTATAACCTAATCAAATCTCCAAAAAAATGAAAATGAATATATTGAAATTATATCCTTTCTAATAACTTTTGTACAGGTACTCTCTCTCTCTCTCTCTCTCTCTCTCTCTCTCTCTCTCTCTCTCTCTCTCTCTCTCTCTCTCTCTCTCTCTCTCTCTCTCTCTCCATGCATTTGACATCCTCTATAGTGCCTTGGTCAAGATTTTCTCATTTTATGTTTTTTAACTAGCCAATGCCTTACAATTTTTACCGGTTTTTATACAAATGACCCATGATTGCCTTCCCTTTGCAGTTAAATTTCTTCATTTAGTGTGTGTTTGGCTGCACCAAATTAGACTTATTTATCAAGAAATTTCGTGATATTTAATGCAACCAAATGCACCCTTAGTAATAAGCTTCACAAAATTTTAGGCATGCAATATCCAAATTAAATTGATTGAAACTCTAAGATATATTAATGCCATGAGGTTGATAACCTTCTTTCTTAGGGAATAACTACTACTGGAATCCATGGAGCTCTCATGACTCCTCAAAGAGCTTCCTCATATCCATGAGGGATAAAAGTAGAAATCATTCTTAATAAATTTGAAATAATTTAATTGATAAAAAAAATGAAATTACAATTTTTAATTAAGGATCTCAAACCTAGGAGTTTAAGATGGAGATTTAGACTTAGACTTCAACTCAAACACCCTAAAAACATGACTTGCTATAAATAGTAAACCTACCATTTATAGATGACCTCTATTCTTACTAGACCTCATGGTTTTCGGCCAAAAATAGTAAGTGTCCAATTTGGCCTAACCATGTTGTTGTACTAAGTTTTCTAAACCCTTTTCATGTTAGGCACAACTTCTACAACTCAAAGGATCAAAAGTTATACTTAAATTAAAATTGACTATTTATAGTAAAAAATGAAATTAAACAGGATTTTTGACTGTTAATATGATGGAAGCTTGCAAATCTGATGTGGGCAACCTGGCATAGCATGGTTGGTTGGCTTAAGTAGGTTCTCCTACCCAAAATTATATATAATATGTCGAAAAACTTATCTCGATTTGTGAGATATGATTGATTTAAGATTCTAATGGTTTAGATTATTCCCGCATCCAATCGGACCTTCTCTCGTCTATCTTTGCCATGAAAGTGTTTGCAACCTACTCTACATTAATTAAGTTTTTGATTTGAAATTACTATCCATAATGAGGGACTGACTTCAAACTTGAAAGTCCTTAATCTAGTAAAAGAATCTCTAGCTTGAAGTAGATAAATCTAATTGTTTTACAAATAACATTAAAAGAATCTTGTTTCAACCCACAAAATCATGCTTTCCAATTCATTTCATTTTGATGACCTGTGCTCAATATTATTATAAATAAATCAGAAAATTATTTGTAATCTTGATGTAGAGCAAACCACAGACACTTTCATGGCCAAGATGAACTAAAGAAGGCCCGATTGAGGCAGAAGTGATCAGGATCATTAGAACCTCAAAACAACTGTATCTCGCTGATGAGAATGAGTTTTTCGACATATCATATATGATTTTGGGATAGGAGAAACTACTTTAACCAACCTACCAATGCTCCGTATCAATGCTCGGGCAGCCCCATGTCTCCAAACAGCTGGTTTCATGAGACCATCTACATTAATCTCTATCTACATTGATAGATCAATGGCAACAAATGATGGGCCCCACTTGTTTAAGGGTAGAATGGGCTAGGTAGGGAAACAAAATCAATGTATTTGTGGGTAGCTGCGATTAGTAATCCTAACCACTTTGACTATCAATGATAATCAATACAACTGTACGGACAGACCTTACCTAGTCCATCCCAATCTTCATGAACTTGATTTGAGCTGGGCCTGGATCAACCCATACTGAGCCCACTTGATTTTACTAACCTGAAGCCTGGCCATTGATCTTCCTAATCTAAACCACTTATCATAAAAAGAAGATCATTCTCCTTAATTTACTCATTTGGACAAGATGGGTGCGTTTGGGTGCTCTAGTGAGTTGAATTGCGATTATAGTTTTAATCAAGAGGAAATTACTAAATGTTAGGGCCCGTTTGGACACATCCTCAGAATGAGAGTTTGATGCATAAATGGCAATTTATGCCAAATCTTTTTTTTTTTTGTCATATGTCTGGATGCAATTTACCAAATCTCGGTTGATTCCCTAACTCAGATAAAATAAGTACTAAAAGTCCTAAAATTAGCTTCTTAAGAATATATCTTTTTTAGTTGTTGCGTCCAAACAGGGCATTAATGTTATGTTTTGATATTCATAACGAGAAAGTAGCATAAAAGTCAGGTTTGTTAACTGGCCAAGCTTGAGGTTTGTTTCAGCTGGGCGACTAGCCCTATTCAAAATTTCAATTTTACAGGGCCCGGCCCAGCTGATCGACTGCCCTCATTCAAATCACCATGATGTTAATTTGATTTCAATTCCAGCGTTGAAAGTGATGTATTTGTGATTTGGAGCCCAAACCCCCAATCAGAATACAAGAAAATTACCATTCCGAATGTTTCCACTCTGAGCCTGAAAATTGCAATTCAGTTAGATAGTGCATCCAAACACCTAAAAAGTGGACATGTTTGGAACCATGATTGGATGCCCAACTGAGAGGTTCCTTATCAATTAACAAATGTATAGTTGTGTCTTAATTACAACAGGGATTCTGTCCGTGACACCTTTAGTTCAGTAATCCAAGCCGTTGATCTGACAATCCTAGCTGTTGATGGTGAATATCTTAGAAATCTAAGAGATATGAACATCCCAACACTTAAATGTTTGACCCCTTTTTTTTTGTAGCATCTATTTGTAGGCCAACATATTGAAGGGTTGTGATTTTCCAATATGGAAGAATTCCAAGGCATCATCCATCTATGGTGGGTCCCATTTCTTTTGTCTTGTTAAGATTGCGTTTGGATGCACAAATTATTTCAAATTTGAAAATTCAGCTTAATGAAGGGGACATGTTACAAAAGTTTTTATAGTGCAAACCACACCACATTGAGTTTGATATTCCCATCTCTTACCAAGGAATCAGCTGACAACAACAACCACTAAAATGGTGGGCCACACCATGGATATGTGATTCCTATACAAATATAGGATGAAATAAGGCCCAAATCATGTTACACATGATCACACTTAAGTGGACCCCACCATCATGCTCATATAGAAAAAATCCAATGGCTAATACGATCTGGTATTTATTTATGATGGCCATCCTAAATGATCAATGGACCAGCCCAGCTCCAGTCTACTCTAGCCATGCTCCAACTTCTTAAGTAGTTTATACATATATATATAATACACACATGCATACATGAAAAACTATATATATATATATATATATATATATATATATATATATATATATATATCTATCTATCTATATATATATATATATATATATATAAACGGACGAGTAATTTAAAGTATATTTTATTGGCCCAGTTTCAGCCCAACCTGGCTTGACCCACTGGACCCGACTAGTAGTTTTATGGACCCTACATGGCCTGATGGGCCACAGACCCATCAGGATGGCCTAACCCATCGGCATAGAAACCACCATCTACTCCATTGATGGAGCAAACAGTGCTAGCTGAGAAAGCTCAAGATAGGCCCTCCACAAAGACCTGCTGATGTGGACGATGCAAGAAACATCTGGGCCGTTGGCATGAAAAGATGGAAGTACAAGATCGTTTACAGAAGATAGGTCCAGTTAAAGATGTTTAGGGCCGTCCTCTTGCTGTGATTTTGCATGATAGAAAAGAATAGGGGAATGCACTTAATGGACGGTTCAGATAAGCCATATGAATGCCAACACGTCCAAATTACACTTAGGCTATTAGATCTAACTCTAATTTTAATCTCTGTTTAATACCAGATCTGGACCCTTCATGTGTCGGGCCATGTATTGTACTTTTAAAATAAGCTGGCAGAAAAAAAAAAAAAAACGGTTACCACTCTTTGAGCAGAAGCCCACCAATCAGTGGCTAGGATTATCTAACCACTGTAATTTGGTCTATCTACAGTAGAAAAAACAGATAAACGGTCTGGATCTCGTACACAAGTGCCACATTACCATTATCAAGGCTTGATAGCTGACTATTGGATGTTGATGTTTGGGTGGAGTAGGTTTATGGTAGCTAAAGTAAGAATACAATGCTCAGCGGGAGAATATCTACAGATTGCTCCGGTTTTGAGTTCGTACAAGTGGGGTCCGTTACTTGAACATCTAAACCGTTGATATGATGGTCCATCTGTAGATGTCCATATACATATAATCTCCCTAATTGGATGATCCTATCCATCGATTTCATTGTTATTTTTTAGTTCAATGTGGACACTTGCCATATTTCTTTCTAAGCCACCTGCTCACTGGCCATCAGTTGAACGGTTAGGATTTATCCATCATGAGAATTTTGGTGCAAGGTCTACCCAAACTGCATTCCACCATAACCAAAATTTGGAATCTTTGGATCAATGGACCATAGGCTCTGGGGTCGAGCAGTCCATGAGAAAAGTGGGGCCCAGTGATGTAAGTGAAGAGGTTGGCCCTTACGCAGGGAGAGATGGACTGTCAGCTTGAAGCACTTGTGCCAATGTGGCACCCCTGACCGAGACCCGGTCCCACCATGAACAGGCCCAAGTCCAAAAATTGGATGCTTAGATTATCTAATCATAATGGTTTTTTGTGTATATTGGACTATTCATATCGTGGCCCACCTATTGGACGGGTCAGATTTATGGATCATAAGGTTCGATGTACTTTAAAGCTGCAACGACCCAGGGCATGTCCATCGCGCGACGCACTAGGAAGCTCTTCTAGAAGCGTTTACCTGTCCTTTCTTTAGGAGACTCAAAATTCCTTCTTAAGGATGAGCACGTGGTTTTTGCGTAAAGGCTGACGTTAAAATGTGCATTGAATGAATGGACAGGATTATTTTAATCAAATCGTGAGGGTCAACGTGGGGTATTTTGGGAATAATGAAAAATATGCATGGCCCATACTTTCCGGGCACGACTTCGGTGGATCCGGGTATCCACCGAGGTCGGTGGATCCCTGCCTGTGGAGCCCACTGTGCCTTACATCCACGCTGTTCATCCGTTTTGACATCTAATTTTAGAGTATGACCCCAAAAATAAAGCAGATCCAAATCTTAGGTGGACCACACTATAGGAAACAGTGGTGATTAAATACAAAGCATTAAAAAATTATTTTTCCATCCAACCTATTAATGTCACAGAAACTGAGATTTGGATCTGCTTCATTTTTAGGATTTTGACCTGAAATGAACCGTCAAAATGGATGGACGGTGTAGATTTGAGGCACATAAATCAAGTGGGCCCCATAGCCATAGAATGGTCAATCTATATAGTGGGCCCCACCTCTTGAAGTGGTTCTTACACTGATCCTCGTGGCCCCGGATGACCGGAGTAGTACTTGACTTCAGTAGTCCTGAGGCCTGCCTGCCTGTTATCCGTTTGAAGAGAAATGCCCGGATGCCCTCAGAGCTCTAAAACGTTAGTGCTCTTCGTTGAGTTTGGACACTCAGAAATTCCAATACATTGATCCAGACCGTTCATTATGTCCAATGAACATCTCATGGTCTTCCATACAAATGTCAAATCAATCTAATAAATACTAACCATTTGATAGGTGGACTTTAATAGACGTTACACAAAATAGTCCATTCAATTGTAGGGTCCCTCTTGGACAGCTTGTGAATTAAAAAATGTTACTTTTGCTAGGCTATTATAACCATCGCATGCATCCCTTTGAAAGAGAGATGGCAAAGAAAATAATACTAAATCAAGGATGGATTGGATTATCTAGTAAGTGCATTTTGCACTGTACTATAAATCCTTCATGCAGGACCAATCGTAGCTTTTAATGCGCAGTATTATTTTTTTCAATCGTTTGCTTCAAGCTCTTTATAACTCATTATTACACTAACGTTGTAAATTAATTATAAATTATTTTCTCCTCTATAATTCGTTTGATATCAAACTTCAACAATAATAAAACATTAAAACTTATCACATGTGGATAAGATAAATTTACTTCGCAGCGAGTCAATGAGCCCCGCATACTATATTAATACGTTTAAAATGTGAGACTTTTACTGCACAAGCAAAATTTACGTGTTTTCTTCTCCTTCCTTGATATATATATATATATATATATGAAAATGGAATAAGGTGTGAAAGGGTAGTGTTTTTTAATTCTCTCTTTCGTTCTTTTATCATCTTTCCTTCTTCTTTCCTTCCTCAACTCCACATGTTACCTCCCTTATTTTAGGGCATGAACCCATATATTAAATAATCTGAAACACAAGTAGACCACAACACAGGGTAACTAAATATTCACGTTGAAAACTTTCTAAAAATCACACAAGTTTTAGATCCGACAGATATCTGTGTTTTCCCTTCATCCAGGTCCTAGTGACCTTACAAACACTAGGTGGGCCCTAGAAAGGTTTAAATGGCGGGTGTCAATATCTCTACCGTTTCCAATGGTGTCGTCCACTAAATCTTTGAATCTGCTTCACTTTTCAGTTAATGCCCTAAGATGAGCTGGAAAAATAGATGGATAGCATGCATATAAAATACTTGGGCCCCACAGCGCCCAACACATCAACACGTCACTGCTGGGGTGGCGTGATCAACACCACCTAATCCACGTCGTTGACGCACCATCTTTGTCGAGACCACCTATGCTTTCTCGGATTTTCTTTTTAAAATCACGTTTTGGCATTTCTATCTCGTTTCCACAAATAACTTTTTAAAGATCACAAACGTTTAAGATATACACATGCATACTTCGGATGGATGGGATTATCCCAATATGAACATGGTGGTCCATAAAGAGTGGGCCAGACGTAAAATGGACGGTCTAGATAAATTGACCTCGCTATTCATGTGATCAATCTAAGTTACGGTGCCATGAGCTGCACCTCATCCATTCCCTTTTGTTAATTAGGTAGTGACGATGGTTAGGTGAAAGTGGTTGAGAGATGATCTAATAACAGTTGTTATTATCTGGTGCTCAGGTGGGCCCACCTGGAATCATGGTGAACCATGGATGAATGAACAATCTTGAGTGGGCCCATGGCCGTTTATCAGGGAACGGATTGGCTACTCCATTGGCTGGTGGTCGGTGCTCTGTGGACCCCACCATGAAGTATGTGCTTAATCCATGCCGTCCATCTATTCTTCCAGATCATTTTATGGCGTAAGACCAAAATTTAGGTATTTCCCAATCTCAAGTGGACCACATTGCAGGAAACATTTTTGAATGGGTGTCAGCCATTAAAAACCTTTTGGGGGCAATAAAAGTTTTTGATCAAGCTGATTTTTGTTTTTTTCCCTTCATCTGGGCCTGTATGACCTAATCAACAGATTGGATGTTAAATAAAAAGTACAGTGGGCCTTAAGAGGATTTTAATGGTGGATATCCAATTACTATTGTTTTCCTGTGGTGTGGTCCACCTGAGATTTATATTCCTCTCAATTTTGGGATAAATCCATAAAATGACCTGTAAAAATGGATGAACGGAATGGATGAAACATATACATCATGGTGGGGCCCACAGCTCACCGACCATCAGCCACCGGGCTGGTGGCAGGGGGAGTAGCCAATCCGTTTCCGTTTATCAGATCATTGTTCCGTTGAGACGTTGATGAATTAGACGTCCACTTCAATCTAGGTCCATTAATAAATAGACCGTTCGAACAGAAATACAACAACGGTCCACCACGTTCAACTGAAGAAAGTTCCGAGATTGGTTCTGGGAATCTTCTAGATGGACAGGACATTCAATGGTCTGGATAACCCAAACATGGGCCCACGCGTCTTCTTACTAATTGTAGAAACTCAACGTGGACTGAGATATCTTCATTTGTCAGACAGGTTAGGTTTGCCGTTCCTAGAAAGTTCTAAGAAATTCCTTCTCGGCCAAGACGGCCATACGCGTGATTCTGCTTCACATGTTTTGATTGGTTCAAAAAGAGTGGGAAAAAGGTGGGTCCCACTGCCCATTTTGAACCAATCAAATTTCATTTGCGTACTTGATCGGCCAAACTCGTGTACTTGTCTTAGGTCTAATTAGAAGCAGTGGGGCCCACAACATGTGTACGTATTTTCTGTGGTGGGGCCTACCATGATCTGTATACGCCATCCAAACGGACGCAGATTAATTTCCTGCGAAAGCCTTTCCCCGTAAGTTCCTGCTCTGGGAACTTAGGTGGGGCCCACTGTGATGTTTGTGAGAAATCCAATTCGTCCACCCATTTTTTGAGCTCATTTTAGGACATAATGCCAAAAATGAGCCGGATCTAACACTCAAGTTGGCTGAAAACGTGAGGATTGAACATCCACAGTTGAGATATTCGTGGGCTACAGAAGTTATGAATAAGGCTAATATTTGTGTTTTAAGTTCATCCCAGTAGGAATGACGTTATGAACGGTATGGATGGCATGTAAACATCACTTCTGATCTGAGGGATATTTCAACGGTAGGAAATTCCCTACCCACCTTTTTCTTTAGTACTTGAGTCTTGGATCCTTATCAATTTTGGTCTCAATTCCTAAAATGAGCTCACAAAACGGATGGACGGAGTGGATTTCTCAAAAAAGTAACGGTGAGCCCCACATAGGCTTCCATGTCCCATCGAACCGGTGCACAATGTGAGCCCCACCATGATGACCGGGTACCAAAAAAGCATGCCCATATTATCACAAATACCTCCAAAAACGGGTAAGATACTAGTTTACTTGAGTGGACGAGATTTTAATTCATCCTAGAGCTCCATAACTGGTTCATGGACCCAAAAAACAAGATGATCAGATAATCCTAACGGTCTAGAATTGTCATATACTAATTTTTATTTTTATTTTTTGGTGGACCATTTTTAAATGGCTGGGAAAGTTCGATGGCTGTGAATTATAGACCGATTCATTCTTGGTTGACCTTGGTAAACAATAATGAAACGGTTCCGTAAATGGACCATTGACCATAAAACATAATGGTCACACAATCCTAACCATGTAAAAATGTCTTGAGAAAATCAGCAACGACTGTGTAAATGGACCACAAACATGAACATGATGATCAGACAATCTTAACCATGCATCGAAAACAAAGGTACTGATTGAGTTTTTTTTTTTTTTTTTTTTTACACCAGTTTCTAATTGGTTAGGATGGCCCAGTCACCATGAATTTTGGTTTGTGACCCCTTCATGGTTTTCCTAAAAAATAAAATAAATTGAATGGCTTGGATTGCATCGTCTGTAATTGAAAGTGAAAGACTAAAATTACATTCTGGTGATCTTCCTTGGTGGGCCTGATCTACTCATAGAATAAAGAAGAACAATGTCCAACACCACACATATTATACGTGTAAGAGTGTATAAGAATTCTATAAGGTGAGCCTTATTGATGATAAGGACGCGGTTTGTATCCTACCCGTCTCTAGCGGGGTACGGGCATGAGCTTTGAGTGGCCATTATGACGTATGAACCTTATCCATACCATCCATTTATTTAGGGCCTGTTTGGCCGGGCAGATTGGAAGGGAGTCGAAGGGATTGGAAGTTAAATCTCGGGATTGGCCAAGCATGCAAACAGACTAGGTGATCTAATTCTGGGATATAGCAATCTCATGAATCTTAAGACAATACGGTGACAATACCATCATTACCTTTAAATCCCATCCAATCCACCTTAATCTATTCAAATTTGCCCGGGACATGTTTGGTTCAAAGAATTGGAAGGGATGAGAAGGTTTAATCCCGGGATTAGCCGAGCATGCCAAACAGACACGATATAGCAATCCCATGGATCTTAAGACAATCCACCCACAACACTATCATTGCCTTGAAATCCATGCCATCCACCCTAATACCATTCAATCCCTTCCAATCCACCCGCCCAAACAGGCCCTTAATACCACGGGCCAAATGCTCCTTTAGGGCGTGTTTGGGCGGTGGGATTAGGTGGGATGGGATTCTAAAAATATAATTATTACTCATGGCAGGGATTGTCCTGTTGCCGTGGGATAAGATTAATTTCATGCTTTGTTGGTAATATGGTGGTACATTGAATAGATATACCCACCATCATTTGAAATTACTAAGAATAACACACACGTGTCATATCTAAACTGTTCATTTGTTTTGTAACCTCATTTTATAGCATGGGCCTAAAAATGAGGTAGATCCAAAACTTAAGTGGCCCTAAAGAAGTTTTCAACTGTAAGTATTCAATCCTCGTTGCTTTCTATGGTGGGGTCCACTTGAGCTTTAGATTTACTTAATTTTTTAGCCCATGCTCTAAAATAATCTCGAAAAATGGGTGGATGGTGTGAATATAGCCCACACATCATGGTGGGACCTACACAACTTTCTAAAATTGAGTAAAATTGGTAGGGCACCCAATACAATTCCATCTCATCTAATTCCAAGCTTTTCTATTCTTCCATAGCATGGAGTGGAATTGTCACAGGACCAAATGAATCCCATCCCACGTAATCCCTTCTAATCCCACCGCCCAAAGACGCCCTTAACATACTAATTACTCAGTAGCCAATTTGCTTCCTTAGGTGAGACCCAGGATCTACCGTAGTGGGTGGGACCCCTTGACTGTGGGGCTTACAGCGATCTATGTGCTTTAAATCCACGCCGTCAATCCGTATTAAAAACTCATTTAGGGCATGATCCAAAAGGATAAGCAAATCCAAATATCATGTTGACCGTACCATTGGAAACAGTAGTAACTAACGCACCATAACTGTCAGAGAGCCCGAGTACGTATTCAAACGTGCTTTGCGTTGGCCCATGACTGACGCAGCATCTCTTGTTTTATTCAACGAATGCAAACGCACGTGCGTCGGATCTAACAACTGTTTTGTACTTTAGTTTTTGGATTTTACGTCCGTGTGTAAGCAACCACTAACTCAGGTGGGCCCAGCTGTATGGATTCTATATTTGAGATCAGATCAAGTTATCTGAACATAAGGTGGGCCACACGTGTAGATTAATCCAAGCCTTCGTTGATTTGTCTCCAACCGTCCATTCTTTTTGTACACTTGTGGCCCATCTAATGGTACCAACATTTTAACTTTGGGGAAATTTCATCTTCGTGATTGGATGATCTAAGAAGAGGCTTGGATCTGGCAAAGGTAGGCCACCTAGCCGTCCGTTTCGGTTCCCGCTCATCCGGGCCGTACAAGAGACTGACGGTTAGGATTTCCTATATGTGGGGTCCATGGTTCATTGATCGTAGCCGTTGTTAAGGTGGATCTGACCATTATGGATTAGAAACGCTCGAGGAATCTCCTATATTTGACTGTTAAAACCCTTTATACTTGAAGCTTTCGCATTGAACACGGACCCTTGCTTTATTTATCCTCTAACGTGTCTTTCTTGGCCACTAAAAAATAGGAGTTGGATCACCAACCTCGCACGTCTGCCGTCCATTTATTATTATTATTTTTTAAAATCCGCTCTCAGGGCCAGGCTAACAACGTCTTTGATCAAATGAACCATGTTGCACACTGCTAAGTAGTGGACTGCGCTGGCGTGTTGCACAGGGATTGGGATTCGGTACCGACCCTTGATTGGTGCGGGAAAGTTCCGTGGCCCCACCATGATATATGTTTTTTTAAATCCATGCTTTCATCCATTTTACTAATTTATTTTAGACCTAATGGCACAACCGAATCTCATAAATCGCCTCCCTTCTCCAATTATTCACCACAAAACTCCACTTGAGCTTCTCTTCAAACAAACACCAGACTATACCCTCCTCCGTACCTTTGGGTGCGCTTGCTGGCCCTATCTAAAACCATATAACTCCCACAAAATAGATTACCGCTCCGATCTTTGTGTCTTCCTTGGATATAGTCCTAACCATCGAGGCTATCGTTGCCTACAACCATCATCAGGCCGAATCTTCATTTCCAGGCACGTCATCTTCGATGAAACAAGGTTTCCTTTCCAACAAACGAATCCCTCCTCTACCGACTCACAAACCCCTCTCACATCCCTACCCTCATCCCTCTGTCTTTCACAACCTCCTTCACAACATAACCTCTGTATTTCGCAAACCCACCCTTCGACTAATGACTTCCCCACTCTCTCATCAATTGAATCGTGCCCTACCGTAAGCCCAAATTCCCAAGCCGAGCCCAATCCTGCAAACCAAAACTTACATCATATGACCACAAGATCCAAAAATAATATTCACAAACCTAAAAGTCTCCCCCCTGATATGACTCCCACTCCACGGGCTTTAATCACTGAAATCCAAGAAATCGAGCCCACTTCCTTCTCTATTGCCTCAAAAAGCCCACATTGGAGACAACCATGAATGAGGAATTTCAAGCTTTACTTGACAACGGCACATGGGTCCTAGTCCCTCCAAAGCCCAACATAAATCTTGTGGGTTGTAAGTGGGTCTACCGAATCAAGAAACGAGCCGATGGGTCCATAGAACGATACAAAGCCCATCTTGTTGTGAAAGGCTTTCATCAATTACAAAGTATTGATTATGATGATACCTTCAGTCCAGTGGTAAAGCCAACAATCATTCGAACTGTTCTCTCTTTTGCAGTATCACAAAATTGGCCCATTCGACAACTAGATGTCAAAAATGCATTTTTACATGGTAACCTACAAGAAACTGTTTACATGACCCAACCCCCCGGCTTCTTTGATCCATCATGCCCGGAGTATATTTGTCACCTTCAAAAATCTCTTTATGGACTCAAACAAACACCCCGAGCCTGGTTCTCAAGACTAAGCAATAAATTGGTGGAAATGGGCTTTACTGCTTCCAAGGCCGATACTTCTTTATTTATTTTCAGGTCCAACCAAACTGTCATTTTCTTACTCATATATGTTGATGACATCATCATAACTGGGCCTCACCATTCTCTTTTACAATCGATCATTACAAATCTTCAGCAGAATTTCGCCTTAAAAGATCTTGGGCCCCTTCACTATTTTTTAGGTATTGAGGCCCTACAGGATGACCGTGGACTTTTTCTCTCACAACAAAAATATATTTTTGACCTACTCAAGAAAACCAATATGCTACATGCCAAGCCGGTGAACTCCCCCATGTCCACAACAGCCAACTTATCACTCTTTAAAGGTGATCCTTTCAGTGATTCAACCCTTTATCGCAGTACAGTTGGCTCTCTCCAGTATCTCTCATTCACAAGACCCGATCTCGCATTTGCCGTTAGCAAAGTGTGCCAGTTCATGCAGCGTCCCACAACAGAACATTGGACCGCAGTCAAACGGATTCTCCGCTATCTCCAACACACTATCCACCACGGCATTCTCATCCGCCGCACCTCATCCACAGACATCCATGCCTTCTCCGATGTAGACTGGGCCGGTTGTCCTGACGACAGACGATCTGTAAGTGGCTACTGTGTATACCTTGGTTCAAATCTTATCTCCTGGAGCTCACGCAAACAACCAACGGTATCACGTTCAAGCATCGAAGCAGAGTATCGAGCAGTTGCCAATGCCACCGCTGAAGTTATGTGGCTTCGTTCTCTCCTAACCGAACTCGGCATCTCAAGTCCAAGTTCACCTACACTCTGGTGCGACAATATAGGGGCCATGTACCTAACGGCCAACCCTCTCTATCACTCACGCACGAAGCACATCGAACTAGACATTCACTTCGTGCGTGACCAGGTTGCCCAATGTCAACTGCAGGTTCGGTTTATCTCAAGTATAGATCAGCTTGCAGATTTATTCACCAAGGCTCTCCCTACCGCACGGTTCTGCACTCTCCGAGACAACCTCAATGTTCACGAGCTCCCATTGCGATTGAGGGGGCGTAATGGCACAACCGAATCTCATCAAACAGATAAAGCCCTACAAACTAGTAAATCTAGGTACTAACAAATAGTTTCAACTGCTGTAACTGATTGATCTTATCCAACTGTAAATTTATTAAGACCATGATCCTATCTTGTTAGTTTTATGAAGACCATGATCCTAAAGTTAAGACGGATCTAAATCTTAGGACTTAGGAGGACCACAACACAAGAAACCATAGTGATTGAACTCCCACCATTAAAAACTTACTAAGGCCCATTGTAATGTTTAATTGTCATCCAACTTGTTGATTGGGTCACACAGACTTAGATGAAGGGAAAACACTAATATCAGCTTCATCTAAAACTTCTGTGGCCCATCAGTAAGTTTTAACGGCATGCGTTCAATCACCACTATTTCCTGTGATGTGGTACACGGAAATTTAGATTCGCCTCCTCTTTTATTTTTTGGCTCATGCCCTAAATTGAGTTGGAAAACAAACACTAGCTTGGTAAAATGTGTACATATTGGTGGGCCACACAGCACTGGCCAGTATCGAGATCTGAGTGCAGGAGGGGTCTCTAATGACAGGTCCACATTCGATGAATAGGCATTCTTTGGACCCTGCTTCTCTAGAAGCATAAGGTCCACTGATGAAATCTGGCCATATCATTTCCCCATAGAGTTGGGTGATGAGCTCCTCACCGCCTTCCTTAAAAATGACTTGGACCCATCTTACATGCCACAATCAAATCTCACCATGTGATTATTGTTGTAAATATTATAATGTAAAATGAAAAATATACCAATAAACATGCAAAGGTTAATGGAATTTCATGCCTGCATTAGAGATTTGTGATGGTCGTAATAATACAATCACTGATGATTTAAAATAGTTATTAGGTTGAGGCGTATACATAATTGATATCTGCCATTGGTGTAATGAATTGATACCCAACGTCACCGACATGACTATTTCCCAATAAATGATTCTAGATAACATGCATTGGTTGCAAGATATTGGAGACGGATACCACACCACACAACACACCACTCTCTCCTTTTCTTTTTCTTTTTTCTAAAACCAATGTGATCTGGTGCAACTCTATCCCACCAGCCACACCATCTTAGGTGAGTCCAGGGTCTCATCGGCTCCCATTTTCTTATCCATTGTTTTTGTGATGTGACCACCCACTTATCCTAATATTAGCTGTGAAATAATAGCCAGACCTGATTGGCTACTGACCCTGCCACTAGCCAATGGCTAGTGTTTGGCTAGTAGTCGGTGCGACGTGCCCCTACTTAGCCACTATAATGTTTGTGTTTCATCCATTTCGTCCATCCATTTTTCAAGTCAAATCCAAATCTCAAGTGAACCACACAGGGTTGATTGAACGCGTACCATTAAAAACTTCCTAAGGCCACAAAAGTTTTGGATAAGCTTATATTTATTTATTTTTCTTCATTCATGTCTTTATCATCTAACTAACAGGCTATATTTCAAATAAACATTACAATCAAGGTTTTGAACGGTGGACATTTAATCCCTGTTGTTTCCTCGTGGTGTGGTCACCTGATATTTAGATATGCCTTATTTGTGAAATGAAG
This sequence comes from Magnolia officinalis, assembly GCA_021015155.1. Classification (NCBI taxonomy): domain Eukaryota; kingdom Viridiplantae; phylum Streptophyta; class Magnoliopsida; order Magnoliales; family Magnoliaceae; genus Magnolia; species Magnolia officinalis. Next base: position 107,421,913 of record JAJHSJ010000004.1, read on the forward strand.
CTCTAAAATGATATTTAAAAGCGGATGAACGGCGTGGATAAAACACACACATCATGGTGGGCCCACATCATTTCCGCGTACGGTTATCCAATGGGTCTGAGTCGTTGCCGCCGCGCCCGTCACGCTAACGTTTCCCACAAGTTACCAAAAATTTCTTCTTTGTCGACAAGTACGTTTGAATTAGATAAAAGACAAAACCTCGATACTCTGGCAGAACGTGACGGATGACACGCAGGCACGTAGAAATTTAATGCGAGAATTAAAATTAAACTGTCCACATTGTGGGTCCCAGTATAGATGTATCATTAAAAGGAAATTAAGCTTATTTAGTAATCTGGCCATTTGGATTGGAGAATATTAGTTGGACGGTTAAAAGTGAAAATATCGAACGGTTTCAGCAAACAAATTTTCACGAATAGAGATGAGGGTTTTTAAACCAATTTGTATGTTGGAATTTTGAATTATCTACACGGGACTCTACAATTTAGTTGGTTTAATTTTATTAATTCCACGTGTACAATTCTTTTAGCGCTAGTGTATCAAGTGCCATCCTCTGTCACGTATCAAATAATTCCCTCTCAAAAGTCCAAGGGCAGATTAGGTGCGGCCCCGGACTAATGCAAGCGGTGCGGCCCTTATTGTGGGGACCATATTGATTTATATATTATAAATCCACAGCGTCCATCCGTTTTTTCATATCATTTTAGAGATTACAACAAAAAATGAAGCAGATCCAATGCTTCAGTGGACCACGAAATAAGAAACAGTTGTGATTGACCATCAATAGGCTACAAAAGTTATGAATCAAGCTGATATTTATTTATTTATTTTCCCTTCATCTAGGTTTAGGTTTATGCGTAACCTTATAAACAATCGTGATATTTATTTATTTATTTTCCCTTCGTTTAGGTTTATATGTGACCTTATAACAAGATGTGGTATTTATTTATTTATTTTCTCTTGAAAACATTGGCACTATAGATGCTTTTTTTTTTTTCTTTTTTTTTTTTTAAAGGCTAAAAACTTATGTTATGAAAGTAATTTTTCAAGTATAAAAAGAGGGTTTTGGACAAAAATACTCCTGATTTTAGGGTAAAACAGCTAAAAAGGTAAAGATATTTTTGTCTTTATTCGATTGTTCATATAGATAAGGTTTAAATTGATAAGGTTAGTTTTGTTAGGCTCGAAGAAAAGAAGGTAGATGGAAGGTAACATCTACGGTAAAAAAATTACCCTTTTCCCTTCATCTAGGTTTATGTGTGACCTTATAAACAGTTGGATGGAAATAAACATGAAGTGGGTCCTAGGAAGTTTTCAATGGTAGACCATTCAATCACCACCGTTCCCTGTACTATGGTCGACCTGAGAATTGGATCTCTTTCTCTTGGGTTTATTTTCTAAAATTATTTCGAAAAACGGATGGAAAAGGGCGCGTTTGGACGGAGTGGATATGGATATAGAATATATGCATCAAGGTGGGACCCATGGTAAGGGTGTGTTTGGACGGGCAGCTTGCGTTGGAGTAGCCCGTATTAGGTTGGATAGGATAGTCGAATCCTACAACATCAGAGCAGCTGTCTGTTTGGACGGGCGGTATGGCTTCGAGCCTAGAGAAAAAATCTACTGAATTGCGAGGGATTTCATCATTGGATTTGAAGGGTTATCGCTGGTTCGACGCAATCCCAAAAATAAGAGATATATACATTTTTACCGATCATTTTATGGCTTGATCCCAAAAATGAGAGGTATATACATTTAAGGTGGAACATAACACATGAAAACAACAATGATTGGACATGCATCATTAAAGTCCTCATAAGGCCCACTGTACTGGTTATTTGACATCCAATAGGTTGATTAGGTTGTACAACCCCAGATGAATGGAAAAAACAAAAATGAGCTTGATCCAAAACTTTTATGGCCTGAAATTGTATTATAACGATCGACACTCATTCAAAACTGTTTCCTATGATGTGGTCCATTTAACATTGAGATATAAGAATATTTTTTTTCTCGAATCTTAAATTGATCTATTAAATTAGATGAACAGCATGGATGAGACATGTACATCATGGTGGGTCCTACGGAGCAGCGACCAAAGCTCTTACACACTTTTGTCAGGGGGAGTACCCAATCCGTTTCCCGGTGCAACCAGATCCATTGGCAGGAGACGGTTATACCCCTCCTTTGCAAGCGACATCGTACTGCTGTAGTTGAAGTGCCTCGATGACATGCAATCCCACGCCGGTCCAAACACGCCCTCACTCAACCCAAGCCTATCCAGGCTGCCCGTCCAAACACGCCATAGCTGAGATGCTAGATAAAGCAATCAGTGGGATTGCATATAATCCACTGACACCAAGTTGAAATGCGTACGATCCACCCTAATACAACCCAATCTCATCCAGGCCGCACGTCCAAACACGCCCTAAGGGCCTCACCGTCTTGGGTGAGACTGGCCGCCCCTAACGTGCTCTCTTAAATGTCCGTGCTTGAGAAGCAAAGGCAATCTGACAGATATTTACTGATCTTTTTTCGGAAGGAATCTGGCTAGTGCATTCGCGTATGTTTCTAGGCTCTCAAACGCATATACATGAAACGTGATTACACGTGCTTAGAGGATCTACACCGACCATCAGAAGTAAATTATTCTATGAATAGTTTCTGTAGAACTTTTAGATGATCTGATCAATACAAAACGTGGAGAATAGAAATATAAAATTTTAGGAGAAGTCGATCAATGGAGAAATTTCAAAGTATGGATTTACAAAACATGGAGAATACAAATACAAAATTTTAGAAAAAATCGAATGGTGAACGGCTTGGATCTTCTGCACGTGGTTCAATTTTCAAACGTGTACGGGGCGAGTGTTCAAAATGTGCACTCTCGCGAAGCACAGTCTGTATTCCTCTTGAACTGTTATCAGATGGAGGATTTCGGAACGGAGACGGATTGGCTATTCCCCCTGACACCAGCCCCGTGGCTGGTGGTCTGTGCTCTGTGGGAGTCACCATGATGTATTTGTTTCATCAATTCCGTTCATCCACTTTTAAAGATCATTTTAGAGATTTCTGAAAAAAAATGATAGCGTTATAAATCTCATATGGACCACACTACAGGAAAAAATAATGATTGGATATCCACCATTAAAATACTCCTAAAGCCCACTGTACTGTTTATTTGACATCCAATCTGTTGATTAGGTCATACAGACCCAGATGAAGGTAAAAAACAAAGATAAGCTTGATTCAAAACTTTTATGGCCTCAAAAGGTTTTTAATAGTTGAAGTTCATTCAACACTGTTTCCTGTGATGTGGTCTATTTGAGACTGGTGCATACCTCAGTTTGGCCTTATACTTTAAAATGATCTAGAAAAATAAATGGACGGCATGGATGAAACACATTCATCATGGTGGGGCTAATAGATCACCGACCACGAGTAGCCAATCCGTTTCCCAGGAAGACGTGAAGACAGGGACGCGGATTGCGTCTACCCCCGCCCGGACGGTAATCCGTCCGGGCAGGCTCTCTGGGACCACCGTTATGTAATAATTTTATCATACTGTTGAGATTTTTTCTCAAATCATTTTAAGGTATGAGATTTGATTTGATTTGAGAGAAAATCTCAACGGCGTGGATAAAATTATAACATCATGGTGGTCCCAGAGAGCCCTGCACGGGAATCCGTCCGGGCAGCGGTAGGTCGCAATCCGCGTCATGAAGACAGGCGAAGAGATTCACAAATATCAGTTCTATTTAAAACTTTTGTTCCCATCGAAAAAGTTTTTAACAGTTGATTACCACTGTTTCCTTTACCACGGCCCACTTGAGATTTTGATATATATATTTTTTTTTTTTTTTGGATAATGTTCTCAAATTAGAGCTGTATATTTAGTCGAGTTAGCTCAGTCACTCACTAAATTTGACTCGAAAAAGCCCAACTCACCTTGGCTCGAAATTAAATTTGATCCTGGCTGGGTTGGTTTTTAGAGATCCAAAATATTTCGAGCCAAGTTTGAGCTTGCTCGAGCTTAGCTCAACTCAGATTGAACCTCTACTTGAATTGGCTCGAGGGAATCACCTCGATGACTCGGTTATTTTGATATGGATGTTGCTCACCGAATGTTTGATGAAATGAGTTAACAAAATGTTGGCGAGAAAGGAATCGATACGCTAGATTTTGATGCTACTCACCCAGTGCTTGATTTTGATTTTGCTCTTTATGTGTTTTGATGAAATACATGTAAAAATATTGTTATTATTTTAAGTTCTTTAAAAAAATGATCTAAAAAAATGAAGATGTAATTTATGTGTTTGAAAAAATGCTGCACAGGCTCAAACTCGGCTCGATTTGGCCCTAGCGGCTGACCGAACCAAACCGAGCCGCCAAACAGGCTCAAGGACGGAGTTGAGCTGAGTTCGAGCTAGGGTTAGCCATTGGCTAAGCCAAGCTCAACTCGTGTAGGACTCCACCTAAAATGAATTTTCAAACTCAAAGGACAACGCAGATACAAGAAAAATACAGCACAGTGGCTCATGGGGCTCACTGTGATCTTCATGAATATGAATTTACTGTAGGAGCCTTCTATAAGAGAATTCATGTAGTGTCTAATATAATGTTTGTGAGAAATTCATCATGAACAGTCATTTTGTGAGCTCATTTTAAGTTATAAGATTAAAAATAAGTTACATTCAAGAGAGAAAATAGGGAAAGAAATGATTACAATTGAAACCTTCCTTAGCTCTACCTTAATGTCGATATGCCATCCAAGCCATTTATAAGGTCATTCCCACTCTGATGATCTAAAAATATAAAATTCTTAGCCTCAAAGCAAAACTTTTGTGGCCATGCAAATGTTTTAACAGTGGCCCACTGTTTCCTCTTACGTGGTTCACTTGAGTCTTAGATACAGTTCATTTTCTGTGGAATCTCCTAAACACAGATATATTAGGCTAAACATATTAGCCTAATACAAAACTTATATACCCCCATAAATGTTTCAACCATCACTGTTTCCTACTCCCATAGCAGAAAGTGGAAAGTAAAATAAATACCTACCGTTTAAACCTTTTCAAAGTCCACCATGAAACTTATATGCCATCCAAACCGTTCATAAGGTTTTTTTTTTTTTTTTTTTGCTACTGGGACTAACTGAAGACATAAAAAGATGCTAGCCTGATCCAAAACTACCTCACGAATGTTTGAATAGTGGGCATGTGGCCCACTTGAGAATTTTTGGATCCCCTGATTTTTGGAGGTCGTGTGCTGACATAAGCCAGTAAAACAAATGAATGGACTGGATGGATTTCCCACAAACATCAAGCTGCCCATGCCCATCTTTCAACAGCACGTGCGGTGGGGGTGGCAGGCAATCCGTGTCCTTCTAACCGTTTAACATAAACTGGTCAATATCAAGACCCAGCAAATGTCCACATTCAACCGAAGAACTCAGTTTTGGTAGGGATCTCTCAATCAGGAGAATTTGAGCACGCACCTTCCATTACGATGGCCCACCATACTCGAATTTCTGAGGCATGGGCCCCACTTGTTCGGTACACCACCATGAAGGTGACCATATCCAAAAAGTTAGGAGATGTGTACGACTGGGATGTTTGATCTGCATTCTCTAACCGTTTATTTTTCCAAAAATCGGCAGTTAGGTTTGTCCAACGGACCAGATTTTTCAATACGGTAACATCCATTGTGGAACCCACCTGATGAGTGGTTCCGATCTCGTACTCGTGTGCCGACGGTAAGGATCAGAATCCAATATTACGGTTGTAGAAAACAGAAATGAGAGATTTTGATACTCTAGCTCAGCGTGATAAATGATACACATGCACTGAGATATTGTCCACGTGGAATAAAATTAATTCAAATCAAACCGTCCAAATCAAGGTTCCTACGTTAGATGTGTTGTAAGCCAAAGTTATCATGTTGGTGGAGTTTCATTGGATTTTTTGAAATCAATAAAATCCAACAGTCTGTTATTTAGAAAACGAGTTTCTACAAATCAAAGGATATGATTATTTAAATAATATAATTTTAGGCTTTTGATTTATTTACAATATATTTCACAATTTATCCGGTTTAATATGATTTAATAAGTTTCAATCGTATAATATGCGAGTGACTGCGTATCAACTATCATACACTGCCAGAGTATCAAAATAACGCCACGAGAAAAATTCAGAAAAAGGAATAAAATCACGTGAGCATTTACTTCCCGCCACGCCTAACGGCATCTACTCGCTTTTCCAAACCCTTAATTAACCTCGGATTAGCCTTAATTATACAATAATCAAGAAAATTCCCTTTGTAATTTCTAACCCGACAACGCTTGGGTGAGTACTCGTACTCGTGTAGGTTCGTTACTATTCGTTGATGTGGATGGACAACTTCATGAGGAGTAGATCCATACCGTCCATCAGGTAGGCCACCATTTTCTGAAACAGATGATTAAAAATAAGACTGATTTATAACTCATATGTGCCACACCATCGAGAAAAGTTGAGATGGGAAATTATGCCATTAAAATAGTCCAAGTTGTGTGGGATCCAACGTGGTGTTTATATACCATCTAATCCAATCATCTGATGCTGAACAACAGGATGAATGGATTTCCAGAAAAGAAGGAGATTCTAATTCTAACGTGGGTCATAATATCTAAATTTGGAGTTTTTATGAATGATTTTGCACTATTCCCTATGGTGTGGCCCACCTAAGTCTCTTATAATTCAGATGGTTTAGTTTCACGGTCAAAATGTGACAGATAGAATGATGGACGTGTTGGATCTGATGTATATTCTTCTCCACGTGGTGCTCGGTTAGTTGTTGACACGCCCTCGGGATGCGTACGTGTGGTCAGGCAAGTGCAGTCCTTTCTTACAGAAAAGAGAGCGCGAATCTCGCGTGGAATGGAAACAAACAAGGCCGTTCACACGTGCCACCATGGCACACCTATTACGAGATCCTGTTCATTCATCAGGTGAGTCTCAAGACCCGTCACATAAATCAACCCGATTTACTCATTAGGTGGGCCACACATGTATGTTTATCTCATACTCTTGATTACAGCTTCCCAACCGTCGGATCTTTTTGTACACGTGTGTATTACTTGTCGGATAGGATAAGATGATTATAGGGCCAGGGTAGTGATCGACGTGGGCCCCACCTGATGATTTTACTGTTTCTGTGATACTGGTGGCTCGTGGGCACGTGGGCTGCGAGTCGTCTTTCTTATATTATAAAATGATTTGGTACTCTGGCGGAGCAAAGTAGTTCATACTCGTGCACTCATAAATTTGTACACTTCTCATATATTTCACTCAAATTGAACCATCCGTATCTTGGATCCCACTCTTTTATGGGCCAAAAGCTAAAAATTACACTGAAATTACATCGTTACCTACCCGATTGGTTGACATCTAAAGGACGGTAAAAATGAAAAAAGGAATTAGTTGTTCCGATTGGGATCATGGCCTATCTACTCTGGGTCCCACCCGTTTGGATCTTTCATCTTGAGTTATATACCACGTCTAACCATACGCGCATGCGTATGAACATCACAGCACCGCTGAGTATCAAGTAACCCTCCTTTCCTTTTCAATTTCTTGATGATTCATATCTACCCCACTTTTGTATTGTATTTCATTTACTTCTTCTATTTTCTATTTTTTTTTTATTATTATTAATAGGACTCCGAACATGCACGTGTGGCATAATCTAATTCAATTTAAACCGTCCAAATTACGGGAGATTCTATGATTTGATCAGCTTCCCATGATCTAATCAATTGAACGGCTGATAACACTGATTAAGTGGAATATTCTTATTTAATCTGGACTATTTTGTACTTTCATTTCAACTGTCCACCAATCTCCAACTGAGTCATTTAATTCAATTTGATATTTATTTCTCATCCAATCTAATTCATGCCCCACAATTTGGACGGTTTATTTTAAGTTATTTTCATTCCACGTATGCGTTTTTTTGTGCCTGCATATGAGTAATCATACTCTGCCAGAGTACAAAAAAATTTCACCTTTCCAAGTAGAATTTTCTTCTCCTCCAAGCAGGGGGCCTCAGATAAAGATGGAGCTGGATACATTGATTTCTGCTAAAATGCGCACATGGAGATGATCACATCTCCTTTTGATTGACTTTCTAGAACTGTTTTTTTTTTTTTTTTTTTTTCTTTGAAAAATTCCCGCAATTTTTTCATCTTGGTTTTTGTCTTTTAAGCTACAGATGCCTTTTACTCGTCTTTGTGGCGACTAGTCAATGGTAAAGAAAAATGAAAGTCTGGTCAAAGACACCATGCACAGAAGCTGTTTCTTGAGGGGATTGGATTTGTTTGTGTTTTTTGAGTATTGGGTCCCTTTATTTGATGTTTTATAAGCCTTTGAGAGAGTGGAATGTGGGAAAGATTGGATTTTTGAAGAGTTGGTTGAGAGGTTTTCTGTTGGTGGAGGTTTTTGGCATTGAAAGTTGGGAGTTTTTTTTTTTTTTGTCTGAATCTTTGTTTTTTCGACCTTTTTTTGTCTGAAGGGGTGTTTGGTTTCTGGGTTTTTGTTAGAAAGAGGGGACTTGAAGATAGAGGTTTTTAGTTTGAAAGGTGGGGTCTTTTGTCTGAATTTGGGGTCCGTTTGGTGTTTTTGGTTGTGGATTTGGAGAATTGAAGTTAGTTTTTTTTTCTGGGTTTCTGTTGGAAAGTGGAGATTTGAAGTTGGTAGTGGTTATTGTACTGAAAAATAGTGTTTTTGGTTTGAATTTTTTTCTGGGAGCTTTTTGGGTTGTGGATTTGGAGAATTGAAGTTGTTTTTCTTTCTTTGATTATAGTATTTGGTGGGTTTTTATTTTTTATATTTTAAACTTGGGCTTTTCAGGTCTTGTTTTGGGTTTCGATTTTAGGATCTGGTGTTCTTGAACTGAGCTGAAATTGATAGAGAATGAATGGTGGAAGGAGAAAGAAGCTCCATTTCAGCAAGTTATATTCCTTCACATGTGGAAAATCGTCATTCAAAGATGATCATTCCCGGATCGGTGGGCCTGGTTTCTCCCGGGTAGTCTTCTGCAATGACGCGGATTGTTTTGAAGCCGGAATTCAGAGCTATGCTACGAATTACGTTTCGACGACTAAGTACACGTGGGTTACTTTCCTCCCGAAATCGCTGTTCGAGCAGTTCAGGAGAGTCGCCAACATGTACTTTCTAATTGCAGGATGCTTGGCTTTAACCCCGCTTGCTCCCTACTCTGCTGTCAGCGCTCTTGCCCCTTTGATCCTCGTGATCGGGGTCAGCATGGTGAAAGAGGCCATCGAAGATTGGAAGCGAAAAACGCAGGTAATTTCCTTTCTGAATTCTGATATTATTAGTACTTCGTTGTATATCTGTATGCATTTCTATTTATACTGGATAATTCAGTAGCCATTGATGCTTGCTGTTAGTGATGGAGAGATGATTACTAGTTTTTTGAGTGAAGCTCATGAGCGGGATGTTTCTGACCAACATTAGAATATCCAACGGCTAGCGTTGCTTTATAATCTCAGAGTGGAGAATTCCTTGATCATGGTTTTTCTCAAGTGGGAAGCTTGTCTTTGTGGTACACATGGAAAATATGTGGGGTGATTGATACTGTTGATCTGGTGGGCACCATATCGACCTGGATCAGTGTGTTGTATCTATCTGAACAATGGTCTGCCAAAGGAAGGGTTGGCTCAGAACAGAGCAATGGTTGACATTCAACCGCCAGAGCTCACAACTGGATGGGCAGAATCATCTGATCACTGCAATTTTTGTCCTCTGGCCCATCCATATGTGGCTCACCAAATCAACAGTCCCAATCACAACACATGTTTTTCAGGTCTACTGTGCAGGAGCTGCATAGATCTTCAATGGCAGAAGCTGGGCCCCACCACTGTATTGGTGTTGTGGCCTAAGATCAGGCTGTTTTGGTCATAGCTGGGTTGCACACTGACACAGGGATGAACGTGATGAGGTCAATCACTGTCTTCCTCAAGGATAACTACTTTGAATCCATGAAGCTTCTCTGGACTCCTCACATAGACTTCTAGAATCCTCGAGGAAAAAGCAAGAAAATAGAAATAATATTCTAGAAAATTCGTAAATTGACTGACGTATGAATAAACGAGTTTACACCCCTTTAAATAGGGATACTAAGCCATGGAAGAAGTTTCGGAATTAAACTACAACTAAAACTCCTAGAAATCATGACTTACTATAAATAAAAACTTACTATTTATAGATGGTTGTGATTCCTACTTGTGCAAATGGTTTTTGGCCAAGAATGTTGTTCTCCTAATTATTCTAAGAACTTTTCATGTTGGGCGCAACTCCTAAAGCCCAACGGATGAAGAGTTATAACCTAACTAAAAATTACTATAAATAGTAAAAACGGAAATCAAACAGTAATTCGACCATCAATCTGATGGTATTTCGCAAATTCGGCGTGCGCAACCAGGCGTAGCGGGTTGGGTGGCTAAAGTAGCTCGTCCTACCCCAAAATCATATATGGCATGTCGGATAACTCATTCCGGTTTGCGAGATACGCCCGTTTTAAGGCCCTGACGGTCCGGATCACTTCCGCCTCCGATCGGGCCTTTTCTGATCCATCTTGGCCATGAAACTGTCCGCGACTCGCTCTGCATCACACACGTACCAAACGAAGGAATGGTTAAAAAGAATTGATCCATGGTCCGCATCCAGTTTGCATGTGGCCTGCTTGATGACTGAATCAGCTTAATTTTGGGGCAGTGACACATGTGGTGTGGCCCATGGATATGGTAATCCTACTCTTCCAAGTACCTGTAACGGTTTTCTCTCGTTCTTCAGCACCCTTCTGGTTAGTTGTTACATGGACCTGTCCATGAAATTCATATAACTGGACTTCCCCAAATGATTCTGATGAAGTCTAATTGGACCCATCTTCAACCCTGACCATGTGATCATATCCCATTAAATAATGATCATTTGTTTTAATTGTTCATTTCTGTCAACTGATCCCGATTCCTAGTGTCTGTATTCCATTATTTTGGCCATGCAATGCACCAAAATAACTTCATTTATTGAAACATTTTCAGGATATTGAGGTGAACAATCGAAAAATCAAAGTGCACCGAGGAGACGGAACTTTCGGTTACACCGAATGGAAGAATCTGAGAGTTGGAGATATAGTGAAGGTGGAGAAGGATGGATTCTTTCCTGCTGACCTTCTCTTACTCTCTTCTAGCTATGAGGAAGCTGTTTGCTACGTTGAGACCATGAATCTCGATGGTGAGACGAATTTGAAACCAAAACAAGCATTGGAGGTGACTTCGAACTTGCACGATGATTCTAACTTGAAGGATTTCAAAGCTATAGTTAAATGCGAAGACCCGAATGCGAGTCTCTATTCTTTTATTGGAACTTTGGATTTTGAAGAGCAACAGTACCCTCTTTCACCTCAACAGCTTCTTCTTAGGGACTCGAAGCTCCGGAACACTGACTTCATATATGGTGCTGTGATCTTTACGGGCCATGACACGAAAGTCATGCAAAATTCGACAAAGCCACCATCCAAACGAAGCAAGATTGAGAAGAAGATGGATAAGATCATCTATTTCCTGTTCAGCGTCTTGGTCTTAATGTCTGTTGTTGGATCGATCTTCTTTGGGATTTGGACTGGAAAGGATCTACAGGATGGAAAATTGAAACGATGGTATCTCAGACCGGACAATACCACTATCTTCTTTGATCCAGAAAATGCATTTGTCGCAGCCATGTTACATTTTTTGACAGCCTTGATGTTGTATGGCTACTTGATTCCCATCTCATTGTATGTATCCATAGAGATTGTCAAGGTGTTGCAGACCATTTTCATCAACCAAGATGTGCACATGTATTACGAGGAGGCTGACAAGCCCGCACGGGCCCGCACTTCGAACCTGAATGAGGAGCTCGGCCAGGTTGACACAATACTTACGGATAAGACAGGCACTCTGACCTGCAACTCCATGGAGTTCATCAAATGTTCTGTGGCAGGAACAGCTTATGGCCATGGTGTTACAGAGGTTGAACGGGCCATGGCTAGAAGGAAAGGATCACCATTGGTTCGGGAGGTGGGAAATGGTGATCATGTCGAGGACAATGTGGATAAAAGATCATCCGTTAAAGGTTTTAATTTCGAGGACAGACGGGTCATGAACGGAAATTGGGTTAATGAGCCCCACTCGGAAATCCTTCAAAAGTTCTTTCAGGTGTTGGCAATCTGCCATACGGCTATACCTGAAGAGGACGAACAGATGGGCAGAATTTCCTATGAAGCCGAATCGCCGGATGAGGCAGCCTTTGTGATTGCAGCAAGAGAACTTGGATTCGAATTCTACAAAAGAACACAAACAAGCATCTCATTGAACGAGTTGGATCCGGTGTCCGGAGTGAAAGTCGAAAGGTCAGATTTCATTTTGTTTTGCATTCTGTTTGTGTATGAACATTTACTGCATTCTGAGTTCTTCGCTGCTGAGATATTTCATGATGCATGTCAAAAGAACTCGCATTCTTTTGTTCGACCAAGCACTGGTAACAGCAGGGCCTTCATTGGGGTAACCTAGGCTGTTCAACTGGTGGGACCCATCATTTGGTAGGCCATCCCATAAAAGATGAACCTAGCCATCCAATGAAAATGGACAGTTGCAACAAATGGTCCACTTTTAATGGGGTCCAATCAGATGGTCAGGTTCATCTCATGGGGTAGACCTGAGCCATCTCCCATTGCATCCACCATGTTAGCCCACCACGTAATGATTTTGGATTACCAAAAGGCAGGTCCCACATATGCAGTTTTTGGGCTGAGCAAATGCTTGATCAAGCATTATATATTTCTCAACTGCTGTGTGTTTGCATACATTCAAGAGAACTTAAGATGACCTACATCGTCTTTTCATCTAATCAATGTGTTTTCCCTGCTTTTTTACAGGTCATATAAGCTTTTGAATGTCTTAGAATTCAATAGCTCCCGAAAACGGATGTCTGTGATTGTAAGAAATGAGGAGGGCCAGTTGTTGCTACTTTGCAAAGGCGCCGACAGGTTTGTAGCCTTGCGTTATTGCTAAATACTACTAAACACTATTAGGCATGACTAAATTCCTTATGGGCGCATTTGGTTGCACCAAAATCACGATATTTCATGATTAATTAGTCTAATATGCTGCAAAATTTCATGAAATTTAGTGCAACCAAACACACCTTATATCTAATGTTTTCAACTTCAATTAGCTTGTATTCTGATCCTCGTATGTCTTCTATCCAGTGTCATGTTTGAAAGGCTTGCGAAGAAGGGAAGGGATTTTGAGGATCAGACGAGGGAGCACCTTAATGAGTATGCCGATGCTGGCCTGAGGACCTTGGTGCTTGCATATCGTGTACTCGCTGAAGAAGAATACAAGGACTTTCGCGATGAGTTCAGCGAGGCCAAGAACTCAGTCAGTGCAGATCGGGATGAAATGGTCGACGAAGCAGCGGAGAAGATAGAGAAGGATTTGATCCTTCTTGGCGCCACGGCTGTCGAAGACAAGCTGCAAAATGGGGTAAGCTTAGAGATTAAAAAAAATAAATGAATTAGTTCAATGTGAGCCTCTGTGCTGGCAGTCGTAGAACTTTTGCCAATCTACCATTTAATACCAAACCCAAATTTTTGGGATGACGTAAGCTGTCAATCTGGTGTGTCTTATCATGGGATGAGCTATTCCCTATCAGGTGATCATAGCCATCCAATGAAACAATTGCAACCGGGAGTCTGCATTTACCATCTGATGGGCGAGTTGGGATATCTCCCATCCACCATAGTGTCCAGATGGATAGTTTTAAATCGCAAAGATATGGGCGTCACGTGAACTTTTTCGAGGCAAGAAAGTGAACCAAACATTGTATATGCCCTCTTTTTATCAAGTACGCATGTATTCTAAGATCATTTTCATGTGGGCCAGGTTCCTGAATGCATTGACAAGCTTGCACAAGCTGGAATAAAGATATGGGTCTTGACTGGAGATAAGATGGAGACTGCCATCAACATTGGGTATGCTTCTAGGACAGCTTTCATGGATTTTTACATTTTGTGATGTCTGAGGCGGTTTCTCCTTCTTGTCATTTGCATATTTCTGACTGGAGTTTGATTTTTTTTTTTTGAAGGTTTGCGTGTAGTTTGCTCAGGCAAGAAATGAAGCAGATAATTATCAATTTGGAGACCCCAGAAATTCAAGCATTGGAGAAAGCGGGCGACAAGAATGCCATTGCTAAGGTACATGGTACTTCATCTTTTTGGTGTTTGTCCTCTCTCTGGCATCCGGGATCTTACTTCTTACATGCCCATTCCAATTTCCAACTGTTTGGAATTGACGGTGTGATTTCATTCGTAACCCATCATCCTTGGCGACTTCTTTTTAATGACTTTCCCTTTGACGGCTCAATAAAGAAGTTGGTATCCATAAATTTTAGAAATTGGAAGGTGCATGGTTTTAAGACTCGGCTGAGTCAGGTGTGACTTGGACGAGTCGACTCTGATTCAGCACTACCCAAGCTAGTTCAACACCCCTAGTCACCCTCCACTCGGGCAGGTTGCAACTGGACTTGAGACGGAACAAGTCCATGCAAGTCTCCTAGTCTAACAACCATGGAAAGGACTCCTCATTTCATTAAATAGCATGAATATTTGGATTTATAAAATCTCTCCATGCCTTGAAGATCACCCAATTCTTGAATATGAAAGAATTAGAATGTGTCTATTTATTCTCAACTTCTTTTATCAGATTCTTTTACCTCATCTGATTTTGAGACGGATTATTATAATGTTGAGTTGGTTTATTGTCAATCTTTTCAGGCATCAAAGGCTAGTGTTGTCAATCAAATAACTAACGGGAAGTCCAGACTCACCACCGCGATCGGAAGTTCTAGTGTGTTTGCTCTGATCATTGATGGCAAATCTCTCACTTTTGCTCTAGAGAAGGATGTCAAGAACTCGTTTCTAGAACTGGCAGTCAGCTGCGCATCTGTTATTTGCTGCCGCTCATCACCCAAACAAAAAGCACTAGTGAGTTTGCAAGCTCTTCTTGTCCCAATTTCCCTTCGTTTCTTGAAATTACATGTGGGTGTTGCATTTCCCAATGCATGCAGAAAGCACCACATCTAATCACTAATCACAAGTTAGATAAGAAAAGAGTGGGTTTCATTTTTCGCTTGTGAGTTTGGTGGAAATGAAAGCATTTGCATGTGACGGAAGTGAAACAAATCGATTTGGATTTACTTTTAGGCATGCATGGATTAATATGAACTTAAAACATACCTTTTATAGAGAATGGAAGACGATCGGCACTCGCTCTTACATTCTTCTTCTTTTTTTGAACTAGTCACCCACGGGTTTTTACTCTATATGCCAATGAAGCTTTCTTGAGGTGTGGAACTCTGTGGGGCTTCCTAGGCCACTCCCATGTATTTATAGACTTGTAAGCCTTTGCCACCAAGCTTTCATTGTCATAGAGGGATCTGTTTAAGGTAATCCTTGTAAGGTTACCTGAGCTACAAGCAACACTCATAATATATTTGCCTAACTACACAAGAACTTTGATAGCGTTAAACCTGTCTAAGTTTGGACGTTTCAACATGTATACTACATGGATGTATGTGATTACCCTGTCTCATATTTTACATACCGCCTTGGCCCATTGTCCTAAGCCCATCATATCCAACACCATGATTGATCATCTAAAGACAAATATGCACCATTAATTTTATAAAACAATGCATATGATGATTTCGAAATCAATTATTTAGTTAAAATGATTTACAAAACTAGTTTGGCCGGCCATTTTGATTAATCTTTCTTAATCTTGATATAAATCTAAACTCATAAGGATCTTAGATCCTTTATTGAGAATCTTAATCCCATGAGAACATGATCGGCCACCCAACTCACCATGATCTACCTAAGCGGCTCACATATAGGTGAATTAAAGCACTCGATCAAATCCCAACTAGGACCCTAGGTCCTCTCAAACCTAAGCCTAATAAGCGTAGGAATTGCATGCTACTAGACAATTAAATCTAGCTTGACTTGCTCAATTCCTTTAATGTGTGCACATGCACACACCTACATGTGTGGAGATGATGTCCCATGGTAGAGATTCACTATATTCATAACAGTCACACCATTTATAGTGGCCCATCGTGGATTAAGCTATGCCAACTTGTTTGTTGGCCGTGACAATATTCCAGGTTTATGGAAAACCGAACAAGTTAGGCCTCAGAATGTATTTCACATCGAATTTGTTCTACATCATTCCTTAGGGCTATAGAGACCTCAATGAAGTCTCCAATGAATCCATCCCAATCATATCCGTTCCATGTATACACAATAACAATAAGTAATAAACAAGTATTAATGAAGAATATATATAATTCATTGAACTAAAAGGGCAATTTTATTTTTCTGCACCCCCCCCCCCCCCCCCCCAAAAAAAAAAAAAAAAAAAAAAAAAGAGAACAAAAAAAAGAAAAAAAAGAAGAAGAAAAGAACAAGTGTTCATGTCTGTTTTGGATTGCCTGCCAACTGCAACTTCAAGCACACTAGAATGCATCCTATGTTAATGCTTGTCATTGATTAATCTAAAGTGGGTATAAAAAAATGCAGGTCACAAGATTGGTTAAAGAGGGTACGGGTAAGACAACATTAGCAATTGGTGATGGGGCCAATGATGTGGGTATGCTTCAAGAAGCAGACATTGGAGTTGGTATCAGTGGCGTCGAAGGAATGCAGGTAAACAACATAAAAACTTAATGATTGATTTTTTGCACTTAGGCTACTAAGTTCATTTCCTGCCATTTCTTAAATTTTGGTGACTCATCTATCATCATGTGGCATCTTTCAAAAAAAAAAAAAAAAACTATCGTCATGTGGCATACATGCATTTCAATCTAGACTGCCAAATCATGGACCCATTGTGAACAGTCCGTTACCAAAAGAGTTGGACAAGCTGATCCATCTGATATCGGTTGTTGGACCACTGACCATGTTCATTTGCATGGTTCACTTGATGCACATCAGCGGGAGGTTAGGTTCATCTAATCAGTGCTGTTTTCAATGAGTCTCACGATTTTGAGAATCTGGATTGACGTATGTTCATGCTGACATGCATGGTGGATGAGCCGCAACCATTCAAGCAAGAATTTTTTCCTCTGTAACTTCCATTCTTCTATCATTGTACTATTTTAAGTTCTCTTGACAACTGTTTGATTTCAGGCTGTCATGTCAAGCGATATTGCCATTGCTCAATTTCGATTTTTGGAGCGGTTGCTGCTTGTGCATGGACACTGGTGTTACAGAAGGATCTCATCGATGGTACTATCTCCACTCTTGGAAATTTTAATTTGTGACCTCTCCACTGTTACATTGAGATTGATATACCTCTCCATATCTTACATTGAGATTGATGTTCTCCTCATGTCGTTCTGCAGATATGCTATTTCTTCTACAAGAACATTGCATTCGGTTTCACTCTCTTTTTGTTCGAGGCATACGCATCATTTTCGGGCCAAGCAGCATATAACGATTGGTACATGGCGTTATATAATGTCTTCTTCACATCTCTTCCCGTGCTTGCTTTGGGAGTGTTCGACCAAGACGTTTCTGCACGGTTTTGTCTGAAGGTATGCCTGCCTCTCACCCCTCATTTACTGACTACCATGTGTGGTTGTTCTGTTCAAATCGGGACCATTTGATCGATCAAATGGTCAGGGTGTCAAATGATTTTTTGGAACCAAAAGTGACAGTCTGTCGCCCCATGATGAGACTGTCATGCAGCATTCTGCCCTCTGAAATATTTAAATTGGGGGTTGGGATCCCCTGCAAAACTGTGGGTTAAGCTTAACCTGTGTCGAGGTTCATGGGGCAGATTGTGATGTGTGCATGACATCTAATCTGTCCATCATGTGAACTTCCTCATGTTCTCCTTGGCACCCAAAACTCAGGCCGATTCAAATCTCAGGTGGGCCACACCACTGGGAATAGTTGGGATGGGGATGCTTATAGTTAAAAAACCTTCTACTTGTGGGGGCCACTTTGTTTTGTACATGCTATCATTTAGAAATGTGCCCCACCAAGATGAATGCACACCTCCAAAATCAGGCTATTCGAAACCTCAGTTGGGTCATTCCATATGATTTGAGAGGTTTTAGGCATGATTTTACATGGTGTGGCCCAAATGAGTTTTGGATTGGCCTGATTTCCTATATCAAGGAGCACACGGCGGTTGCACATGATGGATGGATTGGATGTCATGAAAATATCATGATGGCCCCACACATCGCATTACAGGTTACAATTAACCTACAAAACTTTATAGGGGAACTCTTTAAACTATCATCATCATCATCATCATAGCCTTGTCCTAGCTATTCATGGTCCGCTTTTTAAATAATCTAATTCCTTGTAGGATTATTTTTTTTTTCCTTGAACCACTATCTATACCCAATCTTACCACCAATTCTTGAATAGCATGACTCATCCACCATGCACATGGCATGAAAATGAAATTTGATCAAGAACGTCCAAATCATCACATGCCCAGTAGCCCAAAACTTGCACTGATTGGGCGATCTTAACCCTTAAATGGATGGTTAAAAGAAAAATGGCTTGTGATCAAAATAAGAAAGTTGACATCAGATGGTTAACATCATCCAGTCGGTGTGTTTTTTCTGGCTACACTCCATCCACAATGGGCCCATGATTTGGTCACTCTCGATTGTCATACATTATGCCACGTGTACGGTCAATAACTCATCACCACCATTTATGAAATAATGGAATATGCATGTAGTTATAGCCCATTTATATATAATGGAGATTGAGAACATTCAAATCACCCAAAAAAATAAAAATAAAATTGCAGCGCACACTTGAGAATGTTTACTTACAACATTATCTTCTCGCTCCCTATGCAGTTCCCTCTCTTGTACCAAGAAGGCACGCAAAACGTTCTCTTCAGCTGGTTTCGGATCCTCAGCTGGATGTTCAACGGCATTATCAGCGCTGTTGTCATCTTCTTCTTCTGTGTGGCCGCATTGCATCACCAGGCCTTCCGTAAGGGCGGGCAGGTCGTCGACATGGAGATCCTTGGTGCAACGATGTACACATGTGTCATTTGGGTCGTGAACTGCCAGATGGCGCTCTCCGTCAGCTACTTCACATTGATCCAGCATGTCTTCATATGGGGGGGCATTGCATTGTGGTATCTCTTCCTCCTCATCTATGGTGCAATCACGCCTGCCATATCAACCACTGCCTACATGGTCTTCACCGAAGCTTGTGGCCCAGCTCCTATGTACTGGCTTCTTACCCTTTGTGTGGTGATAGCTGCCCTCCTCCCGTACTTTGCATACACAGCTTTTCAAATGTGGATCTTTCCCATGTACCATGAGATGATACAGTGGATTAGATTGACTGATCCAGAGTACCGCCAGATCGTGCGGCAGCAATCGCTGCAGCCCAACACAATCGGTTTTACGGCACGTTTGTGAGCTAGAACCAGTCATGTAAAAGATAGAATTCAGCAGAGGATGCAACTGTTGATAGAGCTTGCCAGGCAATTGTACAGTTTGATTCCAAAGGACTGTAAAAACCCCATCAAAAGGGCCCAAGATGAATGAGCCATCTCCTTTGATTATCAGAAACTAAGAATTGGATTTGGAGCATGGTTTCTATAACCTTATGTGGATTAAGTTCAGAAGCGAGGGCGCCTAGTGTTATTAGTTCAATGGGCAGAAAATTCCCCCAAAAGATGTAAATTCCATTTCTTGTGCTCATGGCGGCTCAGATTTTTGTTTTTGTTTTTTTTTTTGTTTTTGTTTTTGTTTTGTATTTGTTGCTTCTTTTAGTTACTTCAACAATAAACATGTATATTAGACTGAAGAAATCAATTCCAATTTTTTGGATTAAAATCAGATATTGAGTCCTTTGACTTGGATAAGTATTTTTCTCGTGGTTCTGTTTGCTATATGCAAGCTGCACCGTTAGATTATGTGCAGTCCATCTGCTCCTATGTGTCATAGCACATGTTTATATGTATGTGATGCAGGAAGATCCTTAAACAATGAAAAGGAAGATTACCGTCTTTGCCAATCATTCAAAACCTTGAATCCACCAGGTAGTTTTTAAGTTCACAAGAAATAAGAGAGAATTCGAGTGATTTTTATTAAATAATAATCTAAAACTTTTTAATTATATTACTTAATCTAAATTCAAAAGTTATCCAAAATAGTAAAATTCTAACCTGAATTCGTAGCAAAACCTCTCAAAGTCTAATTTGTCAAAAATAAAAATGTCTAAATAAATCTTACAGAATATTCTCGGCCTAATTACGAGCACAACTTAAAAGGCAGAAATCCGAAAACTGCAAGTAAATAAGAAATACAATAAAAATAGAATTTTTTTTGAAAAGTAAAATTTTCCTAAAGTTGTGGTGTTGAATAACAGCGTGTTTTATGGCAGAATGAATGAGTTCAGCTAGCTTGACCTCAGAAACATCATTACATAAATATGGATAGGACAAGTCGAGAAGTCATGTGTTTCATGAGGATGAATGAGTTCAGCTAGCTTGACCTCAGAAACATCATTACATAAATATGGATAGGACAAGTCGAGAAGTCATGTGTTTCATGAGGATGCCCAAATCAAAAGTTTTGGCTTATTCATGATTCACAATTTAAATGGCAATTTCTCCGTGCTCAGAATGGATATCTTTGATCCAATGTCATGCCGTATGTAGGACTAGGTCCAGTTGTGATGGACTACTTCACTTTTCTTTAGGCTTCTTTTGGTCCAGCCGTGCCAAGAATAGGTGTGGCACATCGTACATCAGTATATGGGATCTTTTGGGTGAATATCTGATCGTTTGGGTGAATATCCGATGCATGCATTTACATGTGGCTGTGATTACAATCATGTGTGATGACATGTACACATTTTTCACCCAGCATCAGTTTTCATGCACTAGGTTGACGTGTGCCAGCCCATCTACCGTACACAGCATAATGCACAGTAATTTACCATCTAAATTGTGGACCAAAGAAGAAAGGATGCAACAAAAAATGCAAAGGATCAACTCTCTTCTCCTATCCTATGGTGCCATGATCAGGAACTTCCACTACAAAGGGTTTGGGAAGAGAGCATTAATTTCTAGAAAGTGGGGTGCCATGGTTTAGTGATCCATAACACTGATATAATGGGACCCACAAACCCATGATCCAAAATCTGTCAGATTGGAAGATGATTGCTACTGAACATTTGGCCTTTTAGTGGTTGAATGGGAACTGTTTTTCTGTATTTGTTTAGGATTTTTCCCATCTGGGGAGATTTTTGGTGTGTGGACTGTTTGTGGCGGGACCATGGAATCGACGGTTTTGGATCACTGAACGATGGGTCAGTCACTCTTGTATAGACTGAAAACCTCAACTGGAACCACCTCCAACCATTAAAGCACAACCATATCTTGAGTTGAATATGGACTCGAAGAAACATCCATCCTACTACATCCATATGTACAATTTGAAATGGGAGACCTGAGCTCCCTGTTGTGCAGGGAGTTTGTAAATGTGGGGGCCACGGTTGGTCTATCCAAGCCTTTGATTTGATCACTGCTGAATCTTGATGACACAGTCCACCTGAGTTTTGAATCCTGCTGATTTTCGCCGCATCGAATTTTCCATACAGAGCACATTTGATGCAGGATTTGGATCTCCGATACACATCATGGTGGTCCCACCTCAAGTCGTATGTATTGTGGTGATGATGCCATGGTATTAAAACATATACAAATTCACAAATTTCTTGTAAAAATTTTCGAATTTATTGTGGCTTGATAGTTCCCCAATTAATAATCATGAGAAATCCTTTTTGTAATAGCTTCGACGGATGTCCCACAAGAGGTGGCTGATTGAATGGACGGTCCAGATCAATTGGGTGTGCACTCCAATCAAATGACGGGAATGGTTTATATTCTAAGCTTCGTTGTCGTTTATTCATTTCATTCTTATTTCCCAAAATATACATGAGCCCACCTTCAAGATTTTAGATCAAAAGCTCCACTTCATCATTTCTATACATGCTCACCATGACCATCTATTAAAACCTGGCCCATTCCATGCAACATGGCCCTGATCACTTCAATTTCAGGATGATCTTCATTATCTCCAGCTACAAACTGATGAACAACCCCATCCAACTCGATTAGACTACACCCGGGCGTCTTCGCCACCCCTCTATCTCTCATCATCTTCCTCACTCCCTCCGCATTGGACCATTTACTGACGCTTGCGTATGCATTCGCCAGCATCACATACGGAGAGGCATTGCTGGCATCTAGTGCTATAAGCTTCTTAAAAGTCCACTCGGCAAAGCTCACATAGCCGTGGTTAGAACAAGCACTTAGAAGGCTCTTGAGAACCAATGTGTCAGGCTCCACAGGCATTGCTTGTACCAAATTCCACGCCTCCACGACGTGCCCAGCTCGCCCAAGAATGTCCACCATACACCCATAGTGTTCTACTCCGGGAGTGATGTTATAGAAGTCTTTCATGCAGGCGAAGTGATAGCGACCCGTGTCGAGAAAACCACCATGGCTGCATGCTGTTAGGACCCCGATGAATGTGACGTGGTCCGGTCTAAATCCTAAACTTACCATTCTATTGAAGAAATGCAGTGCTTGATTGCATTGCCCATGGGTAGCAAGTGCCAAAATCATGGCCGTCCAAGCAGGTGCATCTCTTTGAGGCATTTCATCAAACACGTTCATTGCATCTACTATACACCCGCATTTTGCATACATGGTCAGAAGTGCGGTGCCAAGGCTTGCAGTCAGAGGGATGCGGTTGCGCCAGATGTATCTGTGCACCCAATCCCCTTCCTTGAGGGCGCCGACATGCGCTGCAGAGGATAGAACTGAGACCAGAGTGGCCTCAGTGGGGTCCACTCCTGCAACCCGCTGCATGTCACGGAAGAGAGCCACGGCTTCCACATGCTGCCCGCTCTGCGAGTAGGCCGCAATCACTGCACCCCATGAAACGGCATTTCGTTCAGGCATCTCATCGAACGCCTGGCGAGCAGCATCTACCAGGCCACAACTGGCATAAGCAGAAACCAATGCCGTGTAAGAGACGATGTCTCTGTGAGGCATTTTGTCGAACACATGCCGTGCCATTTCAATTAGCCCGGCATCAGCATACAGGCTAACGAGAGCTGTTTGAAGGAAGGGATCGGACGCGAAGCCGAATAGGGTGAGATGGCAGTGAATGTGTTTGACGAAATGCGGAGCTGAGTTTTTGAGGCAGGATTTGAGGAGGAAAGTGAAGGTGAATTTGTTAGGAGGGGTGGCAGGGGATCGGAGCATTTGGGAATAAATGGAGAGAGCATGGTTAGGGAGAGAAGTGCGGAGAAGGGCGTTGTATGTGAAGGTTGAGGAGGGGGTGAGACAGGGTATAGCGAGGGTTTCGTTGTGGTAGAATTTCCTTTGGGTGTGGTTGAATTGGTTGAGGGTGGAATGGGAATGGTTGTGTTTTTGCGTTTGGGTGTGGTTGAATTGTGTGATATGGTGTTTTAGCGTTTGGGTGTGGTTGAATCGTTTGCTGTAGTTGAATATCCATGGTAAGGCGACATGTAGGCGTAGCATCCAGGAGGGGCACTATCATGCGCTGCGGGTGGAAGTGAGCGGAACCTGACATGAGGCACCTGCCTTTTGTTTTCGGGTATACAAACGGGGAGATGATTGTTTTTCCTAATATATCCATTTATCATGTAGGTTTAGGGATATTTTTTTTTTAAAAGCAATGAAACCAACCATATGTATCGAACATGGATGATTGCCTAACTAAAAATTAGAATAATATATTTATAAGATGTAACATCTGCAATGACTAGAGTCCAAGCACAAACTTGAAAATTGAATGGGCCACGATGCATGACCCATCCAATCTCATGGGTTGAGCTAGTAGGTCCAAGCCCAGCCCAAAGCTGAGTTGGACATATTGGGTTGGACGAGCTCATTGTCATCCTTAGAGATGATGCGGTGGAGCCAGGAGAACATAAATAGGGTAGAGTCATCATTTTATAGCACATCTCTCTGTTTTTTTTTGGTCTTGTGTGTTGTATGTAGGTGTGCTACAATTGATTGTGTGGCTTGATTCAAATTGAATAACTTTGACCCCAATCACTAAAATAGACAGATACATTAAATATGATCGTGTAGAATTGAGACATAAGAAGATCATTCGCATACTTAACTACTCGCACAAGATTGTTATAAGATGATCATGTAACTGTTGAGGTTAGGGTACTTCCTCCGAAGATTAGTTGCACTTTGACTTTCGTACGAAATGACTTTTGTAAAATTGCGTAGAATAGGATACCACAGTTATGCGCGAAAGCTTAATGGATGCTAGAATCTTTATTAGAGTGTTAATCTCAGATAAGATGACTTGGAACTCATTGATTTAGAGGTTTAGTATGATGGATGTGAACATAGATTCACCTAGGCTTCTATTATACTAAAAATTCATCAATTATCCAAGAACTAAATGCACTTTTTTAATAAACTAATTTGTAACGGTTATAAAACGGATAGTTAATGGCTTTGTCGATAGGATCGAAATGGCATTTGATTGAATCGAATGTCCTTCAATGAGATCGAACTGTTTGTCGTTCCCGTCGAGAAAATCTAGAAATTAGGCAGTTTGGTTGCTAGACTGTTTCTTCGATCGGATTGAGTAGATCTTCATTTCCATCTAGACCTATCAATAGTTTGTCGATGGAGTCGATAACCACTTAAAAATAGGTGTTTTGGACTATATATTTTACAACATCTTTGCACATATTCTAGCCTTATTTATCATGTTCCAATTAGGTTTATAAGGTTGACGAGTACTCAACAAGGTTTACCTATTAAAGTTGGGATCATCTAAAAATTCAAGGGTTGTTATTTATTAATGTTTTTTGACAGAACTAGTATTAATAGTTGGTTGAGGCACAATTTGCTGAGACACAGCATATGCTCTTTCGGTAAAAATTATCATCATTCGATTCAAGCTCTTAATTTGACTAGCCATCCGCCTGTGCAAACTTTCAATTTGAATTTGAGATTGCTTGGCCTGAACTCATTATTATTATGCAATATGTTGAATCGTCATTTGCATATCGTGTAGCTCAGCTGATGTTATCTCAGGAAGATCAATCCGAGATAAAGATACATTTGGAAGATTAGGTGTCGGGTTCGACAACAACTCAAGTATTAGCTGTACTTGCATTTGTGGTTGGATTTTCTCAAATTTTGCTCCATGTCATCTCTGACGGATGATACACGATTTTCACTGATCGGAATCTCTAAGTCAACAATAAATTAGCGGAAAATAAACACATTATATGTTAAAATTATCTTGGTTAAATAATTTTAATTTTTGTATTTCCATATTTGATTGTTGGCCATAGAAAGGTTCAGATTACACCAACAGACAACTCAATGGTTCACTAGGTAGCCCGCTTTCGGACGCCTATTGCCTGCCGACCGTGATGTTTGCGAGAAATCCACCCCATCAATCTGATTTGCCAGCTCATTTGCTCAAAATTGAGCAGATCCTAAAGTGGGCCACACCACGGTAAAAAGTGGAGGGGAAATTCCTGCCAGTGAAACCTTT
The DNA here is from genome assembly GCA_021015155.1 of Magnolia officinalis. NCBI lineage: Eukaryota > Viridiplantae > Streptophyta > Magnoliopsida > Magnoliales > Magnoliaceae > Magnolia > Magnolia officinalis. Next base: position 107,447,643 of record JAJHSJ010000004.1, read on the forward strand.
CCAAGGTCCACCGTAATGTTTATATGCCATTTAAACCCTTAATTCACAAGGTCATTTCCACTGCGATGAGTTTACAAAAATATCAGCGTGATCCAAAAAATTTATATGGTCCCACTAATGTTTCAATGGTGGATGTTCAATTCTCGTTGCTTTATGACATGTGGGCTGTTTGAGTTTTGGATTTACGTTTTTCTTGAGCTCATGTACTCACATGAGATTGAAAAATATGGATGAATGAGATTTAATTTTTACAAACATCACAGTGGGGCCCACCTAGCTTCCTAACGTAGGAAGCTCTTGCATGCAATCAGGGTCAAAACCTATCCCCGTGCCCACTTTCTTACACTTTGTGCATGGCCTACCATGACAATACTTTGAAGGGATTTGAGGGTATTGGGAATACATCCATCCTTCAACAGTGCCTGGGTACTGGTTTACAGTCGCACTTATCGATTACATCGGACGGTTCACAATCCAACTGATGGGATTCTTCTTCATGACTGTTTACATGTTCACATTGGCAATCCCATACAACCACTGGAAAAAAGATAATAATCATATCGGATTCGTGATTATGTATGCACTCACCTTCTTCTTTGCGAATTTCGGTCCTAACAGCACGACATTCATCGTGCCTGCGGAGATATTCCCAGCACGTCTACGGTCTACGTGTCATGGGATATCAGCAGCTGCTGGGAAGGCGGGAGCGATCGTAGGAGCATTTGGGTTCTTGTATGCGTCTTCGAGTCAGGACAAACATCTGACAGATCATGGATATCCGCCGGGGATTGGGGTGAAGAATGCGTTGATCGTGCTTGGAGTGAGTAATTTGTTTACGTTCTTGGTGCCGGAGTCGAAGGGGAAGTCACTGGAGGAGATGTCGGGTGAGAATGAGGAGGAAGAACTGGGGACGATAGAGGGTGGTGTAGGTTACAGTCGGACGGCTCCTGTTTAAGCGCTTGCTTTTATACTTTTCCAGCTTTTTTTTTTTTTTTTTTTGTTTTTTAATGTCTTTCTCTCTGCTGTTGGTTTTTATGTTTCTGGTTCTATTATTCATGTATTTGATGATGTGGGGAGAGGTGGTGTTAATGTATTTGATGATGTGGTGAGAGAGAAGGAAAAGAGAGAGAGGAAGCTTATAGAAATGAGGTTATGCTGAGGTTATCTACTGTGCAATCTATATCTCAGTGCTTTTATGTCCTCGTAATCAGTGAGATCTCTCTGTTTTTTTTTTTTTGTTTCTCTTATTATTTATTCACTCTTGCGTCAGTGAAGAAGGTTGTAACGTTCTACTTCATAGTAAATTGTTGATCTGGACGAGTTCCCGTGGTTTTTACCTATTTGAGGATTTTCCACGTAAAAATCTCTTGTGTGGTATGTAATTGATGCTTTGATTTATTTTATTGCTTTGTTATTCCATAACTCTGGTTTGTTCTGGAAGGCTAAATCATAAGGTTTTGTGCAAGCCTCCAACAACTAAAATATTAATCTATTTTACAAGCTAGTGGGCCCATTGATGATGTCCTAAAATAATTAGATTATCAACTACATGACTAAATTAAATTACATCAATAGAGTGATACGAGCAATTCAATATTGGCCGAAGATTTGGTTGTGATCCTATGCTTGTGGCCCATTCAACGTAGGGCACTTATGTTCAGTCGAACATTAAGTCAAGTATGAAAGTGGTGTGCCCACGCACTAAATTTAAATAAAAGCTTTTGATCACATGTGCGGCATGCTGTTGGATTGAGTTGACCAAACAGACACTTGAGTGGGAGGTATTGAAAAGTTGTAGGGACATTCTTAATTGGATAGATGAGTGGATCATCTACTGAATTAGTCAAATTTGGGCCATAAATTGGACGGTTGAGATGAAAAATTACCATAAGCTCAAGTTCATCAAATAAGAGTTCCCGAATCAGAGATGGAGATTGTCAAGCCAATGCGATTTTTGAATAATGGCGTCCCTCAGTTTGGACGGTATAAATTTTAGTCAATATATTTTGTGCGTTCAATTTCTGAGTGCTTGTGTATCAACTATCACACTCGGCCACAGTATCAAATAATTCTCCCTAACAATAATTAGAGTCCATTTAAATTAAAGTGGAACATGTGAAGAGATACCTAGCGACGACTTCAATGAATTGTTAGGGTTCGTTCTGTCCATCAGGTTGCACGGTATTGCTAACATGTGTCACACCGTTGGGGGCCACATGAAACATGATCAGATCATCCCAACTGTCCAATCTCTGGTGACTATTTTGAACAACCTATGGCCGAATAATCAAGTTCGATTTGTAAAGGTGAACGAGATTCATTGAAATTTTTTATTTCCAATGGTCCAAATTCAGTCTTCCATATCAATGGTCAGAATCATCAGTCTAGATTAAATTTCATACTGTGGCAATTCTAGGATAAATCTCAGAACACGGGCGGTCCTGATCATCAGATCATCTTTACATGTAGGTCCTAATAGGGTGAGATCGTGATGTTTATCATGAGAGACATGTAGGCAGAACAAATTCAATTATTTATAGTTTGATACCCTTGAAACAGGCAAATTAGCGCTGCAGCAATGCCATAAAACAACGACAACCGTCCATTGCAATCCCTCGTACTAACATGGCTCAACCGTCCCAAAAATAAAATATTGCTTGACCTTCGGGTGGCCTAAAAAATAATAATTTTACTTGACCTTTTTGAGCAGTAGAGTATGTTTCATTAAGAGATTTAAATGGCCCCATCAACTTTTCTCTAAAAAGTGAAGTTAAGCATTGTGGGGCCCACAAGATGTGTTTATGACATCAAACACTTCCAATGGTGCACCGCACCGTGGTTATATGACGACACATAAAATCAGGCTAATTCAATTGCCAGGTGGACCACACCATAAAAGACAACACACACCACCCAAACATCTCCACATTCATTTGTGTCGCACCTAACGATCCGATCCGCTTAATTTTTAGTTCCACTAGTATCATCATTCCAGATGTACCTTTGGACGGTTTGGATGTCACGCACACAACGTGGCCCCGCAAATGCTCTTTTTTGTAAAATAAAAATTAATAAAAATAAAAATAAAATGTAAACGAGGGTAGTATAGTCATTTCATCCCTCAAGGGAGGGAGCGTTACTTTTATGCGCGAATTTCTCCGCGATTATGATAGGTTCTTGAAGCGTATAGACCGCAGGTTTCAGCCAGCAAGTTTATTCGCTGCAACGAAACCTTAATTTGCAAACTAGACCAAGGGTTGTACGGATGAACCTAAAAGACTAAAATACCCCTCCTTTACAACAGCTTACCCTAACCGTCCAAGGGTATTTTCGTAAAAATAGCAGCCGCCGAACCAACCCAGCGAAAATCCTAAAGGCGTCGTACGGTCTCGTCCGTTCGCCCTATTATTTCATTATTGATACTTCCACGTGAGAGACGCTGATTGGGTTTCTGAAAAATGGGAACCGTACATCGGTGAACCATTGTTCTATTGCCACCCACCGTTGATGGATGCTAACCATCCATTTTCACGATGCACGTCAGAACCCAATAAAACTATGGTCTGATTTACGTAAAGGAGGGGTCCCACTTAGCGAGGCAAGTCAAACGGCACAACACGTTTCCAACCCGGTTTGATGCCAAGTCATCAGTCCCCAGGGAGAATGAATGAGAAATTAGACTTTTACTTTTTCAACACTAATTTCTACGCTTTCTCGTGCTTCCACACGACACGCGTTCTTACGCTTCCAAACAGAACCGCTTCTGTGGGACCCATACCATACTTTTCTGTTGTCACCGACGGTCCATGCATCGCGTCCCCAAAATATCCAATATCCAAAATTCTAGTCACAGGTCTTTGAACATTTTCACTTGAATGTGGGTGGTTGTGATATTTCTATTTCCAACCATCCATTTACATGGCCCACGTCAGAACCCAACACAACCATAGATGAGTTTACCTAAGGACGGGCCCAACTGGAAACGGATTGGCTACTCCCCTGCCACTAGCCAATGGCTGCTCTGTGGACCCAACATTATGTATGTGTCTCATCATGCCGTCCATCTAATTTTATTCTATGAACCCAAAACTGGGGTAGATCAAAATCCCAAGTTGGCCACCATTAAAATCTTCTTGGTTACGGATAAAGGTGATATTTGTTTTCTTTCCTTCATTCAAGTCTGTATGACCTACTTTACAGGTTGGATGTCAATTAAATATTACAGTGGGCCGTGTGAGGTTTTTAATGATAGATGATCAATCACTACTGTTTTTCCAGCGTAGTCTACATGAGATTTTCATCTGCCTCATTTATGGGATAAATTATTTAAATGACGTATAAAAATAGATAGATAATGTAGATAAAACACATAAATCATGGTGAGCCCACATAGCACTGACTACTAGCCACCTGGCTTGTCGCGGCATTACGAGCCAAACCGCGTCCGGCCCGTCAATTGTTCTGACACCAGTTGGACTCGGGCAAAAAAGTAGGCTATTTAGAATAATGGGTTGAGCTTGGATTTAAGCCAGCCCTATCCAGACCAACCCCTGTATTGAATGATCGGGTCCCGACCTTGACTCAACTCGTAATCTGAAACAAATGTGTTCTAATAAATGGAAGGGATTGGCTGGTCTACCACGTGGGTTTGTTGACATTACTAAGTTCAGTGTTCGTCTATTAAGCGAGATCATTGTAAGGCATGAGCTGAAAAATAAGATAGATCTAAATATCAAGTGATCTTCATTACAGAAAAAGTAGCCAGAGATTGAACGTCTGTCGTTGAAGTCTTATTGGGGTCATAGAAGTTTTGGATCAATTTAATATTTCTTTTTTCTCTTCATTTAGTTCTGTAATCTTGTGAACAGATTGGATGGAACAAAAACATTATTATGAGCTCTGGTGAAAATTATTATCTATACTAATCTTTGTGGTATGGTCCTTTGAATATGGATATAATAAATACATCATGGTAGGCTCATGTAACTTTAATCTCCTCTCAACCGTTCCTACATTGCTCATCTTGAAGCAAGGTGGTATGTGGTACACCAAACATGTGTAATTACTCATCTGCAAATGTGTGGATGAGATGAAAACTGAGCATGTTATTTTAAATAAAAAAAAAAAAAAAACAAATCCAAATGTATAGGTAGGTGGATGGGAGAAGTCGGCTTGGATTCCAGCTCACCAAAATTTTAAGAAAGTCAGGTTAGGCCAGAGCTGGAAAACACACGTCTTACACTGCTGAGGGAGCAGATTAGGTGCGGGCCCGGCCTCACCCAAGACGGTGCAGCCCTTACTGTGGGGCCCACCTTCATGTATATATATTCTATATCCACACCGTTCATCCGTTTTTCCTGATCATTTTAGTGAGTGAGACAAAAAATGAAGAAGATCCAAATCTCAGGTGGACCATACTGTAGGAAAATTTTAGAGAATGGTCAATCACCACCTTTTTCTACAGTATGGTTCACCTAAGAATTGGATTTGCTTCATTTTTGGGATCATGATCTAAAATGATCTGAAAAAACGGATGGACGGTGTGGATATAGAATACATACATCAATGTGGGCCCCACCTTAAGGTCCGCACCCAATCCGCTCCCCGCTGCGGAACTAGAGGGCATTTTGGTCTTTTCATCCTAAAATCATTTTGGGGTTTTGAAAATGTCAAGGCATTGTTTGGTAAAAATCGAATAAAAATCCCTAAAAAATCAGTGGTAGAGGATCAAGTCAAATAACTCTCGGTCAGTCCGCTGGAGAGAGAGAAACAAGTTAAGATCTGATAAAGAGATGGCCCACCTGATGAACGGATGAGAATGCAAAGATTTGATGAAGAGATTGATACCATTGATTAACGATGTTGATGGAGTTACAGATACATGATGAAAACAATGTACAGATATCCAGCTACGACATGGCGATGCCCAGGAAATCAGCGGCCGATTTCGCCATAACGGAAGCAAACTCCGTGAAGCTGATCGCGCCATCGCCGTCAGTATCAGCCTCTCGGAACATCTCCGTCAGCTCTCGGAACGTGAGGGGGTGGCCCATCTTGGCCATGGATTGCGCTAGCTCGGCGGCTGTTATGTAACCGTTGCCGTCGCGATCGAAGGATCGGAAAACCTCCATCAGCTGCTCCTGGTTGACCAATGTCTCCTGGTTCATCTCGGGCATGATGGCGTCGATCAGCTCGTCGAATTCCACGGTGCCGTTGCCGTTTGAGTCGATGTTAGCCAGGAGGACGTGGATCTGATCGCCGTTGGGCTTGAGGCCCAGAGACCGAAGAAGGGCCGCTAACTCGAGGTGGGTCAGGCTCCCGTCGGAGTCCATGTCGAAGCGTGCGAAGATGTCTCTCAGCTGTTTGAGCTGATCGGCTTGCATGGAGCCCATGATCTGATAATGGATGATGTTGAAATGTGAGAGAGAGAGAGAGAGAGAGAGAGAGAGAGAGAGAGAGAGAAGAGTCTGGCCTTTTGGCTTTGGTTTGTTTGAGATGTGGGGTTGTTGGTTGTTTTTATGAGAGAAACAGAAAGCGCGTTGGTTTATGCGTCGGTGAATATTTATCTCTACATCAGATGGACGGTCAAGATTGCTTTCATTCTTTTGTTTGATACTCTGGCTGATATGACGCTTATACGCTGCCACTTAAGAATGGTCCATCCACTGAAGTTTCCAACATGTGGACAGTTCTGATCTAATTCAGATACTTGCTACGTGTACGGTGGAAGGGTGCTTCTATCGTAATACGATGGAAACGTCTCTATCGTATCGTTGACACCGATTGCAAGAGAGAAGTGGCGCGATCAGCAGCAGGTCTTCATGCACTAAACACAAGCGCTCCATACGGACGAGAATAGCATATGTGTGTAAGATCTGAACCATTCATCCATTGGACCCCATGATAAATATTCCTTAGATATACAAACTATCCAGTTTTTCACATCAAATTAAAATATGGAGAAGGAATGGAAAAATGCATGGCCATGCTCGATTTACATGTGTGGACAACATGATGAATCTGTTGACCTGTCAGACTACAGAAACTCTCTAACGGAACGTATGATAAACGTAATGCATGTTTCATACGTGTATCAGATTAGCAGGTGTAGCTGCGTGTTTCTAGCGCATCAATAATATCATCTCTCTGCTATTAAGTCTACCATTACACATGTCTATCATTACACACCAACCAGATTGCAAAGAAAGAGCTCATTTTTCCTATGTCGCGACATAGGTTCTATATGTGTCGCGTTTTACAACGGCCCACATTTTGAGTTCTGAAATGATCGGAACCGTCCATTTTGTAGAATCTACGTGATAAGAACCAATAAATTAAAAATAATATTTTATGATTATTTCTGTTATCATTATCTACAGGTAAATTATAACAGTAAATAAAATTTTCAATGGATCGCATTCAACTCTGAAAGCCAAAGGATTAAATGAGTTAATGAAGCTTGATTACCTCATAATAGCTTATTCATGATATAAAATAAAGTATGAACGGTTCAAATCATTGGATTATTTCTGAATGCAGGCCAACAGAGCAGCGACACGCGCTGGATCTCCCTCGCGAGAGTGGGAAAACGAGAGAAATACCGAGGAAGATGCATCCGTTATTTACTTTTCTGAGCAACGTCAGTACTAGACCGACGCGGATTGCGTCCTACCCCAGCTCGTATCTAGCCCCGTACGGGCAGATCTTACTTCTTAGGGAGGGCCACCGTTGTTTATCTATTTATCCGTGCCGTCCATCCCTATTCTCATATATTCAAAAATATAAACACAAAAATAGGCAAATTCATTGCTAAAGTTAACCACATCACACATTACTCTTGCATTTAATTCAACTTGCATTTAGCGACTGTTTGATTTTCCAGTAAATAAGTAATTATTACTTTTTTACTTATTTGAATACGAGTTACTAATTTCACTTGGAAAATCGGTCTAAAAATATTTGACTTAAATCCATGTCCCAACGGTAATGTATAGGGCATGAGCCGAAAAATAAAGAAGATATAACACTCAATTGGCCTACTTTGAAGGAAACACCAGGCTTAATCTATCCACCATTGCCAGTTGATTCTTTTATTGAGTCTACATGGAGGTTTATTCAGCATCTAACCCTTTTACAGGGTCACATGGATATGGATAAGTGAGAAAATAAATATAAGTTTGATCTAGAACGTTTAAGGGTCCATGAAGTTTTTAATGATAGGCATTTGATTTTCACAATTTCAAGTGATGTATTCCATTTGAGCTTTGGATCTACCTAATTTTTCGGCTCATACTTTAAATTCAGTTGGCATAATGAATGAATGATGTAGATAAGCTACACACATTACAGTAGACCCTATATTTGTTTTGCAAATTTCTTGATTTAAGTGTTTAAAAAATAACAGTCAAATTAGCATTAGGAAAGATGCAGTGATTACTTTAGTAAATAATGATTATTAATTTACAAGGTAATTACAGTTGAGCCCGATAATCAAACTGGTCCTCAATGATTTATGCATTTATTGCAACCTAAGTTTATTTTTTGGATGTGGGTACATTTGAGGGTTGGATATGCTTCATTTTAATTCTCGTACCTTAAAATGATGTGAGAGAAGGGATGGACGGCGTGGATAAACAGATACGTCACGGTTGGCTGGCCCACAGAACTGCTCGTTCGTGGCTAGAGACGCAATCCGGCCGCGTCCGTACTAGACTATTGGACGCCGCTTGCCTGTAAGCCGGGTTTACACGGCTCCCCTGTAATCCCAACCTCTATGCGGGCCACCACAATATTTGTGTTATATCCACTCTGTCCATCCGTTTCATGAGCTCATTGTAGTCAATTTTTAAAAACATGACAGAGTTCCAAAACTCAAGTGAACCACAAGACCGATTATTAAATAAAACCGTTTAAACCTTAAGGGGGATCACAGAATTTTTGGATCTTGATTATATTTATGTTTTCCCTTCATCCAGGTGGGAATAATCTTTTGAACGGGTTAGATGGCATCTAAACATCACCGTGGGTCAGGAAGGTTTCGAGGGTGAGTGTCTCCCTCCCTACTGTGTTTCCTGTGGTATGGCCTATAGAAACTCGGTCCACATCCAAAGTGGGATTTCAGCCGTCCTCACATGCACAGTGCATAGAGACACCCACCTAACATGATTGAAGATACACCGTCACATGTAAGCTCCAACGAAGGTGTTGTAATCTTACTTTTCCACGTAAATTTCCCATTTTGAATGCGGCTCTGTTTAGACCCAAACTAAATTGTTGCTGGGTCAGGGTCGGATTTTAAAAACCATCTTCACCGTCTGACTGGTGATCGTGCTAGTATCCTCCACCCTAAAGAAGCAGGGCCGTGTTTTTATTTATTTATTTTATTTTATTGTGATTTGGACCAACGATTAGATGGGCCCACCCAGATGGACCATGCCCCAAATTTCTCCCTAATGTAGAAATACAGCCCTTCGATTCACTACATGCAAATAGACAGCTAAGCATTATAGCAACATCCTATATTCATCTACTGTGTAAAAAAACCACAGATTTGATGGATAGGATCAACCAATGTGGGAGATTAATAGGACAGGTTTAATCCATGGTGGGGACCATCATCTCAGCGGTCTGGATCAAAGCTACCCCACTTGTAAAAACTGTAAAAAGAAAAACGTATGACAGTATTCTATGGTCAGGGACAGCACGTCCTTCAGCATTAAAATATCAATGAAAAAAATGAAAGGGTTTTTGCGTCGTATATACCCAACGTACTACCCACATTTTTTCATTAGACCCGAAAAAACCCTTAAGCATAGTAATAGACCTGTAGTCGTACGGACGAATTAAGAAAAACCAAAATACCCAGCTTTTTTCAGCTGTTTTACCTGACATGCACAAGTATTTTCGTAAAAAAATCAACGTACTTATCTTAAAAGCCACCTTTGGTCAGGTAAGTTTTCAGCCCGCGATTGAAAAAACAGGGTGTTGCACGGACTCATCTACCGTGATAATTTTTTCAAAAAGGAAGTAGGAGAATTAATGATCAATACTCTGGCAGTGTATGATGTAGGGGTGCACATTTAACCGGTAGAACCGTGGAACCGGACCGGAACCGTTGGATCGGTCCGGTTTGGTCCGGTTCTGGACAGCACCGGTTCCGGTTCCGGTTCCAAAATTGCGAGAACCGTTGGATACGGTTCGGTTCCGGTTTAGGGGCAGGTAGAACCGACCCGAACCGTGGAACCGTGGTCCCCACCTCTTCTTACGCGTTGCTAAGAAGGATGAGCGGAGTAGATCTCCGAGAATGCCTTCAGAAGTAGGCCCACCTATTTTTTTTTTTCAAAATATCCAAACAGTGAAAAACGTCCAGGGACGGACGTGCATGGATTGAGTTTTGACAGTGGCCCCCACCCATCATCCCTTTTCATGATCTGGACCGTCCAATGTGTCCCAGAGGGCGGCTTGACCCTCGCCTAGGTGGCGGAATTGCAGAAGATGAAAAACCCTGAACCGTGGAACCGATCCGGAACCAAACCGGTTTTCACGGTCCGGTTCTGGTTCGGTTCTAGTGTGCTAACGGTTCGGTTCCGGTTCCGAAAATCCCAGAACCGTTAGGAACGGTTCGGTTCCGGTTTTACCCCGGAACCGGACCAAACCGGACCGTGTGCACCCCTAGTATGATGCTTGATGCACAGGCACTCATAAATTGTACACGTGGCATATATGAATTCAAATTATTAAATTGTGTAATCCATTGTAGATAAGTTTCACAGTCCCCACTCTTAACCTGTGATGGTTTAGTTTGAATTACTTATATGCCACTTATGCAATTCCTAAGTATGTTCGAGGTGGCTGCATATCATGGATCACACTACAAGTATCAAAGTTTTCCTTATGAAATAAGGGTTTATATGAAAATTAAGATTAATCTCATAATATATTCTGGCTAATGACGATTACAGCATCGATTGTCATAAGACATACCCACCATCATTTGAAATTACCAGAATAACACACATGTATTATATCTAAACCGTTCATTTGTTTTGTAACCTCATTTTATGGTATAGGCCAAAAAATGAGGTAGATCCAAAACTTATGTGGCCCCAAAGAAGTTTTCAACGGTAAGTATTCAATCCCCGTTGCTTTCAGTGGTGGGTCCACTTGAGCTTTAGAATTACCTGATTTTTGGCCCATGCTCTAAAATAATCTCAAAAAATGGGTGGACAGTGTGGATATAGCCCACACATCAGGGTGGGACCTACACAACTTGGTAGCATTGAGTGAAATTGGCACAGGACCCAATGCAATTCCATCCTATCTAATTCCAAGCTTTTTCAAACATGGAGTGGAATTGGCACGGAACCAAATGAATCCAATCCCACCTAATCCCTTGCCCACACATCAGGGTGGGACCTACACAACTTGCTAGCATTGAGTGAAATTAGCACAGGACCTAATGCAATTCCATCCTATCTAATTCCAAGCTTTTCCAAACATGGAGTGGGATTGGCATGGAACCAGATGAATCCAATCCCACCTAATCCCTTCTATTCCCGTTGCCCAAACAGGGCCTAAATTTAGTTGGCATAATGAATGAATGATGTAGATAAGCTACACACATTACAGTAGACCCTATATTTGTTTTGCTAATTTCTTGATTTAAGTGTTTAAAAAATAACAATCAACTTAGCATTAGGAAAGATGCAGTGATTACTTTAGTAAATAATGATTATTAATTTACAAGGTAATTACAGTTGAGCCCGATAATCAAACTGGTCCTCAATGATTTATGCATTTATTGCAACCTAAGTTTATTTTTTGGATGTGGGTACATTTGAGGGTTGGATATGCTTCATTTTAATTCTCGTACCTTAAAATGATGTGAGAGAAGGGATGGACGGCGTGGATAAACAGATACGTCACGGTTGGCTGGCCCACAGAACGGCTCGTTCGTGGCTGGAGACGCAATCCGGCCGCGTCCGTACTAGACTATTGGACGCCGCTTGCCTGTAAGCCGGGTTTACACGGCTCCCCTGTAACCCCAATCTCTATGCGGGCCACCACAATATTTGTGTTATATCCACTCCGTCCATCCGTTTCCTGAGCTCATTGTAGTCAATTTTTAAAAACATGACAGAGTTCCAAAACTCAAGTGAACCACAAGACCGATTATTAAATAAAACCGTTTAAACCTTAAGGGGGATCACAGAATTTTTGGATCTTGATTATATTTATGTTTTCCCTTCATCCAGGTGGGAATAATCTTTTGAACGGGTTAGATGGCATCTAAACATCACCGTGGGTCAGGAAGGTTTCGAGGGTGAGTGTCTCCCTCCCTACTGTGTTTCCTGTGGTATGGCCTATAGAAACTCGGTCCACATCCAAAGTGGGATTTCAGCCGTCCTCACATGCACAGTGCATAGAGACACCCACCTAACATGATTGAAGATACACCGTCACATGTAAGCTCCAACGAAGGTGTTGTAATCTTACTTTTCCACGTAAATTTCCCATTTTGAATGCGGCTCTGTTTAGACCCAAACTAAATTGTTGCTGGGTCAGGGTCGGATTTTAAAAACCATCTTCACCGTCTGACTGGTGATCGTGCTAGTATCCTCCACCCTAAAGAAGCAGGGCCGTGTTTTTATTTATTTATTTTATTTTATTGTGATTTGGACCAACGATTAGATGGGCCCACCCAGATGGACCATGCCCCAAATTTCTCCCTAATGTAGAAATACAGCCCTTCGATTCACTACATGCAAATAGACAGCTAAGCATTATAGCAACATCCTATATTCATCTACTGTGTAAAAAAACCACAGATTTGATGGATAGGATCAACCAATGTGGGAGATTAATAGGACAGGTTTAATCCATGGTGGGGACCATCATCTCAGCGGTCTGGATCAAAGCTACCCCACTTGTAAAAACTGTAAAAAGAAAAACGTATGACAGTATTCTATGGTCAGGGACAGCACGTCCTTCAGCATTAAAATATCAATGAAAAAAATGAAAGGGTTTTTGCGTCGTATATACCCAACGTACTACCCACATTTTTTCATTAGACCCGAAAAAACCCTTAAGCATAGTAATAGACCTGTAGTCGTACGGACGAATTAAGAAAAACCAAAATACCCAGCTTTTTTCAGCTGTTTTACCTGACATGCACAAGTATTTTCGTAAAAAAATCAACGTACTTATCTTAAAAGCCACCTTTGGTCAGGTAAGTTTTCAGCCCGCGATTGAAAAAACAGGGTGTTGCACGGACTCATCTACCGTGATAATTTTTTCAAAAAGGAAGTAGGAGAATTAATGATCAATACTCTGGCAGTGTATGATGTAGGGGTGCACATTTAACCGGTAGAACCGTGGAACCGGACCGGAACCGTTGGATCGGTCCGGTTTGGTCCGGTTCTGGACAGCACCGGTTCCGGTTCCGGTTCCAAAATTGCGAGAACCGTTGGATACGGTTCGGTTCCGGTTTAGGGGCAGGTAGAACCGACCCGAACCGTGGAACCGTGGTCCCCACCTCTTCTTACGCGTTGCTAAGAAGGATGAGCGGAGTAGATCTCCGAGAATGCCTTCAGAAGTAGGCCCACCTATTTTTTTTTTTCAAAATATCCAAACAGTGAAAAACGTCCAGGGACGGACGTGCATGGATTGAGTTTTGACAGTGGCCCCCACCCATCATCCCTTTTCATGATCTGGACCGTCCAATGTGTCCCAGAGGGCGGCTTGACCCTCGCCTAGGTGGCGGAATTGCAGAAGATGAAAAACCCTGAACCGTGGAACCGATCCGGAACCAAACCGGTTTTCACGGTCCGGTTCTGGTTCGGTTCTAGTGTGCTAACGGTTCGGTTCCGGTTCCGAAAATCCCAGAACCGTTAGGAACGGTTCGGTTCCGGTTTTACCCCGGAACCGGACCAAACCGGACCGTGTGCACCCCTAGTATGATGCTTGATGCACAGGCACTCATAAATTGTACACGTGGCATATATGAATTCAAATTATTAAATTGTGTAATCCATTGTAGATAAGTTTCACAGTCCCCACTCTTAACCTGTGATGGTTTAGTTTGAATTACTTATATGCCACTTATGCAATTCCTAAGTATGTTCGAGGTGGCTGCATATCATGGATCACACTACAAGTATCAAAGTTTTCCTTATGAAATAAGGGTTTATATGAAAATTAAGATTAATCTCATAATATATTCTGGCTAATGACGATTACAGCATCGATTGTCATAAGACATACCCACCATCATTTGAAATTACCAGAATAACACACATGTATTATATCTAAACCGTTCATTTGTTTTGTAACCTCATTTTATGGTATAGGCCAAAAAATGAGGTAGATCCAAAACTTATGTGGCCCCAAAGAAGTTTTCAACGGTAAGTATTCAATCCCCGTTGCTTTCAGTGGTGGGTCCACTTGAGCTTTAGAATTACCTGATTTTTGGCCCATGCTCTAAAATAATCTCAAAAAATGGGTGGACAGTGTGGATATAGCCCACACATCAGGGTGGGACCTACACAACTTGGTAGCATTGAGTGAAATTGGCACAGGACCCAATGCAATTCCATCCTATCTAATTCCAAGCTTTTTCAAACATGGAGTGGAATTGGCACGGAACCAAATGAATCCAATCCCACCTAATCCCTTGCCCACACATCAGGGTGGGACCTACACAACTTGCTAGCATTGAGTGAAATTAGCACAGGACCCAATGCAATTCCATCCTATCTAATTCCAAGCTTTTCCAAACATGGAGTGGGATTGGCATGGAACCAGATGAATCCAATCCCACCTAATCCCTTCTATTCCCGTTGCCCAAACAGGGCCTAAATTTAGTTGGCATAATGAATGAATGATGTAGATAAGCTACACACATTACAGTAGACCCTATATTTGTTTTGCTAATTTCTTGATTTAAGTGTTTAAAAAATAACAATCAACTTAGCATTAGGAAAGATGCAGTGATTACTTTAGTAAATAATGATTATTAATTTACAAGGTAATTACAGTTGAGCCCGATAATCAAACTGGTCCTCAATGATTTATGCATTTATTGCAACCTAAGTTTATTTTTTGGATGTGGGTACATTTGAGGGTTGGATATGCTTCATTTTAATTCTCGTACCTTAAAATGATGTGAGAGAAGGGATGGACGGCGTGGATAAACAGATACGTCACGGTTGGCTGGCCCACAGAACGGCTCGTTCGTGGCTGGAGACGCAATCCGGCCGCGTCCGTACTAGACTATTGGACGCCGCTTGCCTGTAAGCCGGGTTTACACGGCTCCCCTGTAACCCCAATCTCTATGCGGGCCACCACAATATTTGTGTTATATCCACTCCGTCCATCCGTTTCCTGAGCTCATTGTAGTCAATTTTTAAAAACATGACAGAGTTCCAAAACTCAAGTGAACCACAAGACCGATTATTAAATAAAACCGTTTAAACCTTAAGGGGGATCACAGAATTTTTGGATCTTGATTATATTTATGTTTTCCCTTCATCCAGGTGGGAATAATCTTTTGAACGGGTTAGATGGCATCTAAACATCACCGTGGGTCAGGAAGGTTTCGAGGGTGAGTGTCTCCCTCCCTACTGTGTTTCCTGTGGTATGGCCTATAGAAACTCGGTCCACATCCAAAGTGGGATTTCAGCCGTCCTCACATGCACAGTGCATAGAGACACCCACCTAACATGATTGAAGATACACCGTCACATGTAAGCTCCAACGAAGGTGTTGTAATCTTACTTTTCCACGTAAATTTCCCATTTTGAATGCGGCTCTGTTTAGACCCAAACTAAATTGTTGCTGGGTCAGGGTCGGATTTTAAAAACCATCTTCACCGTCTGACTGGTGATCGTGCTAGTATCCTCCACCCTAAAGAAGCAGGGCCGTGTTTTTATTTATTTATTTTATTTTATTGTGATTTGGACCAACGATTAGATGGGCCCACCCAGATGGACCATGCCCCAAATTTCTCCCTAATGTAGAAATACAGCCCTTCGATTCACTACATGCAAATAGACAGCTAAGCATTATAGCAACATCCTATATTCATCTACTGTGTAAAAAAACCACAGATTTGATGGATAGGATCAACCAATGTGGGAGATTAATAGGACAGGTTTAATCCATGGTGGGGACCATCATCTCAGCGGTCTGGATCAAAGCTACCCCACTTGTAAAAACTGTAAAAAGAAAAACGTATGACAGTATTCTATGGTCAGGGACAGCACGTCCTTCAGCATTAAAATATCAATGAAAAAAATGAAAGGGTTTTTGCGTCGTATATACCCAACGTACTACCCACATTTTTTCATTAGACCCGAAAAAACCCTTAAGCATAGTAATAGACCTGTAGTCGTACGGACGAATTAAGAAAAACCAAAATACCCAGCTTTTTTCAGCTGTTTTACCTGACATGCACAAGTATTTTCGTAAAAAAATCAACGTACTTATCTTAAAAGCCACCTTTGGTCAGGTAAGTTTTCAGCCCGCGATTGAAAAAACAGGGTGTTGCACGGACTCATCTACCGTGATAATTTTTTCAAAAAGGAAGTAGGAGAATTAATGATCAATACTCTGGCAGTGTATGATGTAGGGGTGCACATTTAACCGGTAGAACCGTGGAACCGGACCGGAACCGTTGGATCGGTCCGGTTTGGTCCGGTTCTGGACAGCACCGGTTCCGGTTCCGGTTCCAAAATTGCGAGAACCGTTGGATACGGTTCGGTTCCGGTTTAGGGGCAGGTAGAACCGACCCGAACCGTGGAACCGTGGTCCCCACCTCTTCTTACGCGTTGCTAAGAAGGATGAGCGGAGTAGATCTCCGAGAATGCCTTCAGAAGTAGGCCCACCTATTTTTTTTTTTCAAAATATCCAAACAGTGAAAAACGTCCAGGGACGGACGTGCATGGATTGAGTTTTGACAGTGGCCCCCACCCATCATCCCTTTTCATGATCTGGACCGTCCAATGTGTCCCAGAGGGCGGCTTGACCCTCGCCTAGGTGGCGGAATTGCAGAAGATGAAAAACCCTGAACCGTGGAACCGATCCGGAACCAAACCGGTTTTCACGGTCCGGTTCTGGTTCGGTTCTAGTGTGCTAACGGTTCGGTTCCGGTTCCGAAAATTCCAGAACCGTTAGGAACGGTTCGGTTCCGGTTTTACCCCGGAACCGGACCAAACCGGACCGTGTGCACCCCTAGTATGATGCTTGATGCACAGGCACTCATAAATTGTACACGTGGCATATATGAATTCAAATTATTAAATTGTGTAATCCATTGTAGATAAGTTTCACAGTCCCCACTCTTAACCTGTGATGGTTTAGTTTGAATTACTTATATGCCACTTATGCAATTCCTAAGTATGTTCGAGGTGGCTGCATATCATGGATCACACTACAAGTATCAAAGTTTTCCTTATGAAATAAGGGTTTATATGAAAATTAAGATTAATCTCATAATATATTCTGGCTAATGACGATTACAGCATCGATTGTCATAAGACATTAGCCTACTAAGCTTTACATGACTGAGAATGCAATTACTTTCTACTACAGCAGTTTCTTGTTGTAGTAGATTTCTCTCTCTTGATAATATCCCTCGTATTTTTAATTCATGCTCTAATCTAATCACTTCATCTTCTCCTCTAATCACTCCATCAAAGCATAAATATCTCCCGCAAGCTCCACCGTCCATCTCTTCGTAAACCTTGACATGGGCCTCTGCAACTTTATTCACATCGACGGTCGCCAGTACTCCACGTCGAAGCATGGCCACACACCCTACACTTGATTACAGTTAAATCAGAAATGTTCACATTATGGGAGGCTATGTGTGGGGCCCACTCTTCCAATCTAGCTTAATGTAGGGGTGGGCCACACTCTACATGAAGTCAGACCATTGGTTGTCTGATGATTTCGACGGTGTACGTTGACTGATGAGTGGACCATCTTGGTTCTCACTGCAGGTGTTCTTCATGATGCGGCCCACCTTTTGTAGGGTTTGGATGTTCTACACAGCGATATGTTGGGATGAAAGATACAATTCTGTCCTTTCCCACCAACTTGTCATCAGTGCAGAAGATCTGAACCGTTCAAAAAGGTGGGACTCACCATAAATATAAAATGATGTAAAACATATCCATCCACTCATTATGTGGGCCACACCAACATGAGTCAGACCATCGGTCGATTGGGCTATTTCTCCTGCGACTCATGGGCCCACATTTGCCAATGGACGGATGTACTTGTGCGTTTGATATGTTTTCAAGATGAAGTTGATTGGTGGTTTACCTTTAAGATAGGGTATCAAGGCTGATTGATGAGCGATATGAGCCGTTGGATGTGTGAGAAGGCCATGGCAAACGGTGACCAACTTCACTTGCATTTCCTCTGATTTCCTCCAAGCAACTTTCTCCATCATCGTCTTACCCAATGCAAGCCATAGCTGCATGTTGGTCAATGGGCGGTTTAGATTAAATCTAATGTAATTGAGGTTGAAGATCCTAACCATTCAATTTGGTTTCTGAAAATAGATGATGAAGAGCGGTCCACATTCACTAGAGAAAAATATTACAAAATTGGCAAATAGAATAGGAAGATTTTTGGGCCTGGTTCTATTGTGGATCACATCAGATCAACGGTATGGATCATTGAACCAATGTGACGCAGGGGAGGACGTGAGGTCGAGCACCGTCTTCCTCAAGAGGATAACTATTCCGAATCCACGGAACTTCTCTGGACTCCTCACAGAGACTTCTCGAATCCACGAGAAAAGAGAGTAGAAAATAGAAATAAATTCTAAATAAATTCAAAATAGCTTAATTAATTCATAAAAACAAGTTCACAACCCTTTAAATAAGAGTACTAAGCAATGGAAAAGAAATCAGAATCAAACTACAACTAGGACTCCTAGAATTCGCGACTTACTATAAATAGTAAACTTACTATTTATAGACGGTCGTGATGTCTACTAGTGCGCAAGGTTTTCGGCCAAAAATAGTAAGTGTCCTATTTGGCTTCACCAACCCGTTCTCCTAATTATTCTAAGCTCTTTTCACGTTGGGCGCAACTCCTAAAGCGGACGGATGAAGAGTTAAGCAAACTAAAACTTACTATTTATAGTAAAAACGAAATTGAAATAGGGAAACGACCGTCAAATCAGGGGTTTCTCGCAATTCCGAGCATTGCAACCCGGCATAGCCGGGTTGGCTGGCTAAAGTAGCTCGTTCTACCCCAAAATCATATATTTTTCGTCCGCTAACTCATCCCGGATTGCGAGATACGCCTGATTTAAGGTCTGATGGTCCAGATCACTTCTGTCGCCGACCGAGCCTTTTCTGATCCATCTTTGCCATGTAATTGTCCGCGACCCGCTCTACATCACAATGGGCCTCACTTGTACTATCTGAAAACCCTCACTTGTGCAACAAAAGGTTATGTGAGACCCACCGTGATTTAAATCGAAAAATACATAAATGTCACCCTCAGTTGATAATCCTACTCATCTGTTCAATGGACTTCAAAGCAGTTCATATTCATCAACGGTATGGCCCACCAGATGGACGGTTTGGATGATCTGATTATGCAGTGTAGTGGACCCATCATGAAAATCCAAGAATGATGGACCCACAATAACGGACGGATGAAAACCTTCTCTTAAATATCTACCTTGTTAGCTCTGCAGAACTCTTCATCACTCCAGCAGCTCTCATCCAAGACTCCTGAAACAACATTTCTGGGCCAGACAGAAGCGAGTAAGGAGGAAGTGAGAATGCATCTTTTCTCGCATGGGGCCCACTTGCAAGCTTCGATCACGTTCGCTGCTCCTTCTGCCTCAACCATTGCCATCCGTTCCTGCAAGTGATGTTGTAAGATCACATCATCTCCATTGAAGTGGAAGGCTACTCCCGCGCCCCACACGTGCCAATACTGCACACGTTTGCATGATCGGATCCGTTCACGAGGGACCCAAATCCTCCATACCACCTGTAAAACACCTGAGCTCTTTGGGTCCCACCATGGGAGTCACATACAATGCCTTCTTTCCGCTAAATTATCACTTTTTATAACATCCAAACCGTGAAAATGGTGGGATGTATCATGAAGATTACCCTGAGTGAAATCCAGGATGTTCCGTTCATCAGGTACTCTTCACCGTCAAAATCAGTGGACAGATGATACTCTGATTCAATTTAAGTGTGTAGCCCACATAATCAGTGGATTCTTCCCATTTTTTCTCCAGATCTTCTTTACAGTATCACCGACCATTTACACGGCGTGGATTTTCCTCCAAAGTATCACATTATCCAAAAATAAAAATGAGTTGTATGCTAAATTCCCCATGCAACGTTGCATGCGTACAACAATGAAAAATCCTCCATATACCCAAGGAGGGCTAGGAACCGTTCCATCCAGCTAGCACACACGCCGACACGTCACGTGTGAACAACATCCGTTCCATGCATTAAGGTGGACCTAACCGTGAAAATTGCTTAAGGTGGACCTAACCGTGAAAATTGCTGGCACAAAGATCAGGCCAGTCAACTCATCATGCAGGCCACATGCACGTGCTCTTGGAATCAGATCATCGATATGTCCAAATTTCATGTTTTAAACCGTCCATTTTTTTTCATACATGGGGACCCACCTTGGCCTACCTAATGGACGGATCGGATGTCATAGACATGGTATGAGAAGTTCACTAACCGAGTATCCTGAGATGCCCTTGGGGTCGATAAAGGAAGAGGTGTGGAAAATGGCATGGCACCCTCGAAATGCCTCACAAAGGCTACACAAGTTCCCCATATTTGCTATCACCACATTCTCCACGCTCCTGTATTCTTCCATTCTTTCAAATTCCTCCAATTCCTCTGCAAATAAATAAAATAAATACACAAATTAAAAAAATTTATCAGGTCCATCTATCGATCCGTCTCGTTAATTGGTCATTGATCTGTTGGGAGAAAGTAGGGTCCATTCTTAATTTCCATCTGATAAATCGACAATAGATATGCTCATATCGAACTTTCATTGTAGGTGCTTCGGTGTGGATCTTTACGCCGGTGGAACATGTGTAATCCATTATGAGAACAAGAGTTGCACATGGGTTAGTTTTAATATGTATTATTGTGTTGGGGTTGTTAGTTCTAATAAAGAGATTAAGCAGGGAATTCAACTATAATAAATAATAATAATAATAATAATGAACGAGCAGTCTGAACTCTGAAGAGCCGAGGCAAGTTACAGTCACTGTATAAAGAATAGATTAACCCCCATAGGAAGAACCTCCATATATTAATGCGTCTCAACAATTCTGTCCTCAGATATAACAACTCTCCTCTACCAATGATTGTTTTGATTAGGTGCACACGTGATCTCAGCTAAATGAATTGAAACCTGCTCGCACTAATTTGCCTAAAGAAAAGTTGTAGAGAGAAAATTGAAGAGAACAAGGGAGATGAATTTATTTTTTATTTATTTATTATTATTTTTTTTAATGTGTCTTCTGAATGAGAAAGGATGAGCCTTTATAGAGAGAGAGGAAAAAAAAAAGATATAACCGTTGGGGCTTAAGGTGCATGCCGGCGATGCATTAAAATTTTGTCGATATATGTTGGCTAAATTAATATTGAGTCACATAGTGGCTATATGCCTACATGTACATGCACATGATCACACACGTGGCCACACTCATACAAAGAAAAATAAAATAGGCCGAGTCAAAGACACAACATCGATCTCCCCGCATCGTGGATCGGCACGTGTGTGAAGTTGGTCCGATGACAAACGTTTAGATTCTAATACATTAAGTGAAGGATTCTCATATAGTCTCAAATTTCTAATCATCTTGCCAACGTGTGACTAAAATAAACACAATTAAAGTCAGTGGGGTTAACACAAGACAAAACCAATTTTCCTTAATTTTTAAAATCCTTATTTTTCCTTTTTATTCTAATATGAGGTAGAGATTGGATGGTGATGAGAAGTGGGACCTGCGTTATTTGGTTGTGGGTCATAATGGTGAAAGTAGGGTGGCAACTGAGATGGGGTTGCTCGGTCTGAGCCTTGGGTCATGTGGCTTATATAGGAAGTAACTAATCCTGTAGGATATGGACTTGCATGTGCCTAAAGGGCAGGGCTTTCAACAAGTGGGATTGGGTCTCAGTTGGGTAGCTTCTAGTATACCATACTCATATTGATGCAGGTGCATCTCTACACACTGGGGTGGGGTGGCCTATGATGTGGGGCCTACAAGGGGAAGATGGCCACAAGGTGGGTCCCATTGCGGGACCGACCCACGAGATCCAAGATAGCCCAATGGAAGGTCTTGGTCAGGTTACCTAGGAGGGTCAGGATAAATGAATATTTCAGTGCTTCTCCAATAGCTTTAGAGCTTTTTATGCATTGGTCAGTACTCACTGTATCAAGTGGTATCAAAGTAGGAGATCAATGTTCAAGTCTCTTTACTTTCATAGGATTCAGACTCGTACCTATCTTTAACTGGGTTGGATTCCTAAGTTATTCATATAGCTTGAACTAATGAGAAGCGAAAGCTTAGAGAGGTGGGATGATCCATGGTGCAAAAACGCAAGACTGGAGTCGACTTAAAACTGAGTCAACTCAATAACTCGGATGAGTTTGTGGAAAACTTGTGCCAGTTCTTTCACGTCCTTCTTCTTATTCTTCTTCTTTTTTCTTTTTCTTTTTTTGAGTTGAGTAGGGATTTTCTTGAGTTTCGTTGGGTTGTCACCCAATTTGATTTTGTGTGTTGGTGAAATCTGGTTGAGTCATAATCAAAAACATCAATTCCCATCCGAGCTACTTTTATGATTAAGATTCCAACCATTATATTGGAATCGAATGTGAACCATTCCCATTATAATTATTAATGATTCATTTTGAATGCCAACAATCAATGTTGTACATCATCCATCTGAAGTAACGTTTGGACCTTGGCCCGTCAATGAGAGAGCCCAAGATATGAGCAATTGATCCACCTGGAATATATATGTATATATATGCATATACATATGTATGTGTGTACACATGGACACATGACATATATATATGTGTGTGTGTGCGCGCGCGCGCATGGACACATGACATATATGTATGGATACATATACATACATACATATGTGTGTCTATATGTGTGAGAAATCGTTACACAACTAGTTGCACATATGACGAAGGAAGAGTGTGAAAACGTAAAAAAGGAAGATCACTGTCTTCCTCATATGTTAAAACCTTGAATCCTTAAGGTTATCTTTTAATCCACAAGAATGAAAAGAAAATTTCAAAATTAATTTATTAAATAATCCTCAGACTTTCCAATTACATTAATTATAGAAAAAAGTAAAATCCTAATTAAAAGTCTTAAATCAACAAAACTAAAACTTATCCTAAAATAATAAATTTTAACAAAAATAGAAAATCCTAAACAAATCATGTAGGATGATTTTTAACATGGTTATGAGCGGTTCCTAAGAAAACTACTTATACTAAAACTATAAAACAAAAAAAGACGTGTCTAAATTAAAACTACGAAAGTAGCAAAATTTTACTAAAATTGCATTTTTTGAATCAGAATGAAGTGTTTTCTCATTAAATGGACCGATGTGACCTGCCATGCGGGTCAGTTTACCCTAGATGGTTTATTACAGTTACCTGTTTGTAACCCTTTGATTTCAAGGGAATGGAAATACCCTTGCAACAGTTCATTATTACCTTTTTCCCTGTTTGTATTTTCAAATGCAATTCTGCCTCCAAAATTGGTCTGAAAAAGTTGACTTGTATTTGTGGACCCCACTGTGATGTGTATGACATATTTACACCGTCCATCTATTTTATCAGAAGATTTTAGGGCCTAAGTCCAAAATTGATAAGGGATAAACACAAATATCAGCTTCAGCCAAAACATCTAAGCACCACAAAATTTTTATACGGCAAACATTAAATTTCCACTGTTTCCTGTGGTGTGGTCCACTGGAGCTTTGGATCTGCCTCATTTTTGAGTTCATGGCCTAAATGAGGCTGACATACAGGATGAACGATGTTGATACATCATATACATCACAGTGGGCCCTATATTCCTTTCACAGCCATCCTCGATTTTAACGCCAAAAGACTATGCCGTTACATCAGCGCACAGGAAACGAGGGGCAATTCCCTTGGTAAGTAATTATTACTTATTTCCTAAGTAATTCTCATTTACTTTACAAATCAAACAAGCCCAGTTTGATAGGTCATGCATCCCACAATGATGCCCAAATCAAAAGTTATAAACGATTTATGGTCCATACTTTAAATGATAATTATTTCTCTCCATCCAAAATGAATTTCTTCAAACCAGACGTGTTGAGGCCCGGTTATGTCATACCATATGTAGGACTGTGCCTAAATCTGACGGACTACATCTACTTCCATTCGAGCTACTTTTAGTCCAATTGTACCAAGAATAGGTTTGTGGCCCACTCTACATCCACATCTAATTAGTTGAGATGTGGGTCCTAACATGGTGTCCGTATGACATCTTGCCCATCCGGTTGTCCTATCATAAAAATGAGATGCCTCGATCAATGAGGCATCCCATTTTGATGGTTGGATCACTTGATTATCTGCATCCCAATTTCATGGCGGACAACCTAAATGGATACCATGGTGGGCCCCATATTTCAACTAGTTGGACGTACCATAAGTTGCATGTGAGACTAGGGGTGCAAGGCTTAAGTGGACCCATCATGATATGTTTCGAAAATCCACTCTGTCCAACAGTGCATGACCATATATTAGGCTAGGGGCTAAAAAATCAGGGAGATTTGTGATTCAAGAGAGCCACACCGCGGGAAACAGTTGGGAGGGAGATGCCTCATCTTGATTTTTTACAGGCCCACCATGATGTATATGTACAATCCACTCCAGCCATCGAATGCATCATCCATCATTAGCCTAGTGCCCAAAATTCAGATTGAGCCTTGAATCATGCAAAGGAATAGTTGAGAGTGCCACATCGACATCCACCCTTAATTTTTTACAAGGCCCACCGTGATGAATATGTGAAATCCACTCCAACCATCAGCTGTCTCTCGAAAACTTATGCTATGGGTCACACCAAGGGAAATAGTTTGGAGGGTGGGCATGCCTTTGCACACTGTTTACACTAGTGTGGTCCACTAGAACCATGGATGTGGGTTATTTTTAGGCCTAACAGCCTTACGTGGCTTGGTCGGCAGGACAGTACTAGACCAATAGAAATCAAGTCAATCTAGGTGAGCCACACGAAATCTTTCAGTTTTTTTTTACAGGTATAGCTGTACACAAGTTGGACCGACTAGGTGGACTCGACTCTACCTAAACCGAATGGCAAAGTTGGGTTTAGATCGAGTAGCCCTATCTTGATCCGAAACCTGGCCAAGTCGAGTTCGAGTTACATAGTAACTCGACCCAACTCGAAACCAAAACTCAATCCGGTCGAACTTGACCCGATCCGAAACCGATTTCGGCACAGCAGCACCCGTTTGACCGTCCCTCATCCTCCTCCTCCTCCTCCTCTCTCTCTCCTCTCCACTTCATCCCTCCACCTGTCCGTCCTAGCTTCGGCAACAATTCGGCAGCAATCCGACTCAATTAAAGTAAAATGTATTTTTTTTAAAAAAAAAAGTTAATAATTCTTAATTTGTCATGGAGTGGCCTGGGCTTGTTGTGGTGGTCTGGGCTGGATCGGGTGCTATGCGGAGCTCGTTCCACCCGGCCGTAGAGGTGGGCATCAAGCCAAGTCGAGTTGAGGTGGGCCAAGCTTGGCTTGGCTTGTCCATGATGTACTCGAGGTCGAGCTCGAGCTTGGCCTCGAGCTCAACATTAAAGCTTGGCTTGTTTGCAAAGCTGTCGAGTCGAGTTCAAGTCGAGCTAGTGGTTCGAGTCGAGTCGAGTTTACCTCGAGTCAAGCTCGAGCTTGTTGGGTGAGAGAGTAATGGATTCTGTTCTTGATCCTCCTCCATTGATGAAAAATTCAAAAATCTTAAGAGAATCAAAGCAAAACCCGATGAAAAACCAAACAAAGCTTCGAATCGGATGAGAAACCTGTAAGAACCGATCTATTATTGATCTTCTCCCACCAGCAGAAATCCAAGTACTAGAAAAGAAACAAACTAGAACACAGATCAGAAATCCAAGTAAAGAGCTCTGGCCAATTAGATCATTGGATTTCCTTGAAGCTCTAATAAATTTGAGAAGAACCCATCTCGAATTTCTTGGGTTTTTCGCCTAAGAAGTAGATCTCAAGATATTGAAATCATACTATTGTAGAGCTGAAATGAAAACTGGTGGTGGTGGTCGGTGTCACGCCCCGAACTCGGAGACCGGGCTCACAAAATTCCCGATCGCCGAATCCGGCACCGACAGCCTCCGTAGAACCCCATTCTCGGCTCCCAGCGCCCATACGCCAGGTTCCGATCCTGGGATGCTACAAGGAGGATTTCTAATAATCCATTTGATTCGTAATGGATTATTAGAAATCCTCCTTGTAGCATCCCAGGATCGGAACCTGGCGTATGGGCGCTGGGAGCCGAGAATGGGGTTCTACGGAGGCTGTCGGTGCCGGATTCGGCGATCGGAAATTTTGTGAGCCCGGTCTCCGAGTTCGGGGCGTGACAGTCGGGGCGGGCGTGCGACTGGCAGTGGGCAGAGAAAGAGAAGAAGGGAAAAGGAAGGGGGTGCGTGCGATAGGGTAGAGACTCTAAGATTTGTTTTTTATTTTTTTTATTTTTAAGTTTAAACTTAAAACTTATATATATATATATATATATATATATAATATATAAATATAATATAATATAATATATATTTATTAATCGAGCCGAGTCGAGCTTGAGTTTGAGCTTCAAGTTGAGTCGAGTCAAGTTGAAATGCCCCCTGGTCGAACTTGGTTTAAACTCAACTCGAGCTTCAAATAATTAGCTTGGCTTGGCTCAAATCAGTCATTCAAGCCGAGTCAATCCAAGCTGACTCGAGCTGAGTCGAGCGAGCTTTTCGAGCTAGCTTGACTCGTGAACAGCCCTACCCAGCTGGGCTCACTAGTGTGTCCTGCCTGGCCTGGATCAAGTACAGTGGTGCGTCCCACCTAGCCTGGCTCAGGTGCAAACCGTGCGTTATGGCTGGGATCGTTGTGGTGCATCCGACCTAACTCATGTGTGACCGGGCTAAAATCTAACCCTAAACCCTAATCCCTAACCCCTAACCCCAATCCCTAAACCTAAAACCTAACCCTAACCGTAACCATATACCTAAACACTCCGGCCTTGCCCTAGTAACAGCTTGGCGACCCGATCCGACTCGGTGCCAAGTAGATTTGACTCGGTATTTTTTACTAGGTTGGACTCGGTTCAGATCAGTCCATCCTAGACCCGGACTCGGATCGAGTTAGGCATACTAGACTCGGTACCGAGTCGGATCGAGTCGGGTGAGACCTAACTCAGTCTGACTCGACTCGATGCCCACCTTTATTTACAGGGCCATTGACATGTGCTTCACACATTCTAACCATCCATCGTGAGAATCTCATTAGGATGGTGTGGGCTTAGGTGGGCTCCATCAGTTATTTAGAATGATTTCACATGGTTTAGATGGTGTGGCCCACCTGAGTTCTAGATATGGTTGAATTTTGGAACATCCAATAATCTGGAGGGAGAGAGAGAGAGAGAGAGATATGTACCTTGAGTGTGCACCATAACTCGGACCAAGTATCCTCGAATCAAAAGCGCCTTAACGATGAAATGGCCCAGGAAAGAATTCCCACTCGTGACACACACAAGTTTTCTATCTTTTTTACAGCCGTTGGATGAAAGATCAATGGCCAATGATCTCTCCTCATGTGATGAAGGTGGCCACACTGGCATTGGCTCGGGCACCACAATACCGCCTTCTCTGCTACCTTTCATCCTTCAAATGGATCTCTCATGCTCCAAGCATCGGCATTTGAATCAGCCGAGCAGACGTAGGTTGGCAGCACGTGCGTGAAGAAGTGTAGGTGTGGAATGCTAGGTCACTCGATTCTCACACGTGGCCCCAATGTAGTGCACATGCGTGAGATCCAATCCAATTATTGAGCAGGTACCCCCGTGTAGATACGTTATTATAAAATTCACGCTATCTAGATTATTGGGTTGGCCACATATATGCAAAAGAAATAGACGGTTAATTAATATGAATCCACTGGCAATCTTTGTTCGATGTATAAGAATGGCTCATGTGACCATTAGATCAGTCTAATTTTTTCAATAATGCATATGAACAGCCAGATACATCTGATTAGCATGTGGGATCTTTCACACGTGTTCTATTTTTGCACGTGTGAGGGGGAGTGATGGAAGACTGCACGAGGTCGAGTGCACTGTAGTATTCATTCGTCGAAGTAGATGGAAACATACTCGAGCGAGGTTGGCATGCATTCATTCGACGAAGTAGATGGAAACATACTCGAGCGAGGTTGGTATGCATTCATTCGACGATGTAGATGGAAACATACTCGAGCGAGGTTGGTATGCATGCACCTTATCCATCTACGTGTCAGCGGATATGCTTTGGATAAGCTTTGGAAACGGATTGGCTACTCCCCTGCCACCAGCCAATGGCTGTGATCGGTGCTCTGTGGGCCCCACCATGATGTATGTGTTTCATCCATGCCGTCTATCTATTTTTTTAGATCATTTTAGGATATGATACCAAAAATGAGGTATATCCCAAACTCAAGTGGACCACATTACAGGAAATAGTGTTGAATGAATGTCGACCATTAAAAACTTTTTGGGGGCCATAAAAGTTTTGGATCAAGCTGATATTTGTTTTTTTACTTCATCTAGGTCCGTATAACCTAATCAACAGATTGAATGTCAAATGAAAAGTACAGTTGGCCTTAGAAGGATTTTAATGGTGGATATCCAATCACTGTTGTTTTGCTGTGGTGTGGTCCACCTGAGATTTATATCCCTCTCGTTTTTGGGATCACGACATCAAATGATGTGTAAAAATGGATGAACGGCATTAAGGTTTTGTCAAATCCCGACCGTCTATCTTGTGAGATACTCTTTCGATGGTGAACAATGCATAATCTAGTACGGTACATATGAGATTTGGATCATTCGCCATGGTTTCTTCTAGTACGGTACACATGAGATTTCGATGGTGAAGTTTTTAATGGTGGGATGTTCATTCGCCATTGTTTCTTCTAGTACGGTACATATGAGATTTGGATCATTTTTCAGGTCATGACCTAAAATGATATGAAAGAAATGAATGGATAGCATGGATATACAATAAATACATCAAGGTGGGACCCACGGTAAGGGCCACACTGTCTTGGGTGAGGCCGGGCCGCACCTAATCCGCTTCCATGAAGGTGTACCGCAGTTATGAGGTTATTTTAATCAATAAAGTTATTTAAGAAAATTGTAAAATTAAAGAAAATGTGACCAAAAGAACTATTTTACCTATTTATATGAATAAAGGAAACATGAAACTGCAATTTTGTTGGATTAAATTCATTAGTATACTAAGAATATTTTACAAAGAGTAATTGAGCAATATTACTAAATCCGTATCCCATGCGCCGCCGGGCACTGTTTGAGTTTTGTGGGATTGCAACCGTCCCATGGGTTGGCGGGTGTGATCTGAAAGTGGGTGTACTAACAAGATAACAAAAGAAAATAAAAATAAAAAGAGAGAGAGGCCTATCTGCAGGGGTTTCGAAATCCCACCAACTCCTGTCAATGCTTTCAATCTGTCTTACTCTGTGGAGAGACATTGACCATCCAAACACGCTCTCGCCCATCACATCAGGGATTGACACGAATCCCATCCACCAGTGTTAAGCCGGTTACCTAAACAGGCCCTGAGCGACGACACAAACACATCAGAAAATCAGTTAGGCTCCGTGCCGAGAAGTTTAAAGTATGTTACTCTAAATTCAATTAAATTAGGTTGTATGTGTGAGCGAAGGCTTATATTAAATGTATAGGTAGGTGTGAGTAAGATGCGCGGCATGCCAGAATATACTTGACTCAAGAGTTAATTAAATAGTTGACATCTCCTTCTCTAAGATGGACAAATTAGACAATGGACATAGGATTAAGAGTCCTCTCAACTGTAGATATTGTGCTTCGTTCAGATGATTTATGAAAGGAAATGAAGCTAATCCTTTCAAAAGAGTTCTTTTTACCTTATGACAATAGACATGAATCTATGGACTCAAAGACTTGTTCTGTTACCAGCACTTTAAGTTCAATATACTTTTCAAAGAAATAATGATGCACATACAAATTAAAGAAAGCAAAATGTTATTGATTTCATTAACATTTGGAAGTGATGCTTATTAGAATCGACAAGTTGCGAGACAACCAAAAGCATAAACAAAACAAAGGAAAATGATTAATACTTGACGCACCTATCAGAACAAACAATCGCAGTGGGTGTGATCTTAGAACTTAAATTATCATGGTCTTATAACTTAAGGTTGCAAAAATTTACTTATACTCCTAAGGTATTGTAGCGGGAACCATTAGGCAGTAGCTATGTAAAACTAAGCTAAGATTACGCTCGAAAAAAATAAAGGAACGATAAAATAAAAAATAAGTTGATGTGTTTGGCGTGAGGCGTCGAGGTCTTCTTTAATTGCTCCTTTTTATATATTGTTGAGGCGGTGAAACCATCACTAGTTCTTGTTGCTTTTACATTCTTCATGCTCATGTCATTGTTCTATGGGGAACCCTTTGATTGCTCCGAAACTAGCAACTTGGATTGGGACTCCTGTCATATTCGGATTCCTTGGCTTATCGAATATTCTTCTTATAGTTGATCCATTGTTGGGTGTCTGTGGTTCACTAGAGATCAAGGCTAAATATGTTAAGATTCCTCTGATCAAGATAGCTAGGTCAAGGGGTTAGGCCTAATCAATCTCGGCCACTCAAATCTCTAGTGATGGTCCGTTAAGCCAAATGTAACCAAGAGGTGTCGAGTAGCCTACATTAGGCCTCCTCTGGCATTTTCGACATTCACTGAGGGATGGTTTAAAATGCTAGAAAAGATAGATGGACAAGATCCATCACATATTGACCTCTCAGATTCTTAATCCTGATCGAGGTTCGACTCTGAGGGTGTTCGAGTACTTCCTCTATCTCTTCCTATTTCCACATTGTTGGACGAATTAGATTTGCCTGATATGTTATCATTAGACAGACTTGCCTTCTTATCTAGTTCTCCCATCCTTTTTAGTCTAATCAATGAACTACTTGAGATTAGTCGATGAGATTTTCTTTTAACTTAGGTTCGGTCAAAGGCCGGGTTGGCTTGAACATGAGTTTATTTGATCTTTTGATGTTTTAAACCTTCTCAATTCCTGTTGCCTCTCTGAACGTTTCTGAGGAGATCTCACATTCTTGAAAGATCATGAGAGATGACTTTGCATAGGATATCATCGCCAAATTCTTGATAGATACACTATTCGGTGGGTCTCTTATAGGCATGCTTGCTTCGTTGCCTCATAAATAGGCACGTTGATCATGGCCACATGGCATGTGATGATTCACTCCCTTGAGGCATACGTATGGGTCCATGTCATCGCATTAATAATAGAATGTGTAATGCTGAAAGGGAATTAACCAAAGATTTTTTCAAGTGCGAGTACACTTCTCGTGTATGCTATACATGTGGTGCCACCATGTGGCACTTTCTTATTGGGTCATGTCAGGGCACCGAAAATGGGTATAAACAAAGTCTACCACTGATTTCCTACTTAGATAATTGCTGGAGAAATATAAGAAAATGAGGAAATATATCTACATGACCTTTATTGACTTGGAGAAAGCTTAAGATAGGGTTCTTGGAGAGTTAATCCGATGAGTGTCGAGAAATAAATGACTTTCAAGAGGATGCGTTGATATGATTAAAGATATGTACAAATGAACATTAACAAATGTGAGAACAGCTAGAGGGGAGAGAAGCAAAGTTTCCGATTTATATAAGATTCCACGCGGGGTTGGCATTGAACCTATATGCTTTTACTGGGAAAGTCACAGACCATTTGTCTAAAGAGGTCTCATAATGTTTGTGTTTATATATAACATGGTTTGATTGATAAGATAAAGGAGCGAATTAATACAAAGCTAGATTTATGAAGGGGTATTTAAAATATATAAGATTTAAAATTAGTTAAATTAGGACAAAGTATAAGGAGTATAATTTTATTAATATTTCGTGCAAAAATGAATAATTAGTAAAGAAGCTTTGCAAAATAATCACTTCCGATATCTTAAGTTGATAATTCACGAGAGTGGAAAGATTTACAAGTTTTTTTCTAGATTTTTGCTTATATAATTCTAGTGAAGTGGAGGAAATGGAGTTGTGCCTCCAGAGTTTTATGTGATCTTGTGCACCACTCAAACCTCAAATGGAAATTTTATGAGAAGGATATAAGACCAGCCATGCTTTTTGGGACACGGAGCTGCAGCCCACTTACCAGTTCCAACATACATCACAAAACTTGAACATGGAGCCAGGGATCATCTTGACCGTCCATACAAGATCCATGTTACTGAGGCTCGCCCCTTCCAACCCCCACCGTACGTAGGCGAGTGGGTTAGAAGATGTTTTACTCATCACAAATGAACAGTTATCTGATCGAGCAGGATGAAGTAGATGTAGGGCCATGGCTCGATTATCCAACCTGTTTGATAAGACGGGCTACACACTTGAATGGTATTCCCTCGAAATCTCTGAATGGGTAGATCAAGGCCCCTTGATATTTAGCCTTTCTACAATGAATGTTGACCATTCCTAATTATCTGTCGACTGAAATATCAATGAGCTAGGATTATCAGATCCTCTGGATATTCTCCAAAATCCATCTCAATGCTGAGGTCCATTAAATCAACCGTCTGGATCAACTAATCATCGACCAGTATGAAGACCATAGTTACCTGTAGGGCCCACCGTGATGTATGTGACTACATCCAGGCCGTCCATCCATATTGAAAGCTCATTTTAGGGCAGTATCTAAAAAATGAAGCAGATCCAAATCTCAGCTAGACCATAGTACCAGAAATAGTGGTAATTGACCATTAAAAACTTACTGTGGGCCACAAAAGCTTTGGATCATGATGATATTCGTATAATCTCCTCGTCTAGGTCTCCGTGACCTTATCAACAGGTTGGATGGCAAATAAACATTCCGGTGGAATCCATGATGTTTTTAATGGTGAGTATTCAATAGCGACTGTTTCCCGTGGTGTAGTCCACCTAAGATTTGGGTCATCTTCATTTTTGAAATCATACAATAAAATGAGCTGTCGAAATGGTTGGATCCAGGGATCCCACCCACCTCGTTAGATCCAGGAGGGTCAGGGGTCCCACCCACCTCGTTAGATCCAGGGATCCACCGAAGCCGCGCCCCACCTGTCATATTTTCACCGTACATTTTGTATGTTAGCGTTTCATCAGGACCGTCCATCTGGTGGACGCTATAGTGCGTGGCCCATTATTATAAAATTTACACCTAGTGAAAAATCTCAGCCATCAATTTCTTCATTTTGCAATCACAATACATCCCCTATCTATTTCTATTTTTCATCGTCCACGCCATTGGCATTAGATGATATTAGGGTGCATTGATCCAGATCACTTTTGCAATGAGCCTCACCATCGACGGGTAATAACTAACGAAATCTTCAAGATTGGAAGATCATCTCAATAACCCAGAAAACAACAGTTAAAACGAGATGGTCCAATATTAGAAAATGTTTCAAATGATCAACGGTTGAAATATTTCCAATGAAGTATCACCGAGCATGTATGCAATCTCCACACCACCAACGTGCAAGTGTAGCAAACATGTACAATATCGGTGGTAACCTTAAAGATCTTATAGCTAAAAATGAGGTTGGTCCACTCATCATGATAGCCAATAAGTTAGAAACAGTTCAGAATCTAGAAATCTTCAGCCATACATATGTTCAGAAAACCATAGCCTACATGATTAATGGACCAATCTCATTCTTCGGCCCATTGATGGATAGATTGGATCCAATAGTTATGTGCCATCTGGCACATATAGTGGGACCTCTTCATGGATGGATTGATCTCATTGCGTATACATGAGCTGCATTGTATACGTATTTTGCACCTGGGCCAACAAAAGTTCTAAAATCACATACATCAGGGTTTGACATACCATCTCCAAGTCAGCACGTGCCAATGTGGGAAGCCAATGCAATATCCAAAACGTCCATCATGTTCGACCGTATTGTTCTGACCCAGAATTTATCTGGTCCACCAATCAGATGAGCCACAATGCAGCCAGCTTAGAAATATTCAACAAAGAATTTTCAGCCGTACTTGTATTTATTTCATTAACCGTAGCCCACCTAATCAGTGGACCCAGCAGATTTTTGGGCTAACTCATGATGGATGGTTTGGATCTTATATCGATGTG
Organism: Magnolia officinalis; assembly: GCA_021015155.1. Taxonomy (NCBI): domain Eukaryota; kingdom Viridiplantae; phylum Streptophyta; class Magnoliopsida; order Magnoliales; family Magnoliaceae; genus Magnolia; species Magnolia officinalis. Next base: position 107,482,153 of record JAJHSJ010000004.1, read on the forward strand.
CCATGATGGAACATGTGGTAGCATGTACACCAGGTGCCTTATAAACAGAATTGCTGATCGTATTACATCCATACCGTTCGTTGAGGATAACCGAATAGGGTGACTCGAACTGCTATTTAGGTCGACAGAACTAGGGTCCTTACTCTTACTCCAGTGGTAGACTCTCAGGAGTTTCAACACCTGGTTGAGGGTTCGAGTACCCATAGGTGGTGAAATCCCACCATGGCGTGAGTGTGTGGTGGTGTGTGCGTGTGTAATAATAAAAATTTAATAAATAAATAAATAAAAAAAGTCGACAGAACTAGATTGCAATTGAAGGGGACTTGCAGTGATTTAGGTTATCTATGATGAGAGCTAAAGTTCTCTTGTTTCTGAGTATCCAGTCTAATGAGGGAGATTCTTGCAGATGTTCCATCATTGGTGGGACCCTAAAATGGATGATCTAGATCAAGTGTCAGGTCAGAAGGGTGAGAAAGATTGAGCAAATCTACAGGACTAGTCATTGCCACCACTGAATGTGCCCCACCTAACGAGTGGACTCCAAGTGATTTTAAAATTAGTATGCCTATTGCACGGTGATCCTGCCACCCTGTTAGAGATGGGGCCACACAAAGCATGTTTGAAAGTTGTTGTGTCGAGTACTGACATGACCACGCCCATCTCTGAGGACAGCATGTGGCCTAATCAAATCATGCCAGGTTGGGTAACCATGGACGTCGGTGACATGATGGCAGATTCACCACCCAATACATGTTCTTGAAAATACGGTTATGTTGGTGACCGGGAAGTCCAGCTGAAACCGTTGTATGCTAAAGCACGCATATGATGTGGTATGTGAACATTTCTTGATGAAAATTGAGTGAGAAAATCAATCAGGATGGTTGGTAAGGGGAATGATCACATACATCTACTGTACATTCTAGCTGTGTGGAGCCCACATGTGATGTTTATGTAGGATCTAAACAGTGCATGTGTGGGGCCTGCCTGTGACGTGTATGAAGCATCCAAACAGTTGGTCTTGTGAGCCTTCTCACGTCTAGGATGCACGACAGGGACTAATGACTAATGTACAATCACCCCTAGAACCTATCTATTCACAGCAGATGGACCACTTGGTGTGTTCCTTCGTCCTGGTGAGGAGAACCTGATGGTTTGGATGGCATATACACAAGACAGTGGACCCCACATCCATCTGCAAGTTTCTATGGTGGGCATTATTCCCTTTGATGCAGCCCACCTGAGTCATGGATCAGAAAAAAATTCAGGATCTAGGCCTAACTTATGGGGCAAAAACTAACAGAAAGGTTAGATGGCACTCACACACCATGGTGAGCCCCACAAAGCTTGAACAAATGACAATCACCTTACAGTCGGACCTATGCAATCATTCCCCTAGTTGTAAATAGGGGCCCCAACAGGGAATTTATGGCGTTTAAAGATATAAAGACTTGCATTTTGGGAACTTTGAAAAATCAAATACACGTTTTATTAACAGTTCTAAAAAGAACGGTGAGAGGCGAGCAAAAAAAAAAAAAAAAAAAAACAGAGCATCCACATAAGCATCCCAATTAATTAAGGGAATAAAAGAATTATATGGAAAAATGGATGTATAGAGTAAAGACTGAAACCTGATTACAAGTCTCTTTCAGTTCTCCAACTAGAATGGCTGAAATCAGAGCTGTAATCTTGATTCCCAAAAGCCATCCTCTGAAAGCGTCTGATTTCCTCCGAATGCTGCGCGGAATCATAGAGTACGCTTTGGCCTGGTTTGATGCCGTTGTTTAGATCCGCAGAGTCATATATAGAGTCCAGAGCTCTCACCACCTGAGAGAAAAAAGAGATGAGATACATCATGATTGGGTCCCAATCAGATGGACGAGAGGAACTGTATGATCCTTAACTCGAGGAGCTGAATGGTATCCTTGAATCTTTAGTTTGTATAAGGGGGGCATGGTTCAATGATCCAGAAATTTGATTTCATGGACCTGCAACAAACGGGCCACACCCCAAAAGTCTCCCAGATCAGGAGACCTTATCTGTCCACGCCTCTGACTTTATTCAGATGAATGTGGACCATAGTTGTGTCGATTGGCCCCCCAATCAATGACTGAGAGGAACTGTATGAACCTCAATCCAAGGAGTTGAATGGTATCCTTGGATCTTCACTTTGTATAGGGCCATGAAGCTGAGGAGATAAAAGTTATGGCCCTTGATAGAATGGAATGGCAGAAAAGGATTCCGCCATTCCTTGGATCTTTAGTTTGTATAGGACCATGTAGCTGAGAAGCTAAAGTTATGGCCCTTCGTAGAATGGAATGGCAGAGAAGGATTCGTGTTGTTGGGATAAGGCTTAGATGATGATGATGATGGAGGTGGTGGTGATGATGATAGGGGGGCCATGCTTCAGTCATTTGGGACCGTCAATTACCATGGGCCATGTCCCAAAAGTCTCCCAATGGGGAGACCCTATCCATCCATCCCCACTTATCAACTTTTTCAGTTTAATGTTGGCCATTGTCATGTTGATTGGCACCCCAATCCAATGAGAGGAACTGTATGAGGCTTGAGGAGTTGAATGGCATCCTTGGATCGCTGGGTTTCATAGGGGGGCCATGGTTCAGTGATCTGGACCATTGATTCGATGGGCCTCGTGGCGAATGGGATATGTCCTATAAGTCTCCCAGATCAGAAAACCCTATCTGTCTGCGCTCCCAACTTTTTTCAATTGAACGTCAACCGCTGTCAGGTTGATTGGCTACATTCGGATGAGAGGAACAGTATGATCCTTGGCTAAGGAGCTGAATGGCTTCCACGGATCTTTAGTTTGGGATCTGGATCATTGATTTGATGGACCTAGCAATGAATGGGCCACGTCCCAAACGTCACCCAGATCCAAAGACCCTGTCCACCCTTCCAACTTTTTTCAGTTGGATGCTGACCATTGTAGTGTTGATTGAACCCCAATCAGACAAGGAACTGTATGATCCTTGACCCGAGGAGCTGAATGACATCCTTGGAACTTTAGTGATTCAGACCATTTGATTTTATGGGCCCCACAACAAATGGACCATGTCTCAAAAGTCTCCCAGATCGGGAGACTATCCATCCACCCTTCCAATTTTTTTATGGTTGAATGTCGACCGTTTTTGTGTTTCATTTCTTAGCCGCCTATGTGCAGGCCACATATGAAATGATGAGGATTGTACGTCAAGGGCATTTATGGATCATGGTCCATACACTTTGCAGTCCATCATATTAAGACTCTGGATCACCATACGATGGACCCCATTTGTACAAAGAACATGCAGATGCTATTCATATTACCATCCGATTTGAGATCTATATAATTTCCCATCAGAAGAAAAGTAGTTGTACTCAGAAATTACCTGTGCCATTCGAGGCCTCTTTGCAGCTGAATGTCGTACGCATGCTGCAGCCGCCTCAATCACCCGAAACACTTCGTTTTCGACGTAGTTCTTTCCAAGCCTTGGATCGACTAAACCTTCATAGTCTCTGTTCTCAAGTGCATTGCTCAGCAGTGGTCGAGCCTGAAAGATAAATTGGCATTTCTTCAATACCTTTCTTTATTACAGAATTTTCATCTCATTACCATTAAGAAAATAAAAATCCACGTATGATTTTAAAGGTGTGTTTGGATTTTTGGACACACCTTATATTGCAATATATTGTGATGTTTCAATATGGGAAGTTTGCTAGCCCCCACATGCACCCTTTACACCTAGCAAGATTGTTGGACATCTCAGTACATAAGGTGTGGATCCCATCCCACTGTCAAGATGACCAGGGACCAAAATCAGGCTGGCCACACATGTATATTGAATGTACACTTGTAAAGAAATGTCGCCAACTAATGACTAGGCCAACCTGATTTTTGTGAGGGTCAGTTTCATGGTGGGGGCCACCTAATGCCCTCGTAAGATGTCACATACCCTTGCCAGGTTGGCACGCGTGCTGCATGTAATGGTGCATGTGGAGACAATGCATGTGGTGTGAGGCTAGCACCCTTTCCAATATGGTGGGATGAGTGGCGTTCATTCCACTGAATGCCGCCATTGTCTTATTCGGCAGAAGGTGGAGATGTTGGAGTGTCCTACCTTCTATCCAAGGCACTGAATGATGAGTCGGTAGGCTGGGCAAAAATGATATTATATGGGCTCATATCAGCCATACTACTTTTCCAAAAAAAAAGGGGTGGGGGGGAGGGGATAGGAATAAATGTAAAATGCTGGAATCTATCATTTCTTGTGTTTTTAACACGTATTCAATGGTGAAGCAGACCACGAGGAAAGTCAACCAAATAGACCCAAATTGAATGCAAATCAAGCATGAATTGTTAGATTTGAGCCCATTACATATAAATACTACAAAAACAAGATGAAAAAATGGAAAAAGAAAATGGTGGTGCCACATTCTTATGATCATTCCCAAAATAGTCCATTCAGCTTCAAATCATCAAATCCCACTCAATCTTGTATTTTGAGGATCAAAATACACTTTAGATCTAGTGTAAAATTAGTTCCTAAGGTTCCTCATAATATTTGAAATGAAGAAGTGAAAAAATGAGAGAATTAAAAATAAAATAATAAAAAATCAAGTCCATCCCGTAGATATGGGGCATGTCGGCCTACGGGCCAATACAACCCATTTTTGAAACCATATTTATCATAAATTATTTTTTTTCTTTTTAGTCGATAAATATGTGTGAAAATGCCCTTACATTAATCACCCCCGTGAGGAATCTCAAACACGAGACCTCCTTCTGATACCACTTTGATGCAGGACAATTAACCATTTGCTCTAAAAGCTCGAACTATTAGAGCATGACGAATCAATCCTTATATCTCATAGCCCAGGTCCCACATCGCATGGGTTAGGACCTCGGCCAAACCCCCCTCGTGGGCCCCACATCACATGGATACCGCCTCACATGGGCCGCCCATCCTGAGTGTGTCCCCACGTCCCACAGGCTACCCCACTCGAGCCCAGTATGAAAATATCCCTGCATTAATTGACCTATTTCACCTGGGTAGCGTTCGACCTCACTCGACCAACAAATCTTAAGATAGAGCTACATGGCTTTATGTTTAATATGCTACTATGTTTGTATGTGTATCATCATTGTCATCGTCCTCGTCCTTGTCGTCACCGTAAGCCTATCCCAATTAATTGGGGTCCACTACATGAATCTTGTTCCACCTGTGCATGCAAGGGCGCGTGTGTAGGGTTTTGCCAACATCCCCGATATTTTTAAATGGCACATGGGGTAACCCATTATTGATCTGAACCGTTCATTCATTCATACAACTAGAAGCAAACCATGGTGTAAAAATCACACCAATCAGATGATCCTAAGCGTCCAATCAATAACATGGACAATGGACAGCCAAGATTAAGCATAGAAACAAACTAACTCCATTCATCATCTTGAAACATCTACTGGATAGATGACACTCTGAATTGCTTATGATTCCAAAGTAGTAGCACTTTGGTTTGATGATTCTAACCACATGATCTATGACTCATAAACAATAGACATTTGTAACAAATTGGCCTCACTCAAAAGGGTTAGGAACAACTGATTGGCGTGAGTTTTGCACCATGGCTTGCTCCAATTGGTACTATTGAATGAACCGTCCTGATCGATGATTGGACATACCACGTGTCATTCAAAAGGTTTGGGGATGTGTGAGCTTTACCAGTAAAAAGATTATCGAATTTTATTTTTTCTTATGGGGTCATGGATTGGGTGATGCCGGAGAAGATTGATGAATTCCTCCAGGCACAGTGAGGGGGGCTGTTTTGATAAAAGGTCTTGTGGTGTCTTGCTCTCTTGACAGCTTGGCCTGTTTGGATGGAACGTAATAACAGAACATATTGTAAGTTGTAACCAATCTCAATCACAGGATTAGGTCTTTTAGAAGGCTTGGAACAGAATCCTTAGTTGGGATACAGGCATTAAAGCTTTTTGTCGGGTGTAGCACTAGCCAAATCAAGGAGGTTAGGTGGGTTGGGCATTGGTTATGAAGGGTCTCATTGTCTCTCATTAGCATTCTTTCTGAATAGTCCTTTGGTGTGTTTGTTTACTTTTTTGTGTTTTTTTTTTCCCGTTATCATTCCTTCGGAAGTGTTAAAAATCATAGCTATCTTTTAAAAAAAGAAGAAGAAGAAGAAGAAGAAGAAGAAGAAAATCTTTATTAATCTCAATATTTTACTCAATTTCTAAATATTTTATTATCATTTTTAATTCTTATTTTAATGTATATTCGCTACAGCTGATCATATCCGACGCTGATCACATTACGATGCCCATGTCGTGGCATACCTAACGTGGGCACTCCAAGAGATTTGAAGGATCCAATTACCAATGTCAATCAGCATATGAATAACTTGGGAAAGGCAGCATTTGGATGCTCAATTGAATTGAATTAAATTGCGATGATCCAATTCAATAGAGTGGAAATGTCCTGAGTGAGGTTAGCTAGTAGTAGCCTGCTCCATTCATAATAAGGGACTACCCCCTGAAAAACAATTCAGACCCCTTCAACTACAACTTGAAATGCATGGCATAGAAATTAAGGCCCGGTCATCATCATTGTGAATTGAAATGGCCCCAACACCATCTTGGCCATTTACTCTAAAGTCTATACTTGATTGATGCAAATTCAATCCATGGTTTTAAGGAGGAGAACCACAGTGGAACAGATGTGAGGCCCACGTGATGTATACAGGACGTTCAACCTGTCCATCGGATGTGTTAGCTCGTGTTAGCGCTAGGTATAAAAAATCAGCCTGATTCCAACACTCAGGTGGGCCACAGTACAGGGAACAAGATGGGAGGGAATGCCCACCCTTGATTTTCACCAGCGCCCACCTGAGTTGCAAAACAGCCTGATTTTGGGTCCGACCCTTTATCCATGTCAGATGAACAACACTCAGGTGGGCCACAGTACAGGGAACAGGATGGGAGAGAACACCCACCCTTGATTTTCACCGGTGCCACCTGAGTTGCAAAACAGCCTGATGGCCTGACCCTTCGTCCAGATCAGATTAAGGGTCTGAATGGCCTGGATTGTGGATACACTACACAGTGGGCCTCCTGTCCAAATCAACAGTAAGCATCCACTTTTAAATTGTTCCCTGTGGTGTGGCCCACCTGAGCTTGGATTGTGCTGAGTTTTGTGTAGCAGGGGTAAATTGAGGTCGTGCATCTGATGGAGAATACATCACGTGGGCCCCACTTGTCCGATACCACTGTAGCTTATGGTGGCTCGGGTACCACCTAGTGTGCCCTGATTTTAAATGTCAATCATGACAATCGTCCCCAGGCCCAAACCAACAAGACTCCCTTCCAACGTGGTCAGATTGTTTAGCCCGCCACTGACACCAAGTTGACTCTGCCAATTTGACTAGCCAAACACTCCAAAAAAAAAAAAAAAAGTTCACATAAGGAAAAGTACCTACCCATTCAACCAGACTCTCATCTCCCACAGGTTGAGATCCATCAACAGGCTTGCGTCCAGTTAAAAGCTCTAACAGCACGACTCCATAAGAGAATACATCGGATTTATCAGTCAACTTCCCACTCGATGCGTACTCTGGAGCCAAATACCTGAAAAGCCAAGACGTTTGTCAGATCTTGAGAGAGCCACAGCATCAAAGAGTGCACTCACACAAGCGTGTTTTCCAAGGGACGCAAAACTCACATGAGCAAGATTTTGAAACGTGTGCTAGATCAGGCCATTTATCAGGTGTCCAAACCATGTAAATGCATCAGCCATCAGGTGGCTAACTCATGTACTAGAAGATGAACAACTCAGGGACTTTGACCGTCAGTCCAAATTCAATGCACATGTGGGGTGCACTAGAGGAGCAGACCAACCTGATTTTTGGCACGGGGCATCTACATGGTGGGGTCCACCTGATGAGTGGCTTGGATCTCACACTTCTGGGAACTAGATTTTTGCAGAAAAGAAAGGATTAATGTTCCAGTGCTCTGAGAACACTATAAGTTATAGTGCTCCAAGTTGAATTGGTTCACTTGAACAGTCCAATTGATCAATCTGAAATGTGCATCAAGTCCAGAAGACATTTCATGGTCTACCATGCAAGACTTTCACTAATCGAATGATCTAATCTATCCTTGATTTGGCCTTATTTCTATAGCCATCCTTTTCCAAGCCATGGATAGGACAGTAACAATTGCCTAACCAAAAGTAATTCTTTAAGAATCATAGGCAATCGTGACAGCTCCTAACAAAGAGATGGATTGAGTTGTTGATTGGACCTATTTTTGTGCACACGATCTTGACCGCTTGTACAAAAGGACGTTGATCAAATGGTTATATTTGTCAGATCAGTGTGATGTTTGCATTGTGGCCCATGAAATGTCCCTTGGACCTAATGAACAGTTTGGATCAATGGGATGGACTGCGTGTCCCAATGCAACTAGGATACTATACTTATAGTGCTTTGAGAGCACTAGAGCATTTTTTTTTTTTTTTTTTTTGAAAAGTCAGTGTGTGTGTGTTATTATATATATATATATATATATATATATATCTATATATATATATATATATATATAAAGAAAAAGGAAAGGGGATACAAAGCAGGGCAGAAGAGAGAGATCGCCGAGGAGGCCATCAACAACTAGACTCCAAGAAAAAGAAAAGCAACATCCTTTAGGCCCACTACATAGAGCACTGGAGCATTTCCCAAAGAAAAATCATTAAAGTTTAGCAGATATCCGGACTAAGCTCTGTTTGCCTACCCGAAAGTTCCCATTACACGAGTAGTTACATGAGTGAATGAATCCAGCGCTAACCTCGCAAGCCCAAAATCTGAAACCTATTACATGGGAAATGATTTAAACAATTACAAACTAAATTAATAGAAAAAAAAAAAATTGAAAATCATATACCTAAGACTCCTGAAAGTCCAGTTTTCAAAACATACGAATGTACCTGAGCTTCAAAGTTATTATCTATAAGAATGTTCGATGACTTTATATCCCTATGGATGATACGAGGATGGCCTGATAATACAAAAAAAAAAAATATATGAAAACCCAAATGTCAGTAATATAATAGAAATGTATGGAGCTCAGTAAATCTGTATAAAAATGAGAAAGAATTACAGTCTTCATGCAGGTAGGCAATTCCACGAGCTGCACCTGCAGCTACCCTAAGCCGGGTCCCCCAATCCATAACTGGCCTTCCTTCCCCTACAAAATGCATATACAGTTATGGTACATTAACAGACCGACCATGCTGACTAATGAGATTAAAACTGAAACTACACTTCTTACATCAGTAGAGAACAGGACATGATAACACTTCATACATAATAATGTGGAAAAATGTATTATTATACCAATCTTATTTATACTATATATAAAGCAATCAGCTTTTGGACATTTTTTCCGTCCGCACTTAGTTTCTGAAGGCGGAAAACTTTCAAATATTCGAAGGACATGGGAAGACATTTTAAATGAAGGCATTTTGAGAACTAAAAATGCAGCTGTTATCCGGGATACAGTTCGAATTTCACCCGCAAACGTCTCCAATGGCTTAGATTCTACGCACATCGTTTCATCTCTCTCTCTCTCCTCTCTCTCTCTCTCTCCTCTCTCTCTCTCTCTCTCTCTCTCTCTTCTCTCTCTCATCGTAAGTGCATTGCACATGTCACTTCCCGTAGTAGTTAATAGAGGCATAAGATCAAACAAAGAATACTTGCATGACTAGATACACTTTAGAACTATATAATTATGGGGAATGAGCAGCTGCAATCCATTGTATGTGAAGTTAAAATGCAAAGATTGTTCAACCCATGCGTAGGACAAGCTGATCACCTGAAGCAATAATCAGGCTGGCCCACTATCAGGTGGGCCAGACATGTGGTGGGAATCAGCCTGTCAGCAAGTTTGATTTGAACCATCCATTGTTCTGTACAAGGCAGCCTGCCTAACATGATTGGACTTCCCTGATTTTTGCACCATGTGATCTTCATGTTGTGGCCCACCTTTTGCACAGTTCAGATGTCATAAACACATGATACATTGGCAAATGAGACTCATTGCATGAGTTCATATGCAATGTTTTGTAGCGTCCATTCCTCCATAGACATCATATCAATACCTCCTTTTTTTTTTTCCCTCAATCTTATTATTATTATTTTTTATGAATGACATCATATGGATACTAATAGGGCTGTCAAATGGTTGGGTCCGGGTCGGGTCCTATAGTACCCGTACCTAGGCTAACCGAGCTTGGGTCTCACCAAATCCCGGTCTAGTTCTTGAAGAATCAGATCTGGATCCAATCGGGTTTGAGTACCCATTGGGTCTTTGGATCTAGGTTTCTAGTTAAGTTCTGGACAAATAAGAGCATTTACATCGTTTGGCCCATGATGGGGACATCACGTGCACACGCGCACGCACGCACCCTTACGCACGTACGCCAGAAGGAGGACCCCACCGTCGATGTGGATCGATGACGACGTCCAGTGAGGGCCTCCTATTTAGGGGACGAAGTTTTGATTCAAAAGAGTAGGCTCAACAATCAAGAAAAGCCCACCATGGGATCTCATGATTGTAGCCCACTAGTCGGATTGATTTCATATTGTAGATTTTGATTATTGTTATTATTTAGAACATCATGAACGCTTTAGATTTCTTTGTTTGGTTTTTATTTTAGTTTACTTCATTGCCAAGTAATAGGTTGTGCACATGGCACGAGTTTTGGGGTATAGGGTTTTCCTATAAATAGGCACCCCTTGTAGTTCTTTTGATTCATTGAAGATTAATTAAAAAATTTGTGTTTTCCTACTCTTTGAGTTGTGAAGTCTAATTGGGTGCGAAGCCCTCCCTTCTTCGAAGGGTTAACTATCGTGGTGCGAAGCCACATTTATCCCGATTTGCCCCCACCTTCTTCCATCCATATTTCTCTTCTCCAACAAGCATTCCATCTGCAAATCCATCAATAGTTGCAGCCGTTTTCTTTATATAGTAGATTTCTAGAATTTGGCCCTGCAGGAGGGCTGAAACTTCGGCGGAACACCACGCACAAACCGTGCATCGGATCGAGCTGAGATTTGGGGGTTTTAAAGTCCATCCCTGGCCGACCAGGGCCAAGGTGGCCTTTTGCTGAATAGTGAGCCCCACACACGTGCGGCCGTGATCACACGCACATGCGTCTAGGCCATTGTTGTTGTCCGCGCGTGGGAACTGTCTCTGGTTCAGGTTTCCTTCTTCTTTTACTCTCTCATGCCTTCTTTTTTTTAAAAAAAAAAATAATAAACCATAGCCCTAGATTGTTCTAAATCCCCAATTTATACCCCCTCTCTCAACCTAGGGTTCCTTGATTTGAAATTGGTGAATTCCTTGGAGTAGGGATTGATTGTCATGCATGTGTAGATGATTTCTATTTCCCTTTGAGTATTGTTTGGTTCATAATTTTTATTGATCCAGCCCTAACGTGTGTAGGCCTGAACTCACATAGATTCCCCTTAATTGAATGTTTGGACTTTTGTGTGGGATATGGAATTTGTGTAATTGTTTCTGAACTAACGTGATCTTAAGCCTGAAATCTTGCACATCATATCTGAATTTCATGTCCTGCATCAAATTTGGTATCAAAGCTTTGGGTTCTTATAGGGGAATTCATTACATGTTTAGGGTTTAGTTGTTTATGTCCATTACGCATCAATTCTCATCATATATGACTGTTTAGAGGTCTATAAACCTTGACATAAGCTGCTGAAATTTCTGTTTACCCTTATTTGAATTATTTAGAAATTAACTTAGCTTTCTATTTCTAGGGTTAGAAACTTTCCTTTTCTGTTTTTAGAAACTTTCTTAATCTTTTTAGAAACTAATTCCTTTCCTTTTTTTTTTTTAGAAACTAGTTACTTTCTGTTTCTTTTTTAGAAACTTACTTTCTATTTTTAGAAATTTTCTATTTTTTTAAAAAAGAAACTAGGTTGTTTCCTTTAAATTTAAAAAATAAATAAATAACTTTCTTATATTTTGACAACTATATTGTTGAATTTTGGTAGTACTGCAGTTTCCCTCATATAGAGTCTCATAGGATCATTTAGTCCTGTTTAGTTGCATATAGTCGTAGTAGAAAGTCCTTAGGTGGAGTTAGCAGTCGTATGCCACACGTACGGGTCATGGTTTTGGCTTGCACCCTACAATAAACATGGAGCAACTGCTACAGTCACTAAACAAACTGTCCCAGAAGATCGAGGTTTTGGGTAAGCGTGGAAACGACATATAAACCAACGCTTCGATCAACTTGATGTGCGCATTACCCGACTAAAGACCATCGCCAGGACAACCCCACCATTGAGGTAGATGTCCAATCTCAGGCAAGTGGCCTGAAGGATAGACCAATGAATAGAGTTGGTCAAGGAATCAATTATGGGCATGCACTCGTGCACTCACCCCATGAGGGACATCAAGACCACTATTTTGAAGGGGAACAACATGTGCGGCCTTGTGGCTAGAGAGAGTGCATCAGAGGCTAGTGTAGAGTTACCCACTGAGGTGATTCCGGTAGTGGATGAGTTATGTGATGTCTTTCCTGATGATCTACCAGATGAGTCTCCCCCTAGGAGGGATATAGAGCATACCAGAATATGGGACACCATAATACCTACAGCCGAGTTTGCGTTTAATAGTTCTGTCGATAGGTCCACAGGTCTCAGTCCTTATGAAGTCGTTACTGGTTATAAACCTGAGAAACCTATTGATCTTGTTCCTATGTCATTGTCCCATGGGCCGTCAGAGCCTGCAGAGTCTTTTGTGCATCACATTTATTAATGGCATCAAGAATCAAGCAAAAGATCACTACTAGTAATGAACATTATAAATTTTCTGCAAATCAGCATAAACGTTTCAAAGAATTCAATATTGAGGACTCTGTGATGGTTCGCATCAGGCCCGAGCGGTACCCTTTGGGGGTCACTCGTAAGTTACACGCGCGTAGCGCTAGACCCTTCAAAATTATAAAATGAAACGGTCTCAATGTGTATGATGTTGATCTTTCACCTTCCATGATAATTAATTTCACATTCAATGTGGAGGATCTAGTTACTTTTTAGGAGACCACTGATATTTTTTCCGACCCTTCGCCCACCCATCCTGATTCCCTATATTTATCCCATGAACCATGGCCCCTTCCCGACCCATTTTCCCAGCCTCTACCTCCCATACATACTCTTCCTGAACTTTTTTCCCAGCCTCTACCTCCCATACATACTATTCTCAACCCATTTTCTCAGCCTCTACCTCCCATACCTACCTGTCCTGACCCATTTTCTCAGCTTCTACCTCCCATACCTACTCTTCCTGACCTTTCTTCCCAGCCTCTGCCTCTCAAACCTAACCTTCACACACCTAGAGAGGAAATAGAGGATAACCTGAACCATCAGATAGTTTCAACATCGGACGGCGGGTTTCAGAAGTACCTGGTTAAATGGAAGTCACGCACAGCTTCAGACAGCACGTGACTCACTGAGGAGGAGCTTCAGAGCCTTGATCCTAACATCCTGGAGCGGTTCAAGAGTTTTATTTCGCCAGTGACGAAATCTTCGCAGCCGGAGAGAATTGATGGGGACATCAGGCGCACACGCACACGCACGCCGCCCTCTACGCATGTATGACAGAAGGACCCCACCGTTGATGCGGATCGATGACGACGTCGAGTGAGGGCTTCCTAGTTAGGGGACAAAGTTTTCATTCAAAAGAGTGGGCCCGACAATCTAGAAAAGCCCACCATGGGATCTCATGATTGTAGCCCACTAGTCGAATTGATTTCGTATTGTACGTTTTGCTTATTGTTATTATTTAGAACATCATGAATGCTTTAGATTTCTTTGTTTGGTTTTTATTTTAGTTTACTTCATCGCTAAATAATAGGTTGCGCACATGGCGCGGGTTTTGGGGTATAGGATTTTCTTATAAATAGGCACCCCTTGTAGTTCTTTTGATTCATTGAAGATTAATAAAAAATTCTAAGTTTTCCTACTCTTTGAGTTGTGAAGCCTAATTGGGTGCGAAGCCCTCTTTTCTTCGAAAGGTTAACTACCATGGTGCGAAGCCACATCTATCTCGATTCGCCCACACCTTCTTCCATCCATATTTCTCCTCCTACAAGCATTCCATTTGCAAATCCATCAATAGTTGCGGCCGTTTTTCTCTCTATAGTAGATTTCCAGAATCTGGCCCTATAAGAGGGCTGAAACTTCAGCGGAGCACCATGCACAAACCGTGCAACAGATCGAGCTGAGATTTGGGGGTTTTGGAGTCCATCCCTGGCCGACCACGGCCAAGGTGGCCTTTTGCCGAATAATAGCCCCCCACACGTGCGGCCGTGATCACACGCACGTGATCTAGGCCATTGTTGCTGTCCGCACGCGGGAACTGTCCTCTGGTTCAAGTTTCCTTCTTCTTTTACTCTCTCATTTTTTTTTTTTTTTTTTTTTATAAACCCTAGCCCAAAATTGTTTTAAATCCCTAATTTCTACCCCGTTCCTTGATTTGAAATTGGTGAATTCCTTGGAGTAGGGATTGATTGTCATGTATGTGTGGATGATTTCTATTTCCCTTTGAGTATTGTTTGGTTCATAATTTTTATTGATCCAGCCCTAACGTGTGTAGGCCTGGACTCACATAGATTCTCCTTAATTGAATGTTTGGACTTTTGTGTGGGATATGAAATTTAGTAATTGTTTCTGAACTAACGTGATCTTAAGCCTAAAATTTTGCACATCATATCTAAATTTCATGTCCTGCATCAGCCCACCCGAAGAATGGATTAGGTCGCACACAAATGTACCGCTTTGACACATGCGCAAAGTGTAAGCAGGTTCTCTTACATGTTTGTGGCTTAGGAAACCTTATTTTATTGCTCAAATCATCAATATATGTTAAATATGTATAATTATACAATTAAATTTAATTGGACCTGACCAGGCCCAATTTTTAACCAAGTCTAAAATGTGAGACCCTAAACCAACCGGATTTCTTTACAGGTCCAGAAGATGGGACTAAGACCCATTAAAATTGGGTCGGATCCATTGGGTACCTACGAATCTGGGTATCCATTGATGGCCCTAGGTACTATGAAATACAAGAAACTAAAAGTATGAGTATTCTAAAGCAGGGAT
The DNA here is from genome assembly GCA_021015155.1 of Magnolia officinalis. Classification (NCBI taxonomy): domain Eukaryota; kingdom Viridiplantae; phylum Streptophyta; class Magnoliopsida; order Magnoliales; family Magnoliaceae; genus Magnolia; species Magnolia officinalis. The sequence goes on from JAJHSJ010000004.1 coordinate 107,497,345, forward strand.
GCATGTCTAACATGGTATCAAACACAGCAATTTCTTGAGATCATGGACTAGAATTGCCAGAGTGAGATGCAGGATATTAGTGACTACGTGCTCACAAAGCATGTCCCAAAGCTGATATATATAATATATATATATATATATATATATATATCAGTGTGTTTAAATCGCGGTAGGTAGCGTGATGCGTAGCGCTCAGCCCTCTATAGCGTTGTAGCGTAAGCTACACGATACTTCTATTTTTTTTAATTTAAAAGATGATAAAATATAAAATAGTGAAAAAAAAAAATTATAAAAATGCCTAAAAGAGATTCATTTTATCAATTCTAGCATGTCAAAAAAGTATTAGTTATCATTTATCAAAAGCCAATCCACATATATAAGCCAAATCAAATAATTATCACATCAAACAACTTTCTAAGCAAGCCACTTTAATTAATAATGTCTAATTGAAACCACAAGTTACAATTATGAAAAGAAATAAAAAATCCCATAGGTAAAAAAAGTATCAAGTATAATATAAGTGTCACATTCCTCAACATTAAAAACAAAGAAAATGTGAAATAAAAAATAAAAAATAAAATAGTAAAAAAAATACATTGTAGCTTACGCTACGGACGCTACGCGTCACGTAGGTAGCGTACGCGACAGGGGATTTACGCTATTTGGGACGCTACGTAGCGCTACGGCCACGCTACGCTACGTAGCGTATGCTACCGCTACGCTACGGGCGCTATTTGAAACACTGATATATATAGATATATATATATATATATAGATATATATATATCTATATATATATAGAATAGATATATATATATATATATATAACTCTCGAGTCCAACCGGTTGGACCACAAGTTATAGTCCACCCGGCCGATAACTTCCAACCAGTTAAGGGCATGTGACATCAAACCCCTTGAATAGGTTGGCACAACCATGATGATTGCTTAGTTAAAAAAATCAGCCCCATCTGCTCATTGGATATACCACAACATGGTAAACAATTTCTAGCCATTGATTAATGGAAAATTACAAGTGCATGCCATTTGGCAAGTGGATGCAGCTGATTTTTGCTAAAGGAGATCCTCATGATAGGGCCAACCTATTAGACGGCTTGGATGTTGCACACATGTCACAAGTTGGAAGCTATTAATGGGTGGACTGCAAGTTATAGTCCGACCAGTTGGACTTGAGGTATATAGATATATATATATATATATATATATATATATATATATATATATAATATATATATATATTAAGGAAAAAAGCTGAAAAATATTTCTTACCATGAAGATGATAATAGAGTGTGTTGTTAGGGACATAATCATACACAAGCAACCTTTGACGCTCAGATATGCAGTATCCAACAAGTGAAACCAGATGCCGATGGTGTACACGACTAATAATCTCAACTTCCGCTTGGAACTCTCGTTCTCCTTGCGCACCACCAACATTGAGCTGTTTTACAGCCACTTCTCTCCCATCAGGCAGGCATCCCTTGTAGACACAACCGAATCCGCCTTCACCCAAAAGGTTATGCTCAGAAAACCCGTCTGTGACCTGTAACAGTTCTTCATATGTGAACCATGATCTCGAGTTGCCTAAGCCACCTGGTTCTGGAGGTGAATATGGGTATCCGCTGCCACCAGAGCCATTATCTACAAGAGGAACTGTCGACAGAGGCTTTGAATAGGATGAATCTGAAGACAGGAAAGCAATCTTATTAAGCTCTATCAATGGCCTAATGCACATACATTAATTAAAAGAAAATCGAGTGTACCCGAGAAAGGATTGTGAGTAACGCATGGTACATGCAACTATAAAGTGTAGCTTGAATGGAAAAGGAAAGGCCAGTTACAAGCATAGTTCTAAAACTCGGTAACTCGACTCAGCAAGATTTTGACCCAAGTCACTGTGAAACTCGGTTGTGAGCCTGACTCGGCCTCGACTAGTCGTGACTCGTCAAGTCAACTTGCTGGCTTGGTTGAGTTGACTCCACATAAGTCACTCGCTTGAGAATCTTTTTTAACATTTAAATTTAAAAAATAAAAATAAAAATAAAAATAAAAATAAAATAAAATAAAATAAAAAGAAAGAAAGAAAGAAAGAAAGAAAGAAGAAGAAGTCGTAACTGGGTTTCAAACCCAAGAACTCAAGTAGGAGCAAGCTGTAACCAACAAGCCAAGCACCTTCCTTACCCTTCATTATTTTCAAATTTTATCAATATATAACCATTTAAAATATTTACAAATAATATCAATTTAATTATTAAATATCGGGTTGAGTCAAGTAAAGATCCATTCAAGCCTTCGAGTCAACCTGACCTGGCTAGACATAGAGTCGAATTGAGTTTTTGAGCTTTTAAATGGTTAGGCTGTTTGTTTTCTTATTTACCTCTGTAAATCCCTGTAAATGGTTAATGATTAATTACCAGTGTAATTCCTGCAGCATTTTCGATGTAGAGGTTGACAGCTTACTTTTTAAATGCTAAAACCGAAGACGTGTGCGAACTTCAGGTGGGGACTACTGTGATGTATGTGGTCCACACCATCCATGTTCTGTCAGCTAATTTTAGGGCATGAGCCCAAATTTGATAAAGATCCAAAGCTCAAGTGGACCACACCACAGGAAATGGTGGGGATTGAACACCTACCATTAAAAACTTCTTGGGGGCCCTAGAAGTTTTGGATCAAGCTGATATTTGTCTAATCCCCTTATACATGTCAGTGTGACCTTAGGAACACGTTAGATGACAAATAAAAAATCTTGTGGGGCTTAGGAAGAAAAAACTTTTCAACGGTGGACATTTTACAACCACCATTTCCTGTTTTGTGGGCCACTTGAGCTTTGGATCAGCCTCATTGTTGGGCCCATGTACTAAAATGTTCCGTTAAACAGATGGACAGCGTGGATACATCACATACATCACAGAAGGGCCCACAAGTTTAAGTTGGTCCTTTTTGGACAGCTTCTCGAGGCAGAAATACTCGTCAGCTTTCAAACAGGAGAAAAGAGTAATAATTTACTATTTATAGTGAATTTACACTATAAATGAAAAATCAAACACCACCTAAAAGTAATTGTAAAGAGGAAATATACAATTTTGGGCTAGAAAGTAGTGTTTGTCACTTTCTTACGCTTAACTTATCAAGGATATGCTTTCACACTTGTGCCATAAATGTATAAGACGCAAGCCAATCACCAGATCGGCTGCACCTTGAACAGACCATACGCAAAAATCACAACAACTTGACAATCCAAACCATTGCTCGGAGGATTTTTGGGGAAAGAAAATACATGGTTATTGAAGTAAAATAAAAAAGAGTTTCGTTGTCCATCCCTTTCTTCCTCCTAAAAAATCATCACGTCTATGTGTTAGGATTTCCTATCAGTGCTAAAAAATCATCCAATCTAAGCATTAGGATGTCCAATCAGTGTTAATTTTTGGACATGTCCCTTCCAAGGTAGGGGGCACCAGATGACCAGTTTGATTGTCTTGCATGTCTGCCACAAGTAGGAAAAGGTGTCACTGATACGTTCGGTGAAAGAAAGTGATAAACATTCTAGGTTTTTGATACAATGTTCAATCGAGCATCTGCCCAGGTCCAACAAACTGTATATGTGGGGCCAACTTTTGCCGAGCCAAGTCAAGCATATGGTGTCGGCCCACAATAGATGGTATACACGCCAGAAAACTCTCCCAACAGATGATCCAAACAGTCAGCAGGCCCTTTTTAAATTGGTGAATTATCGCTAGTAACTGTCCCTTGTCATGATGACTAGGATCAATTTTATAGGGAGATATTAGAGCATGGCGATCCCATGGTGGGACCCACCAGATCAATGTCTTTGGCTATTAAAACTCACCTCTACGATTGCTGGATGAATCAACAAATACACCTTTCCTTTCCATCAAGCATCACATAGTAACTCAATTATAAACAATGGCAGTTTTGAATTGCAGAGGAGTATCAATGAATAAAATGCTAAATGAAAAGATGAACAATGGCATATGTATTACCTGACCTCCGAGAAGTTCCAAGCGGTGTAGGGATAACATAGCCACCATTAAATCGCCTTGTCTTTCTCTTTTTCTTCACCACAAACCACAGAAATCCGATGACAAAAAGCACTACAAGAGCACCAACAATGCTTCCCACCGCAACTCCGATCTTATTATTACTCCTTCCGGCTGAGATTGGGCTTCTCGACCCCCCGTCAACATTTGGATTAGAATTAGAAGATTCCGTTGGTGAAGGAGTTACTGAAGGATCGACATTCCCCGATGGTGCTGGGGGAGAGGGCAGGGCTGGTGTAGCAGGGGTCCCTGGAGCAGAAGAATTACTTTGAGAGGGGGGAGGGGGCTGTGGTTGATTTACAGGTCGTGGCGAAGATTGGTTTGGTGGGGAATTTGAGGGGGGAGGGGCATGTCGACGACCAGAGGGAACAGGGGGTGGAGGTGAACTTTTGGATGGGGTTGTTGACACCGGTGGTGGAGATGCAGCAAGTGGTGGAGATGTGGCAGGCGGTGGAGATGCGGCAGGTGGTGGAGATGAAACGGCAACAGGAGGAGGTGGGGCAAGAGGTTGAGAAGGTGAGGCCGCTTGAGGAGGAGGTGGGGAAAGTGCAGGAGGGTTACCTGCAGAAGGCGGAGGAGGCGATGATGTTCGAGTAGGTGGGGGAGCTGAAACAGGAGGTGGGGAAAGGAGAGGAGGCGGCGGAGCTGAAATGGGAGGCGGGGTTAAGAGAGGTGGTGGCAGAGCTGAAACTGGAGGCGGCGAAGGGATCGAAGGTGGGGGTGGGGAAAGTGCAGGCGGAGAAGCAGGTGGAGTTGATGCATTGGGAGGAGATGGTGGGGGAGATAGAGGGATGGGAGGAGGAGCTGAAGGAACGGACGGTGGAGGGGATTGGGTAGGAGGGGACGGCGAAGGATTAGAAGAATTCAATGGTGTTGGCGGATTGGAATTTGCATTGGTTTGAGATTGTGTGGGGGGAAGAACCGATGCAGGTGGTGGTGTGTCCAAAGGCAGGGGCAGAGTGATGGAAGGAGGAGAATTCGGAGACGGGGATGAAGCTGCCATTTTCACCAAAATTACCACTTTGACCAAAATTCAAAATCAGGTGAATCCTAAATCTACGTAGGGTATAACCAAATTCCAAAGCTGAAAACTCTCTTTGAGGGAAACCTAAATTCACTAGAATCTCTTCTGAGCAAAACGCAAATCACCAAAACCTTTCTGCCTGAGAAAAATCCAAATCACCAAATTCTTTTCTGAAGAAAAAACAGATCACTAAAATCTACTCACCAGAATCTAGTCCAAACAAAACCCAACTAACCGACCCAAATCAATTCCCAGCAAAACCCAAATCACCAAAATCTAATCTTAGCAGAACCCAAATCACCAAAATGCCATCCAAGCAAAACCCAACTCACCAAAACCTTTCCTGAGCAAAACCCTATTCACAAAAATCTAATCTGAGCAAAACCCAAATCACAAAAAAAGCCTAATCTGAGCAAAACCCAATTCGCAAAAATCAAATCTGAACAACACCCAACTCACCAAAACATCTTCCAAGCAAAATCCAACTCATCAAGACCTCTGCAGAGCAAAACCCAATACACCAAACTCCATTACCTACAGAATCCAATTCACCAAACTAAAAAAAACCGATCCAAAACTACATTCTAAGCAAAACCCAGGTACCAAAAACCTTCACTAACCAAAACCCAAATCCCAGTTTCTGTGAAACCACACTAAAAAAAACCACATGAAGAAAAAAAAAAAAAAAAAATCTAAAATTCCAAAATCTTTTCGAAGAAAATGCACCAAACACAATACAGCAGAAAAGACATGAAAAAAGACCCCCAAATCTTGAAAGAACTCACCTTTCTATCTCCATCTCTTACTCAGGACAAGATTTGGATTGAAAGGAGAATAAGACAACCTCACCGAAATGAATGAAGGTTTGAATTGTAAAGGAAGCTTCGTCTCTCCATTGGAAACAGAAAACGGAGTGAAAGAGCAAAAGGAAGGGCCTAAAATCAGGAAATGGAGACGTGAGAGCGACTCACATGTGAACAGGGTCGTGTCCTTACCATAATTGAATCACGAGGAATTCTTTCGTACTCCGACACTGCTGACGTGTTCTCAATCCAAACCGTCCAAATCACGACAACCGGAGGAATTTGCGTGGGGCAGGAAAAGGAATGATAATCCACGCGCGCCAACGCGCCAATGAGCTACTCCCCCTGACACCAGCCAATGGCTGGTGGTCGGTGCTCTGTGGGCCCCACCATGATGTATGTGTTTCATCTATGCTATCCATCTATTTTTACGGATCATTTTACAATATGAGACCAAAAATGAGGTATATATCACTCTCAAATGGACCACATTACAGGAAACAGTGTTGAATGAACAATGACCATTAAAAACATTTTAGGGGCCATAAAAGCTTTGGATCAAGCTGATTTTTATTTCTTCCCTTCATCTGGGCCTGTATGACCTAATCAACAGATTGGATATCAAATAAACAGTACAGTGGGCCTTAGGAGTATTTTAATGGTGGATATCCAATCACTATTGTTTTCATGTGGTGTGGACCACCTGATATTTATATACCTCTAATTTTTTAGATCAAGCACTAAAATGATCTTTAAAAATGGATGAACGGAATGGATGAAACACATACATAATGGTTGTGCCCACAGAGCACCGACCACCAGCCACGGGGCTGATGGCAGGGGGAGTAGCCAATCCGTTTCCATCGGGGATGTTCAGAAACTGGGACCCATCACGAGTGGGGCCCACCAGAGAATCTAGGCGGTCCATTTACCTGTGCGGGACACGCCTCGATGATCAAATGGACGGTATAGATCACCCACGGTCTGAAATTCAAGTACGCGGATTGGGTACTACCCCGTCCCTAATTAGTAACGGACAGCGGCTCCCAGCGGCTACCGTGATGTATGGATTTCATCCACACCGTCCATCCATTTTTACATATCATTTTATAGTATAATACCATAAATTAGTTAGTTACAAGACTTAAATGGACCACACAGTGGGATGAAACATTCACCGTTGAAAACTTTTTTGGGGCCACAGAAGTTTTGGATCAAGATGATATTATTGGTTTCCCTTCATCCAAGTCTACGTGACCTTATGAACAGTTTGGATGGAAATTACCATCACGGCGGACCGTAGGAAGGTCTCAACGGTGGGTATCATTATCGCCGTTGTTTCCGGTGGTGTGGTCCACTCAAAACTTGGTTCTTCCTCATTTTGGGGTTCGTTTCCTAAAATGACATGGAAGAATGGATGGACGGTGTGGATGAAATCCTTACATTACGGTGGGCCATCCGAGCCTCCATCCATTCTTGGTTAGGACAGGGTGCAGTACCCAATCCGCGTCTGAATTTCTACATTCGTCTGCAGAGACCACACCATTAACGTTCCATATTCCTGCACACGTGCTTCGTGGCACTTGCGGTGCTCACTTGTCAGAGGATCCTGGCCGTCCCAATCAAGGAGTCTTGTAAATATAACAAGTATGGTGCATCACATGCATGTACCAGCCTATTTGCACGTGCCATTTATGTAGCTCAATCTGAACCGTACAAATGTTGGCTCCCACTGCACATGAGGCATTGGACATCACTCTGGTAGACAATACTGTCCATGATTCTCCGAGATGATTACTTAAATCTGAACCGTTGAATAGTTCTCATTTTAACCGTCCACTTAACTGCCACCAAAGAGTTAGAGAACTGTCCCACCAAACCTATTTTTGTATCATTCCACCATCAACATTGGGCCTCACAATTTGGACGGTTTAGATTGAGATTTGCATGTGTCTGATATACGATTCTGCGGTTGGAGTTGATTCTGCCTCGGTCGGGTGCGGTTTGGTGGATTCCTGTATCCACCGACGTCCGTGGATCCCTAACCCCTAACCGGGTCCTACTGTATGTGACTTAAATCAACACCGTACATCCATTTTGAAAGCTCATTTTAAGTCATGATGCCGAAAACGAACCTTATCCAAATCTTAGATGGACCATACCACTAAAAATAGTATTAATTGAATCCCTACCATTAAAAGCTCCATGAGGCCACCGGAATTTTTATTTGCCATCCAACTTGATGATAATGTGACATGGATGAAAAGATACAATAAATAAATATCAGCTTCATTCAAAACTTTTGTATCCCATTATAAGCTTTTAATAACATATTACCATTGTTTCCTATATCATGGTCTGCCTGAGATTTGGATCTACATGCTCTATTGGATTGTGCTATGTCAGCTCTATCATGATGTATGTGTCTCATCTACACCGTTCATCTATTTCCGATAAATATTTTAGGACATGGTCTAAAATGCGAGTTAGATCCAAATCATAAGTGGATCACACCATATGGAACCATATGAAAACAGTAGTAATTGAATGCCTACAATTAATTTTTTTTAAAAGAATTACTGTTTTGCCATCTAACCTATTAATTAGATCACACAAACTTATATAAGGAAAAAATCAAAAATCAAATATCAGCTTGATTCAAAAGTTTTTTTTGCTGCCACAAGTTTTTAATAATGGGTGTTCAATCACATTCTTTCCTACTGTGTATGTCATGAGAGATTTTGATCTACTTCATTTTTTATTCATGCCATAAAATGATCAGGAAAACCGATGGACGAAGCAAATAGAATACATACATCGTGGTGGGGCTGACAGAGCACTGTCAAGTAGCGAGCAGTGGTGTAGCATGCAATCAGCATTCGATTTCAACAGGTTATACTCAGATGAGGATTGCGCCTGCCACCCGACCACAAGAAGTTTCAATGGTCTGAAGTTGTTTATAAGAAATTCAACCCAGCCATCTGGCTCATTTTAAAATTTGATGTAAAAAAATTGTAGCAAATCTAAAATTCAAATGAACTGCACGATAGGAAAAGGAAGGGGGGAAATTACATAATGATATTTATATACCATCCAAATAACTTTTCATAAGGTCATTTTCATTAAGATAGGCTAAAACATAGAAATATTAAAGTAATCCACAACTAAAGTGGCTCTATAATGTTTCAATACTAGGTGTTGATGCAGAAATTTAGTTAACCTTTCATGGATCTCTGTACACCTGCACAAGGGACGAACAAAGGAAACTTTGGTTAGTATAGATGATTCTTTGATGCTTAAGTTAAGTAGATAATTTGAATTTAGTCGAGTAATGGGTTTTAAGCTAGAGATTGTATGTATTTTTTATTATTAGAGACGCTCCTCTTGATAGTTGAGGAGAGGTGGTGGCGTAGGAGGGGTCTCCTAATTTAGCTGCTTGTAATAGAATTCGGATCCTATTATAAGTTACGAGGTTCTTCCTAGATTCTTGACTAAGATCTCGGATGGATCCGTATTACGATAGGCTTCTTAGATATTCGGTAAAGATCTTGGACGGCCGCAGTCGAGATTAGGTCAGATCCAATAGAAGGTGGGTCTCGCCGACCTGAGATAAGTCGGCCTTTCTTCTTTAGTGAGTGGTCAGCCACTTAGGCCGAGGTGTGAGACCGACCCGACCTTGAACTTATTTCAAGCTCGTCCCTATACTTTGGCAAACTGGAGTGGAGATTGAGCTCGGGGTTGGACAAACTAAGCTCAGGATCAATTGGATAGTGGTCTTGGGTTATCGTGGTTGATGTCGGTTGGCAAGTGAGCCACATATTAGTAGATTTCACGAGGGAAGTTGCTCTCCTATCTTGAGTTATCTTGATCAGTCCATTTTTAACCACAACACTAGACATTTAATCTTATCACTATTTCATGTCGTGTGTCCGGTACGTTTGAATCTGCATATTTTAATTTTAATGTCTTCATTTTTTTATTAATGTTTAAAAATGAACTGGAAAAATAGGTGAATTAAGATGAATTTATTGCAAACATCACCGTGGGCCCCACCTAGATCTGGCATTAGTAACCTTTCATGGTGGAGGGCATTGCATGCAATCCTATCCCAGCTTTTTTTCTTTTTTCTTTTTTCTTTTTTTTTTCCATTTTCCTTTTTGACTTTTTTAACACACCACCACATTTGGTCTCAATGTTGAAACGGTGTTTGTCTATAATTGGGCCATAGGCAATCCTATCCTAGCTGCTATCATAAATAAGCTATCATCCGGTCATCCCCATGATCTCAACACTTTGATTTTTAGATTTATATCTGACCCATTCAACATTTTATTTTCATTGTTCTAAATTCTTTTTCAGATATACTATGGTCAAAATCATCTGTTCATAGTTAGTACCTAGAATAAATTCCACACGATGGACGGTTCGATCATCGAGAAACTCAACTTGTCGGCCCCGTTGTCAGCGACACACGGTGGATCCTGAGTCGCGACAGAGGCAACGTATATACATGTTTCCTCCAACAGTCACCTACTCGCACACGCCCATATGCAAACGCAGGGAAAAAAAAAAATCCTCATGCATGAAGGATTGAAACGATCCGAGCCATTCAACAAGCATTCCGTTGCTGTTAACTTAGAATAATTTCATATAGTATTCTTTTTTTTTTATAACTGAATATGTAGGACAGTTAAAAATGTATAACTAACGGTATTAATTAAATACAACAGTGTGGCCCAATTAACTAAATTATGAGTGTGATAATTATTTTCAAGGAATATAAATATATTTATTCTTATGATGAATGGTTCGGATCTTGTAAAAGTGTGCCATTTGTTATGCGCATGTGTAGCGCTTGTTGACACCTGCAGAGCGCTTGCAAATATCCTTGTCAAATGTTACGCAAGTTGTAATCTTATTCTAATAATCCCTAACAAAAGGTAAACCAACTGGATGGTAATCTGGTCGAGTATGATAAATCATCCTCGTCCACACGCATCCGTTGTACACGTGGCGCACATGCACAGCAATTTACCCATCCATATAATAGAACTACATTTGTTAGACAATCCTAACCATCCAATTTATGCACGGTGAATCCGGACCAATAACTATTTAGTTTTCAACCATTCATTGATCGGCCATCTACTGGATGGTTAGGATTATTTAATCAAAGTGAATTTCGTGCTGTGACCCATCCACTGTAATATTTAGGTTTTGAACAGTCTGGATTGATGTACGTGCATCCCATGTGTCTGAAGAATGAGAACATGAGTATGATCCTCCAACCTATTCCAGAGTACCACATACTCCTCTCATATTATACATGGTCCCAGCTGGATTTGTCAGCACCTGCGAAAATCATTTTCCTGCTCATCTTTGTTACGCTTTTGGACTTTTTATTCCATCCCGCGGTTTTGACTTGAATGGATGGTTTGGATCTGTCTAATAAAGGGGCCTATTTCATACTCTGGCAGAATAGGATAATTCATACTCATGCACTCAGAAATGGTTCATCTCTCATCCATCCACTTTAATCTAAACCGTCCAAATCATGGGATCAAAAGTAAATAAGTCTGGGAACCACAATTACATTGATTTGGATAATAAACACTTCCGATAGTCAACAGCTGTTCGCTGAAATTGCACCGTTGATTATATTCAATTTAACCATTTATTAGATATCCACCAATAAACCATCTATAATATCATATCTGCGTAATTTTTGTTATGTGGTCTACCAACTAAAGCCCATTATTTGGACGGTTTGATTTAAGTTTGATGTTTATGTCTCTACGTGGACTTTAGGAACGTGTCAGAACCCGAAGTGTATGGAACAAAGACGTTTTAGTGCTCCTCACGTGCTGTGCATTGCACATTGGTTCTATCTAATGAATGTAGAACAATCATGGGTCCCACTGATTTTCGTGCAAGAAAAAGGCCATATCCCATTATAAAATGTGAATGGGACACTGATGGCATGATTCATGTTATAAAATATTCCATAGATAGAATGATTTTGTGACAAACATCTTATTAAAACGGAATAGTCCAAGGAATAGTATTTGGATGTAACTAGTTTGGAGAATGAATTCCAGGCTTGCTTGTAAATTGATGGTGATAGATTCAAGTCATGTATTTTATTTATCACTTCATGGGCTGTCCATGTCGTTAACTATAGTTTTGAATAAATGATTATTGGCTATTGGTTAACAGTAAAAAAATGGATGGTCCAATTAATTTTTACAAATGAAGTATTTCATGGATTGAGAGTCCATCACATGAGTCTTGCCTTTGCTTCATCCCGCCTTGGTAGTTAAAATTTTACGGAAGAGATGGCAGACTCTAATCTCTACAATAGTACAAAATGGTGGGTGTTTGCGCCTAGATCAGACGGCTCGAAAGATGCCACATGACAGTCACATGATGTATATGTATAAACTTCAAAAGGAAAGATCTAGAGCAAAAATATTAATTGACTATGCGTATCCCTACAATGGTATAAAATGGTAGGTACTACAAATTGCCTCATGTGGCAAAATCAACAATTAAACATTTATTTATTGACTTGATTGTCTAAAAGGCCTAATTTCCAAAATATCATCTAATGAGTCAGCACCCGAGTTGAAGTCTTAAAAACTTGTTTTGAAGTCTACATTGTTGATATAGCTAATCTGATGGTTGATCATGAAAGCTGTATTCGATTATCACAAGTCTATTTGCATGGCACGTGTGAAGACTTGCTCCATAAACTTATTCAAATTGAAGATATCGTTATACATTGAAGGTGTGTGAAGTTTGGAGTTTGTTTGATAATTAAGTCACATAATATCAAGAAATTTACATTTGTCCCTTTCAAATTGATGAGTGGGGCTTGTAAGAACTCTATTTAGTGGGCCTCACTGATCAACGGTATGGATTGTCATACAGTTGGACTGGATGATTGAGTAGACCAGTAAGCCCCACTTCAGGTGATGCGCTGCGCAGTCTATTTGCGCAGCTCCGCGTACTAGGGCTGGAATGTTATAGCTGTCTTACGCAGATAGCAGTTTGAGTTGAACTGGGATACTACAATGTGGAGCGTGGGAGAGAGAGAGTTGTGATGGGTTTCAAACTCTCTCTTCACAGTCTCTATAAAAGAAAGTTGGGTCCCCGATCCTACACCACAGCAAAATTCGAGTCTCATTTATTGTATTGTAGAAAAGGTGTGAAGGAGAGGAAGATCCTAAGCTCTACAGGAATTCTGGTATTCTTATTCGGCTTCCATGGCGGCGTCTCAGCTAAATAAGCTATCTGAACCCCTGATCACCATGTCCCTTACACAGACAGATCCGTATGCCTATTCCACATACAGTTTTAGTCCCATAGGGCTCACTTATGAATTTGCATATAGGAAAACACTGGAAGAAAGACCTTAACACACTTAAAATAAGTTGAAAAGGTATATTTTCATTCATATCTTAAATAGACCTTTGTAACAGAGTATATATCAACGTATGGAATCCCACTAATCAAGCTAGAATCCCACTAATCAAGCTAATCATATCTCGGCTATAACTAATTTACAGCTATACAATGAACTAGAATAGAAAAGAATCACCTAGACTAATTACACAAATCTCTATCTTCCATTTCAGCACTCCCCCTCAAGTTGGTGCATAGATGTCGCACATGCCCAACTTGTCTACAAATTGAGAGAATATTCGATTTGAAACTGCCTTGGTGAGAATATCGGCTAACTGGTCTTCGGATCGAATTTTTTTGTAGCTCCACAATCTTCTCATCCAACTTCTCTTTAATGAAGAATCTGTCCACCTCCACATGTTTTGTGCGATCATGTTGAACCGGATTATGAGCAATGTCACATGCTGCTTTACTGTCACAATATAGTTGGATCGCTTGTGTTGGAGAATAGCCCAAATCTGTTAGGAGGAGTCGCAGCCATAGTGCTTCACAAATTCCGAGTGCCATTCCTCTAACTCAGCTTCGGCACTTGAACGTGCAACAACGTTCTGTTTTTTGCTTCTCCAAGTAACAAGGTTTCTTCCAACAATGTGAAATATCCTGAAGTAGATCGTCTGTCATCTATTGCTCCAGCCCAATCGGCATCGGTATATGCATCTATACTTGACATTCTACATTTTTTGTAAATAAGATTCCCTTTCCAGGAGCGGCCTTTAAGTACCTCAAGATTCTTGTCACTGCATTCATCTGTTGTTCTCCAGGATTGTGCATGAATTGGCTAACAATACTTAATGCATAGGCGAGATCAGGCCTAGTGTGTGCCAAGTACATCAACCTTCCTACCAGTCTCTGGTATCTTCTTTTATCAATAGGTACTTGATTAGGCTCAAAGCTTAACTTTAAGCCTTCTTCCAGAGGTGTATCGACTGGTTGGCATGCTGACATGCCAGTTTCGTGTAGCAAGTCTAAAGTGTATTTTCTCTGTGAGAGGAAAATACCTTTATCAGATCGGGATACTTCGATGCCAAGAAAATATTTCAAGGGACCAAGGTCTTTCATTTCGAACTCATTTGACAAGTAATTCTGCAAGTTCTTCCTTTCCTTAGGATCATTTCCTGTGACCACCATGTCATCCACATAGACAATGAGTGCAGTGATCTTATTTTGCCTCTTCTTCAGGAATAAAGTGTGGTCTGAGTTACTCTGATGGTAGCCGAACATTCTCATAGACTTTGTGAATCTTTCAAACCATGCTCTAGGAGATTGTTTTAGCCCATATAGAGATTTCTTCAATCTACACACCTTTTGACTGTGTATTTTTGGTATCATGCATTCTGGTGGAAGGTCCATGTATACTTCTTCAGATAGCTCGCCATGTAGGAAGGCATTTTTTACATCAAATTGTTGTAGTGGCCAGTCCAGGTTTGCAGCCAGAGACAACAAGACACGAACTGTGTTGATCTTAGCTACGGGTGCAAATTTCTGTATAATCAATTCCATATGTCTGAGTGTATCCCTTTGCGACGAGTCTTGCCTTAAAACGTTCAATTGTGCCATCTGCTTTGTGTTTCACATTAAAAATCCATCGACACCCAACAGTTTTCTTCTCTGGTGGGCAATCGACAAGCTCCCAAGTTTCATTTTTCAGTAAGGATTCTACCTCTCTCATTCATAGCTGCTTTCCACCTTGGATCAGTTAAGGCTTCCTGCACACTGTTAGGAATAGATACAGTAGATAATTGATTGACAAAGGACTGATTTGATTCTGACAACTGATGGTTAGACACATAAGAACTCATAGGGTATTTAACTTTACTAGAGAGTTTGGGTTCATATGTGGGTTTAGGAATACCTCTGGTTTGACGTTGTGGCAATTGTTTTTTCACAGGTTCAGTTACCATGGCAGGCGATGGGTGTGGTAATGCTTCAGTTGCTTGGGGTGTGAGAGCTTTAGATGGCGGTGCTTCGACTTCAGATGGCGGTGCTTCAGCTGAGTGTGTGTCATCCATTTGATCCAATTCATCACTTACTTCATGACTTTCCGTGGATGGTATATCAGTGTCCTCACTAGAATCAAAGGTGGTGGCTATATTAGTGTCCTCACTAGAATCAAAGGTGGTGGCTATATCTTGGTGAACGTAGACCTCATCCTCATCATAGTCTAAAGTCTGAACTTCCTTCGGGTGCTCCCCCTGAAGATCAGGCTCAGAGGAAAAATACATGGATGTTTCATGGAACACCACATCCAAGGTAACAAACATGCGGCGTGTAGGAGGATGGTAGCATCGGTAACCCTTTTTATGTAGAGCATATCCCAGGAATACACATTGTAGAGCTCGAGGTTGCAACTTGTTGCGCTGATGTGTGTGCAGATGGACAAAAGCAACACATCCAAAGACATGGGGAGGTAAGTTTGGGAGAGATGGAGCAACAACAGCTTCAGAAAGTGCCTGTGATGGTGTGCGGAAGTCAATGGTACTGGATGGTACTCGATTAATTAAGTATGCCGCAGATATGAGAGCTTCTCTCCAATAAGATAAAGGCATATGAGCCTCTATTAATGAAGCACGAACAACTTCCAATAACTGATGGTTTTTTCGCTCAGCTACCCCATTTTGTTGGGGTGTTTGTGGACATGTGGTTTGATGGATAATACCTTGTAACTTCAAGAACTGTTGAAAATCAGAACTCATATATTCCCCGCCATTATCACTGCGAAGAACTCGAAATTGGGCATTGTACTGTGTGCTTATCATTTTATGAAAGTTTTGAAACAGAAAGTTCACTTCGCTTTTGCTCTTCATTAAACATACCCATGTTGATCTTGTACAATCATCAATAAAAGTAACGAACCATCGTGATCCACTCAACGTGGGAACATGTGATGGACCCCAAACATCCGAGTGTATAACCATAAAAGGAACTGTACTGCGATGCAAACTTAATGGGAATGAAGCACGATGGCTTTTTGCAAGTTCACATACATTACACTGAAAAATAGAGGTACTACATCTTGCAATAAACGAGGAATAATTTTTTTAAATAACCAAATGAGGTATGTCCCAAGCGTCGATGCCAAAGCATGATTTCTGAGCTATCCTTCTCCCCTTGAGAACTATCCATGGAGAATACATGATGCAATTTATTCGAACTGTTCTGCACCAAGTCGAGGTAATACAGCTTCCCACGTTTAATACCACACCCAATCGTCTGCTTGGTTTGAATGTGCTTAAACACACAAGAATCAGGCCAAAAAATAACAACACAAGATAGGGCAGTGGTTATTTGTGAGACTGACAACAAGTTATAGTTCAAAGAAGGAACAACTAAGACAGAATCTAGCTGTAAAGTTTCAGTGAGGGATACGGGTCCTTCCCCAGTAACAATGGTGGAAGCACCATTGGCAGTGGAAACAAATTTTTGTGAGGAATTATGAATTAATGGGACTTGTCTAGAATCAAAAGTCATATGATCAGTAGCCCCTGAATCAATTATCCATGTACTATTAGAAACAGGTATAGAGATTTTACCAGTCGGGTTGGTTGTTGCGGCATGTGCGGAAGTTGTACCAGCATCATTCTCCTCTTTGGTTTCAACAACAGCAGCAGTGGGGTTGGATTTTCGTGAGTTCTTCTTGCGAGAATCACGGTTGTGATGCCACCAGTCCGGATATCCAACAAGTTCATAGCACCTACTTTTGGTATGGCCACTCTGATCACAATGAGTGCATTTGTAAGAATTTTTTTCTACGCCATTTTTATTTTTTTAATGAGCTTGAGGAGGTCGATTGTGTGCCACCATAGCTGAGGCTTCAAGATCTGCAGAGTCGCCATTCATCATTGTGCGGCGAACAGCTTCACGATGGATCAAAGCATAACACTCCTCGAGTTCAGGAATAGGATCCCTTCGCAAAATTTTACCACGAATTTGTTCAAAGTCGCCATCTAATCCAGCAAGGAAAATGTGCACCCGTTGACGTTGCACTGATTTTCTATAAGTTTCAACATCTGTCGCATTTTCCATGATGACTTTATCACGGTGATCCAATTCACCAAAAATTTCAGTTAATTCTCCATAATACACAGAGATTGATCTGCCCTTTTGTTTGGCAGAGAAAGCTTTTTGATTCAAGGCATATACTTGTAACTCATCCGATCCATCGTAGAAAGCCTTAGATAGAGCTGCCCAAATATCACGAGCTGTAGGCAAGCGAAGGTAACGTTTCATGATGTCGGGGGTCATAGACATCAATAGCCATCTCTTGACTTTTTGATTATCCGCGTACCACTTTTCATATCCAGCATTCTCCTTTGTAGGAATGGGTGAGGTGCCATGGATATAGGAGAGTTTCTCCTTTTCAGCAATATGCATCTCAATAATCTGAGACCATAGATCATAATTCATTTCATTTAGGATGATTCCTGCATTGAAAGAGGAACCTTCAGATTGAATGATGATAGGTGCAGGATCAGATGGTGGGGCAGGATTAGATGGTGGGGAAGGATTGCTCATGGTGTGGTTGGTTTGATGGTGGGTTGGGTGTTTGAGAGGTGGGACAAGGATCAGAGTATTCCAGGATTTGTCGTAGCTTTGATACCAAGTTGAAAAGGTATATTTTCATTCATATCTTAAACAAACAGACCTTTGTAACAGAGTATATATCAACGTATGGAATCCCACTAATCAAGCTAGAATCCCACTAATCAAGCTAATCATATCTCGGCTATAACTAATTTACAGCTATACATGAACTAGAATAGAAAAGAATCACCTAGACTAATTACACATATCTCTATCTTCCATTTCAGCAAAATATGTATGAAGTTAAAGCCAATATGACGAATGATCAAGCAAAAATGCGTACATATAACCATTTGTCATAAATGTGCCAAATAGGTCTCGCATACATTAAATTCATCTCCCAAATAACTCCACATACATTAAATTCTTCTCCTAAACAACACTAGATAAGATCCATACATGCTAGGGACATCCATAAAGTTTCAGGTCAAACAAATTATAGAATCACGAGAAAATGATTTGACAACAATTACACATCATGGTTGGTAGGAGTTAGTACTTGTTTGAATATTATCTATTAATAGGCATTAAATCAAAGAACTCAATGTGATAAAGTTTCATATAAAGTTTTAGGTCAATTCAACCTAGTAGGGATTGCAATCCAAGTACAAATGACACTAAAGTAACTTTATTTGGCCATATCTCATTCATTACATATCGAAAAAGTAATCTTTAATTTATTAGAAAGATAATTTAACAAGCTTTCAAATAACATTGTAACTTTATTCGGATACTATTTAATTGATTTAAAGTCTCCTACAGCTTAAAGGTTCCTAAAGAGTAAGTATCCCACGGCTTAAAGGTTCCTAAAGAGTAAGTATCCCATGATTGATGATGGTAGGCTGAACGGTTGTGCTGGTTGATTGATTCTTTGTTATTGGGTTGATCTTGTATATTTCTCTTCGAATCTACCTATGTCATATATAGCCTTCCCTAGGAGAGATGCGAGAATAATTGCTTGTCCATGTAGCGCCTTTACATGTAATTAGATGGGAAAGAGCAGTTATTTCTCCTTGATTGTAGTTTTGCCTTTGTCGAAACGTGTTCCAATGCTAATGTGGCCATAACAACTAGTTGTCCTTATCTGAGAATAGCTTAAACACAAAGTTTCTCAAATGCGTGATTTGTCCTTCATATATTTGATGCACGCTCTAAAGATATATATCGAATATATTGCATGACTCAAATTGCATCATTGACCTAATTCTGTCAAATTTTGGTACAATCAACTATATAGTATATGCTAGATGCATACATAACTGAATTATATGATACCAAGTCTACATTATTGGGTTATCACTTGAAGGTAGTGGACATAATATATATAGCATGGTGGGGTGTTTTACATGCTGCGAAAATAGGCTTCTTTAGGCCCAAAGAATGATAATTCACCAAGCAATCACACTCCATTCAATATCGTTGTACATTGTAGATGGACTATTATCTCTAAAATCACAATGATCAAGCAATCACAACCATTAAATTAATGGCTATCCAATGGATGATTCATAGTAACATAGTGAGCTAGTATTAATGGCTACTGCCATCTTCTATAACTACTTGATTATTTATCATTAGTTGAGTCAACTGTTCGGATGATTTTGACCCAATTTTAATGGTGGAGTCCCATCTCAACTATCCCCCTTGGTGTAAACCACCTGAGTTATAAAGTGGCTTATCGAGCCCCATTCCAAACCCAAGGTGGGTGAACCCAATGGAGGGGCATGATGGTAGGAAATTCCTGGGGTTAGAAGGTAGGTGGGGGCTACCGTGATTTTTGTGAGAAATCCAACCTATCCATATGTTTAGTGAGATCATTTTAGGACATGAGCCCAAAAATGAGGTGGATCCAAAACTCAAGCAAGGCATGATGGAAAAAGCGAGGAGGGAAATGCCTAACTTTGAAACCTTTCCAGGGTCCACCTTGATGTTTATGTGCCATCCAAATTGTTCATAAGGTCCTTTCCATTGGGGTGATTTGAAAACATGGAAATATTAGCTTGTTACAAAACTTGTTTGGTCCCATAAGGGCCTGTTTGGCCGGGCAGATTGGATGAGATTGGAAGATAGATCCCGGGATTGGCCAAGCGTGCCAAACAGACACGGGATCCTGATCCCGGGATATAGCAATCCCTTGGATCTTAAGACAATCCACTGACATCACCATCAGTACCTTTAAATCCCATCCAATCCACCCTAATCCCTTCAAAATTGCCTGGGACGTGTTTGGTTTGAGGGATTGAAAGGGATTGGAAGGTTTAATCCCGGGATTGGCCGGGCGTGCCAAATAGACCGGATATTGCAATCCTGGGATATAGCAATCCCATAGATCTTGCACAAATCCACTGATGCAGCTATCGTTACCTTGAAATCCGTACAATCCACTCTAATACCATCCAATCCCATCCAATCTGCCCGGCTAAACAGGCCCTAATGTTTCAACGGTGGGCGTTCAATCGCTACAGTTTCTGTCATGTGACCGATTTGAGTTTTGGATCTTACCCTTTTTTTTTTTTTTATTCTTTATTCTTTTTTTCTTTTTTCTTTTTGTCTCGTGTCCTAAAATAAGATAGCAAAATGGATGGACAGCGTGGACTTCTCACAATCAGCGTCCATGGAATGCGAATGTAGATTTCATCATCGTGAAGTTATCCCATCCATGTTAGGGGAAACTAACGCAATGAGACTCATATGATTACACAAAAGTCAGCTTCAGCTACAAAGATGCAATAGGATGCTACTACGACCCATGTGTTCTTTAAAGTGGTCTATCAAGGGTTCATGCAAATTTCTTTAAAAAAAAGCTCTTAGTGCTACTAGTTGCATCAGTTTCGTTAGACAACCCAATGGATTGATCTGAACCGTCTATTTAGTTCAAAACACATTTTTAAAGCTACCATTCATGCATCACACTAATCCGATGATCTATTCATCATCTATTTTCCCTTGTCTTCTATAGCCAACCTTTTGCATGCCATGGAAGGGATAGGTACGATTACTTAATAAAAGTAATTATTAGAATCATATGAAATTTATGAAGGCTTATATCAAATCATTGATTAAACCTAATCTTGACCATCCATATTAAAAATCATCGATGGAACTTGATCAAATGGTTAATATTTGTTAGATTGGTTGATTCTTGAATGGTTACCCATGAAATATACATTCGACCCAGCGAACAGTCCAGATCTATGGATTGGACATTGCAAGTATCCCAATTCAACAAAGACAACTATGGTTTGTTTTCGTAGAGAATTTTACACAATACTACCTCATCAATATGGTATTTACATCTTGGTACACATTTGAAATCTCACCTAAGCTACCTTGTTAATCAAGAGCAGTACCTTTTTTTCATAAATGACAGAAAATGCCCACCAATTAACTTGATTAAAGAGGTAGCTAGAAAAACTAATTTAAATAGGTATTAAGATATAAATGCCATATTAATGAGGTAATATTATGTGAAAATCCCTCATTAATATAGTAATGGGTAGTGGGCCCACTTTTTTGAAGGTGAAGATTAGCAAGAGGACCCTAATTAGGATAACCCAACCTTTAGATTTTTGAATTATAAGTGGACGGTTAAGGAAAGAAATAAAAACAAAGGTTTTAATATTAACCATTGGGATCTTCTGATCAGCGAGACTTTTTGGGTCATTCTAGATCTATGGTCTAGATTGGAAACTCGTATACACTCTGAAAATATGTAGGTCACGTGTCAAATAATTCCTCATCTTAAACCATTTTTGTAAATATGTGTGGGCCCACTAAAATATGGCCGCCTGACCATTTAATGTGGAAAGGGAGATAGCTGAATTGAGTGGTTTAAGCTTCGTACCCTAGCCACTTGTAGAGGTGTCAATGGTCCGGGTTGACCTGGGGGGCTTCTGGGCTTGGCCCGATCAGGCCGGGCTTAGCCTCGGGCTAAGCCCAACTCAGGCCGGGCTTGGGATGGAAAGTCAAACCATTTCAAAATCAGCTGGGATGGATGCACTATATATGTAGAGATAGGAATGCTTTTGCGCACCCATTCTATGAGAACCCGAGAGAACTTTTGAGAACTCGTTTTCCGTTAATATGATCCCAAAATCTAAACCGTTGACGTGATGCATCACCCCATGAAACCTTTACGGTCTAACTTTTAACTTTATTCAATACTATAGTGGGCCATGGAAAAAGAGAGAGGAAAATCAAGGGAGAAAACAATTTTATTTTGCCATTGCCCACCAAAGTTTTGGATCAGGGTGAAAGTTGGATGCTGGAAGTTTTATGGGGTGCTGCATCACATGGAAGATTCAGATCTTGCACTCATATCACAAGAGATGAGTTCTCAAAAAGTACTTGCAAGTTATCATGAGAACTGGTGCACAACATGGTGAGCCATGGGCCTAAAATTTAGGCCAATCCATGACTTAGGTGGGCCATACCATCAATATCAGTAGAGAGTAGATGCTCTCCCATTGAAACCTTTGTAATTGTATATAGGGCCTAGTGACATGTGGTTTACTCATCCAGCCCATCCATTGTGTGTGTCCCACTTGGATATATGAATGTCCATAACAAATTTCAGGCCATTTCAAAACTCATGTGGGCACCACTAAATGCTTTTAGATATTTTAGGTATGATTTTTGATGGTGCAGCTCACTTAAGTTTGAATATGATTGATTTTTGGTACATACCATAACTTAGAGGGAACCTACCAAATGTATGGTATAGATGTCCATCACTCTTCATGGTGGGGCCCATAGAGCTTAACCTAATGGGAAGTTTCCATGAAGGCCCACCATTGGAAACTTCTTGGGGGCCAAACAAGTTTTGGATCACGTACGTTGTATATATGTTTTCCCTTCACTGGAGTCTTTGTAACCTAATCAATAGGTTGGATGGAAAATAAACGTTACGGTGAGCCCTAGGAAGTTTTTAATAGTGTTTGTTCAATCACCACTATTTTCCTATGGTGTGGTCCACTAGAGATTTTGATCTGCCTCCCTTTTGGGTTCATGACCTAAAATAATTATCCAAAACCAATGACTGGCATGGATAAAACACATACATCATTGTAAGGCCCATAAAATACAATCCAGTAGCAACCTTACTACTGGCAGTGTCAGTGTGAAATCTGTGTCCCTACCTTATTAGGTCTAGCCCGAACAGCCCGAATAGCCTGAACAGTTAACCTATGCTAAAGCTAACCCAAACACAGCCGTTTATATTCCTACTGTAAATAGGAAAAAAAAAACATTGACGTTCTTGAACATTAAAACTACTCAATCATCCATGCTTCCATCCAATGATACACTAGAGGATTAGACTAAAATGAGTACTCATTTGAAGGTGTTACTGTCTCACAAATGTGCAATATCTTCCCATTACATTTTAGGGGAGTAAAGTTTCGCAAAATATTCCATTTTATGTGGAGATCCACAGTAAGGTTTCAAGAAACAAAAGAAATAAACACTAAAGGGCATGTACAATAATGCCCTTATTTAGGGTAATATTTATTACGAGCTACATGTTTTAAATTTGTACATGGAATAGGGGTTCAGTCGATTGATCGAGTGAGCCTCACTTTATACAAATTGATCTCTGGATAATTTTGGATAGTCTTGATTGATTGAAGTATCGATCCATTGATGAAATTTAGAATTACTTGTGAACTTTGTGGACAATTTTGAGCATATTTGATAGCTCAAACATGGGACCTCAAATGATTGAAGGTGTGCTCGATTGATATCAATCGATATTTAGATTGACGATGCATATATGTAGTTTTGCGAAATTGCGTGAATTGTTTTTTATTCTGAGTGTGACACTATATATATGTGTGTTTGTAATACGAAATTGAGGTATGCTATTGTTTGGGAAGGAGAAAATAAGAGTTTTTATATATATATATATATATATATATATATATATATATATATATTGTAAGTAATTTAATTAATTGTACTTTTGTTTTCACAATGATTGGTTGTCTCTGTGCTGTGATTTTTTTTTTTCCGCATGATTTTTTTATGTAAAATTCATACGTACTCGTGTATGTTTTGATTACATTTGCTTTATCTTTGTGTGATCGAATTCGGAATATGCTTCCGTGGATTCCCAACAGTATTTTCCTACAAAAGTTATGCATTTGAAGAAAATTTTCCTGGTGGTTTACATTTCTAAGTATAATTTTCATTTGTATAAATCCTATGAAAAAAGGAGTGATTATAAATAACAAAGAAGTTATTTGATTACTCATTTACATTGAAAAAAGTCGTGTGTAAAAATCACATAATTGATAAGATGTTGGAGGAAATTGATACGGAAAAGTACTTCAATTATATATGTTTATCTTATTTTACATGTTAATTTCTTAGCCTTAGTTCCTTATCTTCCATTGATCTTCAAGATCAATGCATATTAATACTATTATATATTTATCTTTAAATATTTTTATTTGAAGGGTGTTAATGGCGGGGTTAGCAGTCAGGCTTTCGGCTTTCGGGCATGAACCACTTCAAGCCGGGATTGGGATGTAGATGGTTTGGATTGGGATAGAGAGTCAAACCATTTCAAAATGGGTTGGACTTGGATGTAGTTGTTCACCTGCGTACCTAAATGAGAGCCGTCGGATTCATTCGACGATGAGATTAAAACCACCAGAAATATACGCTGAAACTGCTGGAGGGAAATGCTCGCTTTTCTCAAAAACTGTGAATACCGTAGGTCTCTCTCTCTCTCTCTCTCTCTCTCTCTCTCTCTCTCTCTCTCTCTCTCTCTCTCTCTCTCTCTCTCTCTCTCTCTCTCTCTCTCCATGTGGGCTGGGCTTGGATCTATGTTGGACAATACAAGCTTGAACTGAGCTCGGCAGGCCCTAACCCGGCCCATTATACACAAATGATGGGGTGTTTGGGCTGTCGTCCACCATACACGTGGCAAACATCCTCACCATTTGGTTCCTCTTGCTGGATTTGGACCGCTGAACTTTTTCTTTCAACCGTACATTTGATAGCCACCAGTTAAATGGTTGGAGCGTCTGTTCAATGCTCAATCCATGGCTATCCTTAGTGGCATGTGTATGGAGCATCACTATAATAATTTAGTCTTTTTGCGACAAGTCAACTCGGCGCTATTGCTGAAAATTCTAAACTTGTCGCTAAAATTTTTTGTAACGAGTGTTGCTAGTCGATAATTTTGTTACAAATAAAGTGTTACAAATTCTATTTAGCGACGAAAATGTCAACCCATTGCTAATGACTCAATTATTTGCGACAACCTAATAACTTGTCGCAAAATATAATTAATTAGCGATAAGTTAACATGTTGCCATTGTATATTGTAAAATGTCCCTAAATATGAGACTCGTCGCGAATAAATACGTTTTCCGATAAATCCTCGTCGTCGCTAACAAACCCAAACTTGTCACAATTTTTTTTTTTTTTTTCGGCGAGTGTTGCTTGTTGCTGATTTTATTGCAAATAATAATTATTTGCGATGACTTAATAAATTGTCGCTAAATATAGCTTATTTGCAATATGTTTATACGTCACTATTGTATATCGTAAAACATCGCTAAATATGAAATTCGTTGCAAATAAAGACGTTTTATCACAAATCCTCGTCGTCGCTAACAACATCACACTTGCCGTAAAAGCTTTTTTGCGATGGGTATTGCTTGTCGCCAATTTTATTGCAAATACTAATTATTTGCGACGACTTAATACTACTTTTGTTGCAAAAAAATTAATTTATTATAATTATAGTCAAAGCACAAGTGGACCCCACCACAAAAAATAGTGGGGACAATGACGCCCACCATTGAAACCTTCTTAGGGCTCACTGTGATGTTATCTTTATCTTGAGATATATCCAACCTGTTCAGAAGGCATGGATGAAGGGAAGACACAAATATCAGCTTCATCTAAAACTTCTGTAGCCCTAAGAAGTTTTTAACGGTGGGCCTTCAATCCCCACTATTTTCAACGTAGTGGATCAAGCGCTGTAACGGCCTCATCCAGGATGATCTGGCCCACGTTGATGCAAGTATATCCATTCATTTTTTTTCCAGGTCATTTTAAAGAATGGCTAAAAAATGAAGCCTTTTCTATTTCATCCAAGTTTACCTGATCTTATTAACAGGTATTCAATCAACATTGTTTCGTATAGCACGGTCCACCTGAATTTTAGATATTCTTCATTTTTGATTGTACATTTTATAATGATCTTAATCTCTCTGTTTCTTGTAGTGTGGCCTACATCTATGTTTTAGATATATCTCAATTTTCGAATTACATCCTAACATTTACCGATTGGACGTCATATGGATATCACGGTAAGAAAAACAAATATCAGCTTGATCAGAGCATTCTGTGGCCCTAAGAAGTTTTCAACGGTAGACATCAATTCCTACTCTTTCCTTTAGTGTGGTTTTCTTAAGCTTTTAATCCGGCTTGTTTTTGAGTTCACGTAATAGAATGGTCTGGAGAAACGAATGGACGGTATGGATCTAAGAAATATACCATCGTGAGGTCCACGTAATTTGATATGTCAGAGAAATTCGATTGCTTGTTTTTGAGCTTTGAATCGACCATGTTGAAAACATCACTTGAGTACAGTACGTTACCCAATCGTAGAAAGCATTGTCAAACATCAAACCACACAAGCATGTAGAGACCTTCCCGTCCACATGCAATCCCAGCCTTATATCAGGCTGTTTCATATCAGGTGGGCCACATTGGACAAAAGGAATGAATGGCTGTAGAAATAATTATTTTTACGGCGAATTTACTTCATAGTCCTCTTGAGACACCAACGGCATTATTTTTATCCTGAAAGATTTAACCGTTGTAACTACTACTCAAAAATCTCGGATTTTGGCGATCAGCGCAGGAAGCGGATTGGCTGGTGTACCACACGTCACCTATATAGCTAGTGTATTGACCTCAGCAAGTTCTGTGGGCCCATCATTAGGTATGTATTATATCCAAACCGTCCATCCATTTTTCGAGCTCGTCGTAAGGCTTGAGACAAAAAATAAGACAGATATAATGATCAAGTGGACCACACTGCAAAAAGAAGTGGGGGGATTGAAGTTTTGGATCAATTTGAAATTTGCTTTTACTCTTCATCTAGGTCTTTGTGACCTTATGAACGGATTGGATTGAAAATAAAAGTTATGGTGGGCCCTAAGAAAATTTTAACAGTGAAAATTATAATCTCCGCAGCTATTTGTGGTGTGATCCAGTTGATCTCTGGATATGATTCATTTTTTGTATAGTACTCTAAGATAATCTTGAAAAATGGATATAGAACACATACATCATGATTGGCCACGTAGTTTTTCCAAGACAGACGTTGGACGCAGCTGCCAGAAAGTAATCGGTCCGGGCAGGGCTTTGTGGGGCTCACAGTGATGTAAGTGTTTTATCCATGCTGTTCATCGTTTTTATCAGATCATTTTATTTAGCAGCCAAAATATGATGCAGGTATAGGTATTAAGTGGACCACAAAGTGGCGATTGAACTTCCACCATTAAAAACTTCTTAGTTGCTGGAGAAGTTTCGGATCAAGCTGATATTTGTTTTTTCACTTCATCCACGTCTACATGACTTTATGAATAGGTTGGATGGTTAAAAAACATCACAGCGGCCCTTAGAAAGGTTTCAACAGTGGATGTCATTATCACTGTAGCTTCCTTTGGTGTGGTCCACTGGAGATGTGGACCTGATTCATTTTTATGTTCATACCTTAGAATGATCCAAGAAAAACGATGAACGGCATGTATAAAACACTTACATCATAGTGGGCCCCACAGAGAACGCAATTCGCGTCCCGGTAAGGAGGGAATCGGATTGTACGGTGACCCCACCACCAGGGATATCCCTAGTCGCACGGCGTGGACCAAGCACTTTGGGTACGTACCGTTGTGATGTATGTGTTTTTATCCCCACCGTTCATACGTTTTTCCATCTTATTTTAATGGATAAATCTAAAAATGAGGCAGATCAAGAGCACAGGTGGACCACATCTTAGGAAATAGTGGGGATTGAACACCTCCAGCTGAAAACTTCTTGAGGCCAAGTAAGTTTTGGATCAAGCTGATATTTGTGTTTTGCTTATGATCTGGTTGGATGGAAAAAATAAAACATCAAGGTGGGCCTTAGGGAGGTTTCAACGGTAGGCCTTCCAAGGTTTCAATGGCGGCTGTCACTATCTTTATTTTATATGGTGTGGTTCTTTGCATCGGCGTAAGATGAACTGAAAAAACGGCAGTCAATCCGCTCCGACGCGGATTTCCGGAGCCTCTCGCGGGAAGTTCCTGCGCTGGGATCCTATGTGAGGCCTACCGTGATGCTTGTGAGAAATCCGCCCCGTCCATTCGTTTTTTGAACTCATTTTAAGACATTAGGCTGAAAATGAACCGTATCCAATACTCAAGTGGGCCTAAAACATGAGGATTGATCGCCTACAGTTGAAATATTCATGAGGCCACAGAAATTTTGAATCAGTATATTACATTTTAACATCACTGTCGACCCCAGGGATGTCTCAGCGGTAGGAATTTCCCTACCCACCTTTTCCTTTAGTGCGGCCCACTAGAGTCTTGGATCCTTCTCACTTTTGATCTCAAAGTCCTAAAATGGGCTCATAAAACGGATGGACAGGGTGGATTTCTCACAAACATCCCTGTGGAATCCACCTAGGTTCCTAGCGCAGGAAATCCCGTCCTCTCCCAGTTGTACAAGGTTTGATTGCGTACTGATCATCTCACCTGGCTGAGTAAACTCTATGAGGCCGACCGTATGTATGTATCTTATCCACGCCGTCCATCCATTTTTCCAGCTCATTTTAGGGCACAGATCCAAAATTGAACCATATCAAGAGCTCAAGTGGACCACACCTCTCTGCCTCCTATAAGTTTTAGGGCAATAAGCGTTCAATTCCCACTGTTTCCAGTGGTATGGTCCACTTAAGATCTTTAGACATACTTCAATTTTGGGCCCTAATAAAATGAGCTGGAAAAACGGATGAACGGCATGGATAAGACACATACATCACACAAGGTGGGCCATATAGTTTACTCAGCCGGCTGTAGCGTACTGAGTTTCTCAACACGCACTCAGCGCCCGTTCTCTTCTTATATCTCCAAACGCAATAAAAACCCTCGATAATCATTAATAAGATAACTCCTTCCTAAACCTATATCTCACTGCAACTGACAATCTTCATCTTCTTGTTTGAGTTCTCTTTTGATCTTTGAAGCCATCGAAGATGGTTACTGCAAACGCTGCTCGGAATGTCGTCGGCATCGTCGGTAACAAAAGATTATTCTAATGGCTTTTTTTTTTTTTTTAATTGAAAGATCTATCTTCCCTCTCTCTTTCTGATTTTCTTTCATTGTTCTTTTCTCTTTTCTTGCTGAATTGTCTTTGAAATGATAGATCTCTCTGTTAGTTTTCTTTCGTTTTGATTCTTTGAGGCTTATGCTTCTTTATCGATGTAGTTGATTTGATGGGCCCCAAGACGGATGGACCATATTCTTGATTTTTGCATGTTGAGTATGTTCGGTTGATTTTTGTCTATTTCTTTCTCAACCGTTTATTGGTAGTATGATGATTGAAGGGTTTGGATTTTCCCTGGGTTTTTGAGTTGAGATCATTGGATTAACAGTCTGGATTACTGGACCATGTACTCGAATTTTTTGAGGAGCATTGTAGGATTTTATAATTACATTCCTTGTCTGTTGTTCTTTTTATATTCTCTTTTTAGGAATTTTAAAAATATAATTTATTCTGCCCTGATTATTATTATTTTCTTTTTGAGGGTCCACAAGTTTGTCCTTTTGGGTTTGCCATGAATATTCCGTACAAGTGGGCTCGTCTCTTGAGTGATTCTGATGGTTGATACAGTGGGCCCTACCATGTATTGTTGCTATTACAAAGGATTCCTCATCAAACAATCCTAGCCAGCAAAATAGACTCATGTTTGATGGAGATGATCTTTTATCCATCTTCCCATCCATGGTGGGCCACACCACTACACAGTCACCTGATTGTAGTGGATCAGGACCGTTTATCTGGTCGATCTTAGCCAGACTTCTCATCTCTGTATCACTTGTATCTAACTGCAGCCCCAACCTCCGTATAACTAAATCCAAACCATTCATATTACCAATCATTTGTTTGGACTGTTACACTAGTCCAAAACAGACTTTTCCAAACGGTTATGATTTCACGTCAGAGAGATTTTCGCTTTCTTTACTCTGCTGTTGATTTTTTTTCTTAAATAATATTTTTTTTTTATTCGTTTTTACAGGGAATGTCATTTCCTTCGGTTTGTTTATCTCACCATTGTAAGTTTCTCCTGGCTGATTTTTTCTATTGCCACGTCTCAACTCAAATGCTGCCAAAATAACGATCATACCCCATCCATATGTCAACATCCGATCCGTGCAAACCGTTGGTCTCAACGGTTTTGCACGGCTTGGAGATCTGACTTATCCACACAACTCTATTTTGTTAACAACCCACCTTTATTTCTACCACAACTACCTCTTGATGGTTGGCACATCATCTACCTGCATTCCAACTTACTTGGAAATGGTACAATGAGGTCAAGCCGCGTGGCCCCACCGTGATGTGTATCAAACATCTACCCCATCAGTAAGATGCACCATTTTATGGTAGGCTATAGACTAAAAAATAAAGTCAATCCATGACTTGGGTGGGCCACACCACATACAACAGTTGAGAGGGGTCACACTCACATTAAAACATTCATAATCATTTATTGAGCCCATTGAG
This sequence comes from Magnolia officinalis, assembly GCA_021015155.1. NCBI lineage: Eukaryota > Viridiplantae > Streptophyta > Magnoliopsida > Magnoliales > Magnoliaceae > Magnolia > Magnolia officinalis. Next base: position 107,528,092 of record JAJHSJ010000004.1, read on the forward strand.
ATGTGGTTCACAAATCAAGCCCATCCATTGTGTGTGTCCCACTTGGATGAGGTGTCAGACCAAGTTTCAGCCGCATCCAAAACTCAGATGGGTCCCACCAGGTGCTTTTATTTGTTTTAGGCATGTCTTCACATGGGCATGCTCCACCTGAGTACCGTATACGGCTGATTTTTGGGATATCCAGTAACGAGGACCCATCAAATGCACAGCATTGATGTTCGACATACATCACTGTGTGGCCCCACAGTGATGTATGTCGAACATCAACACCGTGCATTCGATGCCTAGCTGTGTCATGCCCCTATATCTAACCCGAATCAGGCTGCATGATTGGATGGTCTAAACCGTACAATCAAAGAGATTATTAGGCCTCAGGCCAATCAATGTGTGGGCCACCAGATGGACAGTCCAGATCAAAGGATATGTAGCTAACGGTTGGGATGATATGGTGGTTGCAGGCCGACTTTCTATAAGATATTTAAGAACAAAGCGACTGAGGATTTCTCGCCGTTACCATACATCGCAACGGTTCAAAACTGCATGCTGTGGGTTTTCTACGGCCTTCCTTTCGTGAAGCCCAACAGCATACTCGTGGTCACCATCAACGGCGTTGGGCTACTCCTCGAGATCATCTATCTCACAGTCTACTTCATCTACACCACCAGCAAGCAAAAAGTACGTACTTTTACCATAACACGTATGAGATCTGAACCATTCATTATGTGGGTCCCACATACAGTCGTTTTTAGACGGATGACAAAACATGTCTGATTATTAGACTTTGTGGGCCAGCCCAAACCATTTAACAGAGTAGGTTCGGGTCCGGTCCTATTATGTCGTACCAGTTTGGTCGTGTTCTGGTTTCACGGGTTTGGGTCTCATTTTTCGGACGGATCCGATCCACTATGGGAATGGGTACCCGTCTGTTTCATGTAGTCAAATAAAGGCATTTACATGGTCCGATCCATGGATATCTCGCAGGACCCGGATTGAAGTCTGTTTTCCAGTTTTCCTCTTATTCAATAACAAGCATTATAGAAACCCCATCAAAATGTGGACTAGGCCTGAGCCTAAAGCCCAGCTATATGTATGGTGAAAATTTGGAAATGTCATCATAGGCCCACCTAAACAATCGTATTTAAACCGTTTTAAAAAAAAAAGACTTATTATTTATTCAATATTTACAGTTGTATGTGCTCAAGTGCATCGCCGCCGAGCTGGTGTTAACGGTTATCGTTGTTACGGTCACACTCACGTGTGCGCACACTCACACGAAGCGGACTTTGATCGTCGGCATCTTGGCTTGTATCTTCAACGTCTGCATGTACGCTTCGCCGCTTTCTGTAATGGTAAGTAGCTATACATGTATAGATGGACAAAGGGAAAGTAATGGCCCAGATCAGCCCAGGTCTTATCCAGGTTGAAAATTAGGCCCACCACATTATAGCAGTAAGTGGTATGGGCCTTGATGAACTGGGCTTGGGCCTTGCTTTTTAGCCCATTTATAATTAACCCTTCATCAGTTAGAAACCTATGATTAATGGTTGATTGTGTTTTCCGGGGTTGTTGCAGAGGATGGTTATACAGACTCGGAGTGTGAAATACATGCCGTTCTATCTCTCCTTGGCTGCCTTCCTCAACGGTCTCTGTTGGATGGCTTATGCTCTCATAAAATTGGACCTCTTCATCGCGGTAAATATTTATATGTTCACAATAAAGGGAAAATGATCCATATCGGTGGGAGCCACTGGAGTGGGGCCCACTTGGTCTTGTTGTCTCGATAGTAGCAAGTGGGTCCCACTTCACATCACTGGTGGTAGAATCTCCCTGGGTGTCGTCCTACGCTAGGCAAGCAATTCCATTGATCCCCAATCCATGCAAGTGATAACCACCTTTCTGCGATCCATCAGGATCACAAGGCTCGATGCAGCTACAGTGGCTCCTCGCTTGTGTCTCTTGATCTATTTTAGGTTCATCACCTAAGGATCGTCACCCAAACAGAAAATGTGGCAAAATTATGACATTAATTCCATTAACAATATGATTGGCTCATGGTCTTGACTAATGATCAATTCTACGGGGAGACTTGTTACCCAATTATGTACTAATATGACGGGCTCATCACCCTATTTTTTACCAATATGATAGGTATGTCATCCCGATATAAGTCGACAGCTCAGAAATGGTGTCCCATACTATCATGCTTGACTGATGAGTCTTTATACTAATGCACCAACGGTTATGAATGTACTTAATTAAATGGTAACAGTAGTATCTTATGTTCATTTGAATGTTATACAACCATCAAACATAAGAATGATTGAGTTATGCATTGGACTAATCCGATGGACAACGGGGGACCCCAGACAAAACCGATATTGAGTGTGAAGATCTCGTATAGTTCCAACTACTGTCGATCGTCCGTGTTCAACCTTGGTCCACTGTATAAGTCCATGATCGCTAACCTAAAGTGGACTATCCTCTTACTTAACATTTTGCGAGGCTTGATCTATATGACTACAAATCATATTATTAAATACATAAACATAATCATGTAGTAACTTAATACCAAAATATGGTGCATCAAACGACATATTTATGAATCAGTACAATTCAATGTATATCAATACAATCCAACTTATATCAACATTACTTATCAATTTGCATATAAGAATTCTAACAGTAGGAATTTCATCTTATTTAAGCATTTCATCAAACATGTATCTTCCAAACTTCAAATAACATTAGGAATGCAATAATAAAGTAATTTAAATATAAATAAGATATGAAATCGTCATAATAATAATAATTATCTAACACTATCAATTATTGATAAAAAGAAATATAGAAGAATGGTTCGTACCAACCTACTCGCACTTTTAGGGTTATGATTTTAGGAAAGATCATCGAAACCTAATCAACACACAAGTTATTGTAAGATTCTTAAAGTTTAGCTTAAAAATACTTACATTGGGAAGTAGTATCCATTTCATGTCTCCGATTATTGATGAAAGAGATCTGACAAAAGATTTAGGAGCGACTACGGTTGTGATAGAAGGAATGAAAGGGCGAAGGTGCACGATCCTCACATTATTTATCTCTCTTATTATATTCTTTTCCCTCTCTTTTTCTCTTTCTTTCTACTCTTAGTGCATAAATTCGTATGGGGAGAGGGGGTGTGAAATAGTGAATTATTTATAGTGCCAAAAGGGTGCAAATGGCCTGAAGAGTTATGTATTTACTATTATAATTCTATAGGTGGTTGTTGCTAACTTTTATGGTCCACTAGGGGATGTATGGGTCGGTTTACTGTAGGATAACTTTTTCTAGTGGTGATCTACGTATGGATATGATTGGTATGCCATTTGGATGCGTTGAACAACGAATATTTTTTAAAGTCAGTTCAATGATTACCGATCATCAATTAGGCTCTCAGCAATAGGAATATGAGTAAGGTATTAACTTATATTGGTGCCGTAAATTTAATCGCGATCTAATGGTTCAAAAGCCACAACTTTGCCATAGAGTGAAAGAAAACTTTTAACTTAAGTTCATTATATTTTTTAAGGCATTTTTGCCCGCCTTACAAGTCTAAGTTGAACAATTGTAGACGCGATCTCGGCTCAATATCTATAATGGACATCAAGCTTATTAAGACAAAGGTCTTTCTATAATTTCATGTTTAGAGGCCCACTAACGAGTGGTCTAGAGCTTATTTAGTTAATTTAGATATTTTTATAATAAAATAATTAATGAAATTTACTGTGCGCGATTAGCTAGTCTTGGATTACCTAAGTTTGCGATGTGAGCCATTCGCTTTAAGCGAAAATGGTGATTCGGTCCTAATTGCCTTAAATAATTGATTTAAAGGTCATAATATACTTTGGCTAATTCAGTTTATTTGCAAGGGATGATTCAGATTTAATTTATAAATTATCTTAGTTTTAAATAAACATTCATTAAATTGCGATTTTCTTAATTAATCGGTGGTGGGTTTATTAGATCTGAGCCCTAGATGAATAGATTACAAGGCTAGACTCGTGGTTTAAGTGATTAGTCGAATTCGATAACTTCATAAGAATATTTAATTGAATTTTTACGATTTGATTTATCTTTAAAGACACTGTTCGAAGTTTTGTCAGAGTCTAACACTTAGATACAAGTTTTCATGCATCAGTTTTTAGGATTCCCGAATATGGAGTATTCATCCTCATAATCATCAATTCCTACCCAATCAGAGTGAGTTACATGCGATCTGAATGGATTTATGTGGTATATTTGGAAATAAGTAGGGATATAGGAAGAGGATCCTATGATAGTACAACTAGAGCACATCGAGCAACGCAATGATATCTATTAAGCGGTCGATTAAAGAACGATCATATAGAAGCAGTTACAGGACATATGACATAAGTAGAATCAAAGAAGGCTATGCAGTGTTAAACGGTTATATCAACTGTCAGAATGTGAAAATGATTTAAATGGCTCGGGTAAAGACATAAATAGCTGAGAAATTCAACAGGAAAATTTTGTCTCATACCAACCCAATCAAAACTAATATATCTTTCACTTATATGATGAATTCAGTTCTCCAGTATATCAATCCGCCGACCATAAGAATTCTTTTCTTATTTCTCTTTTATTTGTACTAAAAAGTCTTAAGGTAAAGGTGTAACCCAACGAACCCTACCATCTGAATATCGATTGATCATATTTACATACTAAACGAGTGGTTGAATAGGTGGCCGATCTCATTTGATATAAGTCATATACTATGTATTTGCCTATCTTGGCACTTGGTGTCATAGTTGTTTGGTTCGAATTGAACCACAAATTCAATTCTAGCATGCCCACACCTACCACATGACAAAATTGAAAAAATAATGAGCAATGTGCATATTTATCCATATTTATTTAAGGTTTCAACAATAACATAACCACATATGCCATGAGAACTGAAATTCTAAAAACCAATTCACATTTTTATTCCTTGCAGGTTCCAAATGGGCTGGGTGCACTGTTTGGTGCGGTCCAGTTGATTTTGTATGGTTGCTATTACAGCTCAACGGTGTGGGATGAGGATGATCAGAAGCCCAAGTCAGAGGTGCAGCTTCAAGCACCAGCGTCTACAGCTGCCCCTGGCGATGGATCATCTGAGTTCCATTCTATTGCCATGTCATCCAGATGATCATGATTGGACCGTCCATCATCAGTGCACCGCTTTCATCGCTTCAGATTGCATTTGTTATTTTCAGTAGTTTGTCTTTACATCCGTTCATTTAGTGGACCTTAAGTTTCAATAATACCACCGTGGACAAAAGGGTTAGATAGTCCCTCATTGGGCCCCACATAGAAATGATCACAACATCTTTTTTTTTTTTTTTTGTCACCCCACTGTCAGTTCACACTTCACTGTTAGCCACCCCCACTAAGGAATCGATACAAAGACCTCGGTGTTGAAACGAGGTATCTTTCACTCAGTCTACTACTTGAGCTATGGACCAAGGTGTTGATCACAACATCTTAAGGGCGTGTTTGGCTGGACCGATCCCATGGGATTAGGATGGATAGAGTGGATTTTAAGGTAATGATGGTGGTGTCAGTGTTTGTCCCTTGATCCCATGAATTTGGGATAGCCCATGGGATATACAGTAGCTTGTTTGGACCGTCCCAAACGGATGGGTTTGCATCTACACTGCTTCTTGTGGTGTGCCCCACTCACTGTTTTATATTTGCCTTAAAACAGGTTTATGGCTAAATGTAGGCTGGTGAAAATGATGGACGGAGTGGATATCTCATTGATATCTTGGTGGGCCCCACACAGAGGTGAAAATTCACATCCTAGGATTGGCAGAATCCATGTTAGCTACGGGCGGTGTTTACGAGGATGAGGTACATCCCGCCATCCCAAACGGGGGATGGAATGAGATGGCGCAGGGTAACCCTCCTAATCCCATCTAATACCATATCCAGTGCCGGGCCAAACATGCCCTAAGTTGTATTATTTACATTAGTCTTCACTCACTGTAGGTGCGCCCCATTTGGCTCCATAGAGAAATTCACCTCAAAACGTTTTTCATCAGTTGTAGTTGCAACACAAATATATTTCAAAGTATTTCTATCAGGTGTGTGGCGTGTGGGCGACACCCTTGAATTGATCAATGGATAACCGATATCTAATGAACACACTGATGGTATTCCACACCGGAAACGGATTGGCTACTCCTGCCACCAGCTAATGGCTGATGGATGGTGTTCTGTGGGCCCACCATGATGTACGTGTTTCATCCATGCCGTCCATACATTTTTCTAGATCATTTTATGATATGAGACAAAAAAATGAGGTAAATCCAATTCTCAAGTGCACCACATTAAAGGAAACAGTGTTGAATGAATGTAGACCATTAAAAACATTTTGGGGCATAAAAGTTTTGGATAGGTTGATATTTGTTTTTTCCCTTCATCTGGGTCTGTATGACCTAATCAACAAATTGGAGGTCAAATAAATGGTACGGTGGGGCTTAGGAGGATTTTAATGGTGGATATCCAATCACTATTATTTCCCTGTGGTGTGGTCCACCTGAGATTTATATCCCTCTAATTTTTGGGATCAAGCATAAAATGATCTGTAAAAATGGATGAAACACATACATCATGGTGGGGCCCATAGAGCACCGACCACCAGCCCGTGGCTGGTGTCAGTGAGTAGCCAATCCGTTTCCTTCCTCACCGTCCAATAGGTGGCCCTCACGCAGCCAGAGTATCAGATAGCTACCCAAAATTAATTACTTATCAAATCTCCAATCAATTTGTGTAGTCGTTGGCCACCAACAATTTGGACGGTCTTGATTGGCTATGGATGTGCAGTACACGTTGATTTACCGTTGATGCATCGGATGTCACGATCTAGTGAACTGGGGCAAACATACGTTATAAACCACCTCACTTTCAAAGCGTTTTATTCATGGCCTGTGATTGTACGAGGAAAACTTCGATATATACTCTGGCGGGTGGGAGTCTGATGGACGATATGCAAGGAAGAGGATTGGCTGGTGTACCACACATCAGCCATATAGCTGGTGTGGGTACATGTCATTACATGGCCCCAAAATGATGTATTTATTATATCCACACCGTTCATTCATTTTTCAAGATCATTTTAGTATATGAGCCAAAAAGTGAATCATATACAAATATCAAGTGGATCACACCATTAATTTGGGATAATGATTTTCATTGTTAAAATATTCGTAGGTCCACCATAACGTTTATTTTCCATCCAATCTGTTCATAAGGTCAAAAAAGACCTTTATGCAGAGGAAAAACAAATATCATGTTGGTCCAAAACTTCAGTGACACCCAAAAGGTTTTTAATGGTAGAAGTTCAATCCCCCACTGCATTTTGCAGTGTGGTGCACATGATCTTTATATCTATCTTATTATTCATCTCAAGCCTTAAGACTATCTTTCCAAATGGATGGATGGTTTGGATATAACACATACCTCATGATGGGACCCACATAACTTGCTGACGTCAGCTAGATCGATGTGTGGTACACCAGCCAATCCGCTTCCGATATGCAAGCACTTGTGAATTTCATGTGGTCCCCAAATGATTCAAATTAATGTTTTTAAATTTTGGGTCCAAGCTAGATGTATCATGAACCGAAAATTAAGTTTATTTGATAATCTAAATATAGTGTTGGTGGACACTATTGTATGTTTGAGAATGAAAAATATTCAATGGCCCTATTTTAATAAACATGTGTCCATGAATCAGATGTCAGTGTTGCTCAAATCAATTTTATTTTTGGTACGTGAATTGGCCATTTCCACAATTTGGCCGGTTTAATTTGAGTTAATAGTGTTGCCATTACCATCCACTCTCACAACTTATGAGCGCCTGTATATCAAACTCCCTACTCTGCCAGAGTATCAAACTTCTTTCCCTTCACTGATGTCTGCGTGACATTATATACATATTGGCTGACAAATAAATATCACTTTGGGCCTTAGGGGATACGTATTAGGCCTCACCATGATATATGTGTTTCATCCATGCGGTCCATTTATTTTTCTAGATCATTTTATGGCATGAGACTAAAAATGAGGTATATCCCAATCTCATTACAGGAAACAGTGTTGAATGAACTTGAACCAGTAAAAACTCTTTGGGGCCATAAAAATTTTGAATGAAGCTGATTTTTATTTTTTCCATTCATTTGTGTCTGTATGACCTAATCAACACATTGGGTGTCAAATAAACAGTACAGTGGGCATTAGGAGGATTTTAACGGTGGATATCCAATCACTATTGTTTTCATGTGGTGTGGTCCACCTGAGATTTATATTCTTCTCATTTTTTGGATCAAGCCCTAAAATGATCTAAAAAAATGGATGAAACACAAACATCATAGTGGGGCCCACAGAGCACGGACCACCAGCCCCCGGGCCGGTGGCAGGGGGAGTAGCCAATCCGTTTCCGGCCTTAGGAAGGTTCCAACGGTGGATGTCATCATTACCACACTGCGGTCGCATGAACTTTGGATGTCATCATTACAAGTTAAGTGTTTACTTTCTTGCGTGTGACCCACTAAGTTATTGGATCCGGTTTAATTTTTGGCCACAAACTAATATAATCTGGCTAATCAGGTGGATGGGGTGGATTTGTCACAAAAATAGAGATTGGTCAAGAGTATTTCAACAGTGGGCATTCAACTTCCACAATTTCCTTCTATGTGGTCCACTTGAACTTTTGATCTGCCTCATTTTTGGGCTCACACCTTAAAAAGATCTCTCCAAAGTGATGGACGGGTTAGATTTCTCACAAATATTACGTTTGGCCCCTTGAATGTTTGAACGGTAGGTGTTCTGTTTCTGACCGTGTGGGCCACCTAAGTCTATATTTGCATCATTTTCTGGTAAACACCCTAAAAGCATACGAAGAAACTTTTGGATGGAGTGGATTTGTGTCAAACATTACGGTGGGCCCTAAGATATAGTCAACTCTGTGCCTTTAATAAGAACTGAGAGAGAGAGAGAGAGAGAGAGAGGAGAGAGAGAGAGAGAGAGAGAGGTGGCTTTAACGGTCTCTCACCCACCCACTCTAAGCAAACCAAAAGCTTTGTGGGGCCCACCATGACACACGCTTGAGATCCATTCTATCAATCCACTGCGCCAGCTGATGCGAGGATGGTAGCCTAAAAATAACGCTAGTGGGTTACACCACAAGAACAGTCACGATTGAATGCATGCCCACCATTGAAAGTTTTCATTCAGGAATCTATTTGGTTTTCCCTGCATACTTGCGGGAGTAACAAGAGTAGACCACCGTTGAAACCTTCCTAGGGCCCACAGTAATGTTTATTTTTCATCCAACCTGTTCATTAGGTCACAGATAAATGGATGAAAGGAAAACATAAGTATCAATTGGATCCAAAACCTCTGTGGCTCACAAGAAGTTTCCAACGATAGCCATTCAAGTGGTGTGGTCCACTTGAGAGTTTTGAATATGCTTCAATTTTGGGCCCTAAGAAAATCAGTTGGAAAAACTGATGAACGGTGTAGATAAGACAAATACATCATGGTGGGCCACACAGAGCTTACTCAGCTAGCATCATAACCAATAATCATTTCCATCCCAAAATGGGATTGTTGTATTAGATTAACTTCATAACTCCTACCTAAACCTCACTCTCTTAGTGCAACTACTGTTTTATCTTCTTTTTTGAGTTCTCTTTCTTCTTCGAAGAAAATGGTTATTGAAAACGCTGCTCGGAATGTCGCCGGCATCATGGGTAACAGAAGATATCAATCTAATGTTTTTGGTTTTTCTTTTTTCAAATTCTTCTTTTCTTGATTAAAATTTTTTTTTTTTTAAAGTTTTTTTTACAAGCGCACACACACCCCCACACGCTCACGCTAGTGGAATTTCACCACCTATGGGTACTCGAACCCTTTACCGGGTGTTGAAACTTCTTTTCTTGATTTAGGCTGCATTTGTTTGCATAAAATATCATGAAATTTCAAGATATGTTGCACCAAAACAGACTTATTACTCATGAAATTTCATGATATTTGCTGTGACCAAACATAGCCTTTGTTTGTTTTTTGTTTTTTTGAATTGAATTGAAAGATCTCTCTTTCCTCTCTGTGTGTGGTTTTCTTTTATTGTTCTTTCTCTTTTCTTGCTGAATTGTCTTTGAAATGAGATATCTCTCTCTTGTTTTTCTTTCGTTTTGATTTTTTGAGGTCTATGCTTCTTTATAGATGTAGTTGATTTGATGGGCCCCAAGATGAATGGATATGCCCCCACTAATTTTCCATATTGGAAATCATATCCATCCTCTTGATTTTTGCATGTTGAGTATGTTCGGTTGCTTTTTGTCTATTTCTTTCTCAACCTTTTATTTAAGGTATGATGGTTGAAGGGTAGTTTGCATTTTTCTCTAGTGTAAGAATTTTTGGGTTGGGATCATTGATTAACGGCCTGGATCACCGGACCACGAATTTTAGTATGAGGGCCACTGCAGGATTTGATAATCACACACACACTCTCTCTCTCTCTCTCTCTCTCTCTCTCTCTCTCTCTCTCTCTCTCTCTCTCTCTCTCTCTCTCTCTCTCTCTCTCTCTCTCTCTCTCTCTCTCTCTCTCTCGTGGAAATGACAGTTGTGGGCCAAAAGTTTGGCCTTCTGGTTTTCCCCTGAATATTTCGTTCAAGTGGACCACTTCCCGGTGAGAAGTCCGAGCGGGAGTTCTTTCTGGCTTCGCCGACTGAGAACATAGCCCTCTGGCAACTGAGGGGGCGTAAAAAGCGGAGGCCTACATCTGCTTATACTAGATAAGGGGTTTGGAATTGATCCTTTATTAATGGCCCACCCGACCGCGTATGATTCACAGACTGTCAGCCCCTATTCTGTAGTCTTAGCAAGAGGAGGAAGGGTTAAGGATTTTTGAGGGATTCTGATGGTTGATACGGTTGGCCCCACTATGTATTGGTGCTATTTCAAAGGATTCCTGACGTAGAGCTGGTTGCAAACACTTTCATGGTAAAGATGGACCAGAGAAGGCCCGATTAGATGCGAAAATGATATAGACAGTCATAACCTTAAATCAGTCGTATCTTGCAAATTGGGATGAGTTTTTCAATGTATTATATATGAGGAGAACCTACTTAAGCCAACCAACCCGCTATGCTGGGTTGCTCAGGCCGGATTTGCGATATTCCATCTGACGGACTGTCAAGAGTCTCATTAAGTTTCATTTTTATTATAAATAGTAAGTTTTAATTTGAATATAACTTTTGATCTTTTGAGCGGTAGAAGTCATGACCAACATGAAAAGGGCTTTAAAAAAATTAGGAGAATTATAATTTTATTTTACTTTTATCATTAATTAAATTATTTTGAATTTATTAAAAATTATTCTTGCTTTTATTCTTCGCGGATTCAAGAAAGCTCGGTAGGGAATCCAAAAAGCTCCGATGGATTCGGAGTAGACGGTGATCACCTCATCACATCCCTCCCTGCACCAATTCCCAATCAAACAATCCTAGCCACAAAACAGACTCGGTGGGCCACACTTGATTATGGGCTGAATGTTCAATGGAGACGGATCTTTTGTCCATCTTCCCATCCATGGTGGGTCCCACCACTACACAGTCATCTGATTGTATTAGCGAGGTAAAAACTCAATTAGAAAAGATCACGAGGACCAGGTACCATTCTCGCATCATCACCGTACACATGGAGTCAATTGTGGATCCGGACCATTTATCTGGTTGATCTTAGCCAGACGGCTTATCTCTATATCACATTTATTTAACCGGCAGCCCCAACCTACGAGGTGCAAAATCCAAACCATTCATATAATCGGTGATCCCAACCGGCCAATGGTTTGTTTGGACTGTTGCAATCCTCAAAACATGCTTCTTCAGATGGTTAAGAGGGTCACATGAGAGACATTTTTGTTTTCATTACTTCGCCACTGATACCTTTTTTTTAAATTTTTTTCTTCTACCATCTGATTCCATTATTTTTAGTTAATAAATAACATTTTCTTGAATATTCGTTTTTACAGGAAATATCACATGCTTCTGTTTGTTTATCTCACCCGTGTAAGTTTCTCCTTATCTGTTTTTTTATTTTCCATTGCCACGTGTCACCTCCACTGTTGCCAAAGTAACAATCCTACCCCACCCAGCCACACTGGACTTTTCTACACTAGTCTGTTAAAAGAATGGTTGCGTGTGAAGTGGCCTTTCCCACTTTATGGTGTTCGATATGGCCCCACTTGTAGGCAAGCAACAGTGGGAGACCCACTCATCTCTTATTTTGTAGTATATGCATCTCAATCAAGGGAGGAAAATTAATTAATCCACCAATCCATTAATCTAAATTATTAATTTAAAATTATTTTAACAGTAAAATAGTTGAAAGGGTGATAAGATCCTCTCCACTCTCTTTTAGTGCTTGACAGAATTTTGATTATTTTCATCCATCTTCGACTTTTGTAAAAGTATCAATATTGTATAAATTATCATGGGCCCACTCATTCGAACCATCTTTCATATAAACTAAATAATCTGAGTGCAAATGCGGAGTGATGATGGTTCACATATCAACTCTAAAAATCAAAGGTTAGGATTAGCACTTAAGCATGATTATCGCACAATGGCCACTATATAGCAGTAGGCCATCTCAACATGTGGGTGCCAAAGGCGATAAGATCCACTCTACTCTCTTTTAGTGGTTAGATGGGATTCTGATAATTTTTGTCCATCTTCAACTTTTGTAAAAATCTCATCATCGTATAAATTATCAAGTCTTGCAGGCTCACTCATTCGAACCATCTTTCATTAAAAAAAAAAAAAAACCATCTTTCATATAAACTCATAAGTAATCTGAGTGCAAATGCCTAGTGATGATGGTTCACATATCAACTCTAAAAATCAAAGGTTAGGATTAGCACTTAAGTATGATTATCATGTAATGACCTATATATGGTAATAACAAGATCATGAACCATTCAAGTAAATGCCATCTCAGCATGTGGGTCCCAAAGGATAACCACACATATTGCATCCACTCTCGTGAGAGGCAAAACGAGCTTTCACATAAAAAGTTTTCCATACAACATTATGGGATTTTTACCGTAATTGCGATGGTTTGGTATGCATGCATCCGATATTCTAAATGTGGCCTATGTCTGACTCAAATTAAATAATCTAAATAATCGGTCCACTATAGATAGGTTATAATAATAAAATTAAATTATTTGGAAGAGTTAAAAATTATGATCAAGCTAATAACTAGATAATCATTTAAGCAATCTCAACAAAGTTAAAGTACAAAGTTTAAAATCAACATGTTTATTTATTCAGGCATTTTATCGAGCATTTAAACAATCGAAAGTAAATAATAATAAGATTTGTAGAAATAAATGATATATAACAATGTTATGCTATGAAAATCCTATTCATAAACAAGGATTCATTAACCGAGACCTTCAAATGTTGATAAAAGATAATCTAAGAGTAATGGTCCGCACCTTGTGATGCCTTACTAGACTTAGAACACTCCGAATGTTTGGGTTTTCGGAAAAGATCATTAAAACCTATAAATTCATACAAGCATTTGTAAGATTTAAAAGACTCAACCTAAAGGATTTAAATTTGAGAAGTAAGACCTTACCTTCAATCACTAGTAAAAAGGCTAAGATGTAGGATCCGAGGACGGCTAGCACATAGATCGAAGATGAGAAAGACAAACCCCCAACTCAATCGATTTCTCTCATTCTTCTTCTTCTTCCTATCTTTCTCTCTTTCGCTTCTAACATTAGGGCATAAAATTCGTATGGGGAGAGGAGATATGAAATAAGAGGGTATTTTTAGTGTCAGAATGGCTACAAATGGCCCAAAAGGTCATGTATTCATTATATTAACCTTGTGGAAGATCATTTCCAACCATTGGAACCGACCGGGAGGTGTACGTGTTAATATAAGCCATGGGATTGGTGTCCCACTAGGAGATCTATGTTTGAATACAACCATTCGATGACAGTGCCGATTAATGGAGAAAGTCCTCATTAAGTTCGATGGTCACCGAGTGTCGATTGAGGTTACAACTATACGGATGTGTGTAGGGTAATAGTTTAGATTAATGCCCTAAGTTTGATAACCATTTAAAGGTCCAAAAGTCATAACTTTGACAAAGAGTGAATGGTGAATATTTCACTTAAGTTTAAATTATCACCTAAGGTATTCGACATTTCATGCACTCGGCTTGTGGGCCAAAGTTGAGTAATCCTAAATGCTATCTCGTTCTAATATCCGTGATGGACATCAAGCTCGACAGAACGAATGTTTCCCTATTGTTTCAAGTCTAAGCGTACCATGAACACATGGTCTAAAGATACTTCAATTAATCGAGGTATTTTTGTAATAAGTTGAACATTAGGATTCCTCATGTGTGACAATTAGTGTCATGATTAGTTAAGTTCATGTTGCTACCCATTCACGATTAGTGAAAATGGGTACTCGACTCTAATTATCTTAAACCTGTCAATTCTAACGTACTTTGAGCATTTAGTTGGGTCGTATGGTGCTTTGACTGCTTCGCTCGTGTATGTATTAAGACTTTTGTACGAAATTTTACAGGACATTATAATATCCCACGGTCGATACTAGCATCTAATATAGGAAATTGAATTGTTTGGATGCATACCTTGATCCGCCATTAAGTTTGATGCCGCTGGATGAGGTAGTGTCTGTCGATCTTCCACCTCCACCATACTTACATTTGGGTACACTCCAATGGGAAGAGAATGTGCTTGTAACGATGGGTAGATTTGGAGACCAAACACTTATAATAAAGAGGTTATGTGAAGGTCCCACCCATCATGTGACTTTTCTAAGCCCATGTCTTCTCAATCCTATATCATTGAGAGAGAAGTCATCTCCTAATACAGCTCTATCTAGAGTTATTTATTATACTTCATGCCCATATAAATTTATATACACCCATCAATTGCGTGAGTCCCACCCTAATAGTAATGTGATCGATCTAAACTAATCATTACATTGCTAGATAGAAATATACCATATGTGACCCATAATTCCAACTGACCACACAAAAAAAGAAGAAGTGAGGATTAACACCGTGAGTCTCTACTCACGCATTAGTGGTAGACTATTATTTATTTATTATTATTTGTTTTACACACGCACCCGTCACACACCCCAGCAGGCCGTAGTGGGATTTCACCACCAATGGGTTTTGAACCGAGAACTCATGTTGAAACTCCTCATAGTCTATCACTCGCCAAAGGCTAGAACCCGGATCAAACTTATATTTGCCTTTCCCTTTACCCCTGTCTTTGTGACCTTATGGACAGATTCAATGGCAAATAAAACATCAGATGACGGTCTGGTCAATCTCTACTGTTTTTTGTGGTATGGTCCACTTGAGCTTTGGAGCTGCACCACTTTTGGGCTCATGCCTTAAATTAAAATGTACTGGTATGTATGGTGTGAATAAAACACATACATCATGCCACAGCGACATCCCTCGTCCCTAACCCGAAAATGGAACGGTCCTGATGTCTGTCGATGGATGTCTACAGTGGAAATGGATTGGCTAGTGGTCGGTGCTCCGTGGGCCCACTATAAAGTATTTCTTTTATCTATACTGTTCATTCATTTTTACGTATAATTTTAGGGCTTGATCCAAAAAATGATAGGGATATAAATATCAGGTGGACCACACCACAGGAAAACAATAATGATTCGATATCCACCATTAAAATCCTCCTAAGGCCCATCTAATCTGTTGATTAGGTCATACAGACCTAGATGAAGGTAAAAAACAAAGATCAGATTGATCCAAAACTTTTATGGCCCCCAAAAAGTTTTTAATGGTCGACGTTCAATCAAAACTTTTTCCTGTAATGTGGTCCACTTGAGATTGGGATATATCTCATTTTTGAGTTCAAACCATAAAATGATCTAGAAAAATAAATGGACGGCATACCAATGGACAGTCCAGTCCATGTGTGGACCACCAGATGGACAGTCCAGATCGGATGACCATGTTACCACTATGTCCGATCTACTGCCTACCAATCAATATGTAGCTAACAGTTGGGATGATATGGTGGTTGCAGGCCGACGTTCTATAAGATATGGAAGAACAAAGCGACTGAAGATTTTTCGCCCTTACCATACATCGCAACCGCTCAAAACTGCATGCTGTGGGTTTTCTACGGCCTTCCTTTCGTGAAGCCCAACAACATACTCGTGGCCACCGTCAACGGCGTTGGGCTATTCCTCGAGATCATCTATCTCACAATCTACTTCATCTATACCCACAAAAAGCAAAGAGTACGTACGTACTTTTACCATAACACGTATGAGATCTGAACCATTCATTATGTGGGTCCCACATATAGTCGTTTTTAGATACATGACGGAAACATGTCTGATTATTAGACTCCATGGGCCAGCCCAAACCATTTAACGAAGCAGGTTTGGGTCCGGTTCTAGTATACCCGTAGCGTTTGGCTGTGTTCTGGTTTCACGGGTCTGGGTCTCATTTTCTGAACGGATCTGATCCACTATGGGACTAGGTACCCGTCTGTTACAGATGGTTTCCGGATCAAATAAGGGGTTTTACATGGTCGGGCCCACACAATGGATGGATTAGATTTCACACAGGTATATATGACACGTGCATGGTTGGTAAGTGGGTTCTCTTACATGTGTGGCTTGGCAGAAACCATTACATTAAATGCTAGTGTTTTCAGAGCACTGTCAGTTATAGTACTCCTAGTTGCATCAGTTCATTTGGGGAATCCATCAATCAATCTGAACCGTCCATTAAATTCAGAATACATTTCATGGGCTACCATGTAAAAATCACATTGATATATAGGATGATCTAATCCATCACTGATTTGGCCTTAATTTTTATAGCAATGTATTCAACGGTTACGATTACCTAAAAAAAGTAATTCTTTGACAGTCCATATTTAAGGCCATTGATCCAACGGTTGATATTTGTAATTAAGTCTGATGTTTCCATGACAGCCGGTGAAATGTGGATTGTACCTGATGAACAGTCGAGATCAATGGATTGGCCAAGTGTCCCAATGCAACACTAATAAATTTAACGGATTGGACCTAACTGTAACCTGGTAAACGGTTTGGAAAAATTGGATCCTGACCGTTAAAATCAGATCATCTCCATTGGGTATCTTGCAGGACCCGGATTGAAGTCTGTTTTGCCCCTTATTCGATCGATAACAAGTTTTATAGAAACCCCATCAAAATGTGGGCTGGGTCTGAGCCTAGAGCCCAGCTATATGTATGGTGAAGATTTGGAAGTGTCACCATAGGCCCACCTAACTAATCGTATTTAAACCGAAAACATGTCTATTCAACATTTACAGGTGTACGTGCTGAAGTTCATGGCGGCCGAGCTGGTGTTAATGGTTACGATAGTTACGGTTACACTCACTTGTGTGCACACTCACATGAAGCGTACTCTGATCGTTGGGATCTTGGCTTGCATCTTCAGCATCTGTACGTACGCTTCCCCATTTTCTGTCATGGTAAGTACGCTTTCTTAGATTGGTTCATTATTTATGTTTGATCAGGGTTTTATATATAGGGAAAAAGGTACAATGCGCTTGAGCTGATTTTAACGCTCCATGAGGTCGAGTTGTGTGGGCCCCACCGTGATGCCTTTCGAACATCTACACTGATGCACCATTCCATCGTGAGCCTAGGTCTCAAAAATCAAGTCAATCCGTGACTTGTGTGGGCCACACCACATACAGAAGTGGGGAGGGGCCGTGCACCATTAAAACATTCATAACCATTTTTGAGAGCCCACCGAGATGTAGTTTGCAAATCCAGCCCATCTATTATGTGTGTCCCACTTGAATGAGGGTTCAGACCGAGTTTAGGCGCATGCAAAACTCAGTTGAGCCCCACCAAGTGTTTTTATATGTTTTAACGGTGTCTTCACATAATTTTAGATGGTATACCCCACCTGAGTTCCATAAATGGCTGATTTTTTAAGATATCCCATAATTTAAAGGGTACCCATCAAATGCACGGTGTTGATGGTCGAAACACATCACAGCGGGCCACACAGCTCGACCTCACGGGAGCTTATAGTCAACTCGAGGTCCCATGAGGTCGACCTGTGTGGGCCCCACCGTGATGCGTTTCGAACATCTACCGTACACAACACACACACACACACACACACACACATATATATATATATATATATATATATATATATATATATATATATATATACACACACACTAAGTGGTAGACTGACTAGAAGATACCTCATTTCAACAATGAGGTCTTGGTGTCGATCCCTAGTGGGGGTGGGTAACAGTGTAGTGCCAACTAACAGTGGGTTATACTAACAAGCCCACCACTCTAAGTGGTAGACTGACCGTACTGTGCGGTCAAACTTCCCATGAGGTTGAGCTGTTTGGGCCCCACCGTGATGTAATCAGTCACTTGGATGGGCCACAAAGTATTTCTATATGTTTTAGATATGTCTTCATGTGGTTTTAGATGGTATGCCCCACCTGAGTCCTGTACACGGCTGATATTTACTATCCCCTGACCTAAAGGGGACCCATCAAATGAACGGTGTTGATATTCGAAAAACATCACGATGGCCACACCGATCCACCTCATTGGAAGCTCAGAGGTCGACCTCATAGTGCCATTTACCATATATACATGGTGAAATTTAGGGTCAGCCTGAGTAAATGGTGTGGGCCTTAATGAACTCGGCTTAGGACTGTTTTATTTTTGGGGCATTTATAACTAACCCTTCATCATCAGTTAGCAGTTCATGATTCATGGTTGGTTATGATTTCTGGGGTTGTTGCAGAGGATGGTTATACAAACTAGGAGTGTGAAATACATGCCATTCTATCTCTCCCTGGCTGGCTTCCTCAACGGCATCTGTTGGATGGCTTATGCTCTCATCAGATTGGATCTCTTCATCGTGGTAAATATGTTCACAACAATGGGAAAATGATTCATATCTAAAACACCCATGGCGAAGCTTTGCCATTAGTGAGAGCTACTAAAGTGGGGCCTACTTGGTCTTTTGTCTCGATAACAGCAGTTGGGTCCCACTTTACATCACTAGTTGTAGAATTTCTCTAGATGTTTTTGATGCAGGTGCATCTTCATGATGAAATAGGGTCTGTGAGATGTAGAATGGCCACGTACGAAGTGGGTCTTACCATAGGACTTATGAGATGCATGATAGCCCATGAGAGGTCTCGATAAATTTGCCTGACAAGGCCTATATAAAGGGATATTTTAGTGCTTCCCCAACGGTTATAAAGTTTTTGGTGCATTCGTCAACATTCCCGATATGAATTGCTATCAGAGAAGGATACCGATGTTCGAGTATGTGGGCGGATGATACACCAACATTTGGCATATGCACTTATTGAGTTAAACTTCCTCAAAGGAGATAACCTAATTACCTAAATTCTATCAACATTTCAATTCTCACTAGTTATAAGAGCATACACCTAATTTTAGTGTATGCATTATGAGAGCTGAAATTCCACAAATGCATCTAAGGAAAATTACCAAATTCATCTCACTTCCTAATATTCTTTGCAGATTCCAAATGGGCTGGGTGCATTGTTTGCTGCAGTCCAATTAATTCTGTATGGTTGCTACTACAGCTCGACAGTGTGGGACGACTATGAGAAGACGCCCAAGTCAGAGGTGCAACTTCCAGCATCGACATCCACATTTGCCCTTGGCGGTGGATCATCTGAATTTCATTCTATCGCCCTCTCACCCAGGTGATCATGATTGGACCGATCATGATCAGTACAAGCTTTGATCACCTCGGATTTGCATTTGATATTTTTAAGAAGTTACGTTGCTTTTATATATGCATATAGAATGTGATGGCTGATACATAAGCATTAAAAATTACTGAGAATTTGCTTATATGGTATTCAGGTAACTGAAGAAAAAAGTCACGATTGTTGGGTCATTTTAGATGCACCACTATAGGAAAAATAAATAAATTTATTTGGTGATCTAAGTATTAGATTGGTCGATATTTGTTGGATGGTTAAAAATGAAACATATCCAACGTTCTTATTTCAAAAAATAAGTATCCATGATTCAAAGATCAAGATTGTTTAACCGATTGGTTTCTAGATTGGGAAGTGGATTCTAATAAATCAGAAGTTTTCAATGGTTGGCCTTCAATCCCCTCTGATTTTGTGTTGGGGTCCATTTGAGGTTTGGATTTGTGCTCATGTACTAAAATGAGCTAACAAAACGATTGGATGAAGTAGATATAAAACATACATCATGATGGGCCCCACACAGCTTAGGGCTGATTTGCAGGCAATATGCGTCCTAGAGACAGTGGATACCAGAATGCAGTCGGGTATATCAAGCATAACAGGCAGCCAGAGTATCACATAACTCCCCAATATTAATTATTAAATAAATGCTTTGAGTATTAAAAGACAATCAAATCTCAAATCAATTTGTGTCGTTGTTGGCCACAAACAATTTGGACGGTCTTGATTGGCTTGGAATGTGCAGTACACGTTGATTTACCATTGATGCGTCAGATGTCACAATCTAGTAAACTGTGGCAAGCACTTTATAAACAACGTCTCTTTTTCAAAGCGTTTGTTAGAAATCGTTAATTCACGGCCTGGGATTTTGTGAGGAAAACTTTGATACTCTGGCGGAATGTGATGGACGATACACATGCACTTAGAAATTGCATATGTGGACCGTAAGTTATTCAAGTTAATGTTTCCAAAATTTGGATCCCAACTAGATATATCATGAACCAAAAAATTAAGCTTATTTGATAATCTCATGACTATGGTGTTGGTGGAATCTATTGGATGTTTGAGAATGAAAAAAATCCAATGGCCCTGTTTCAATAAACATGTGTCCATGAATAAGAGGTCAGGATTTCTCGACCAATTTTATTTTTGTCTCGTGACTTAGCGACAATCTTTTTCACAATTTAGCTGGTTTAATTTAAGTTAATACAATCCACAGGCAATTTCTAGTGCCCGCATATCAATTTTCCCGGAGTATCTCTTCTAATTTTTAATACAGGCCACCAAGTCATACAGTTAGAGTTGTACACTAACCGAGTTAGCTCGGTTAACTCGCTCGACTCAACTCAAAAAAGCTCGATTCGACTTGGTTCGAAATGGAGTTCAAGCCGAATCGAGTTGATTTTTAGAGCTTGAAAAAAATTTGAGTCGAGTTTGAACTTGGTTGAGCTCAAATCGACTCAGATCGAACCTCAACTCGAATTGAACTCAGATTGAACTAGTTCGGTGACTCGGTTATTTTGATATTGATGTTGGTCACTGTTCACTCCCCAAGTATAGGATTGTGATGTAGTAATAAACTTGGTGAGACCGAGGTCGAATCCCAAGGGACTGGAACCTGTACGTAATTTGAAACTAAATCGAACTAGAACTAAACTAAGATGAAATATAACTCGAATATAATTGAGAGAATAATGATGAAATATTTATCTAAAGCTTAGAGAATTCAGATGAAGGAAACTAGGGATTCAGAGGATCCACTTGTAGAGAGCAGGGAGATCTTATGCCTGTTTCAAGAACTTAATTGGATTTAGAGTTTCATCTTCATCCAGTCGAAGGGTGTAACTATGGAAATTAAAATTGAACTTCATTTGATCTAGTTTTCAAGAGATGAAAGGTATAAGAATTAGAATGGATTCCGTCACCAAACCATGCCCAGGAGACAAAGTAAACAACAGAATTAAACTAATTAACAACCAATCAAAGGATATATGAAGGTTAGGGTTCCGTCATCCAACCATGCCCAGGAGACGATGGTGAACAACAGGACTTCCTGACGTCATTATCATAAAAAAGGAAAGGAACATGCTCAAAGCTATTGCAGATCCATTGTAATTTTAGTCACAACAGACCATTAAAAACTAAAAACATTCCCTTAATTAAATCAAAATCAACATCAGTTTAGTCTAAACAAAAGACACAAGCAAAAAGTGTCCTATTACACTACAAGCTTCACCTCTTAACCCTAGCTAAGAGGTTTAATAGCCCATGGACATGATTGCACTATACTTCAAAATAAAAACAAAAAAATAACAAAAACCTCCACTCCTTGTCTCTGCTCGCACGTTCATGTTCCAGATGGAAATTCAATGCCTCTCTTTCTTCTCCTCTCTTTTATAACTGATGGAAGTCGGCTGGGAGTGCGTAAGGTCGGTGGGGAATTTTCGCAGCAACAGGTCGGTGCGAAAGGGAGAGAAGTTGGTGGGTTTCTTACACAACAGCGCAATCGGACTAACGCTGGATGTTGCTGGGGCCCATTTCTTGGTGTTGCTCGCAAGATCCAATCCGTTCATTGGATTGTGCATGGAAAACCGGTCAGACATGTATGGTTTTGGATTGCCCTTGATGCGGCCCACTTGATTGATCTTGCGGCGACGATTCTGCTGTTCAGCACATTTGCAATCTCTTTCTAGCATGTTTTAGACCAAGAACAACTAGATCTGAGTCAAGACCCTCGTCTGGTTCGAATGGACGATTCAGATCGGACCGATAATCCGGGATTTATGGCCCATCAAGATCGACCGGAAGTCCTTATTGCGAAGCAGAGTCGCCGCAAGTTGACTCTATTACATGCGTTGGCCTATTTATTGAAGCCAAGTGGAAAATCTACTCCATCCATTGGTTTCAGGATGAAAAACCATCCAGGAAGGAGTGTTTTTGGAGTGAAATTGGTGTGGCCCATGAGCTTATCTACTCCGTCGTCCATCTTACGTTTAATGGCTAGGATTTTGCAACAGCTTGCATGGTGGCGAAAAGACACCTAGGCAATGGTAATACCCCCTGGACACTTTGGACAATCCAGATTTGTAACTCTCCGTACTTTTCAGTACTCGAGTGTTACCATGTAGATTAATTTAATATAAATATATAAATAATGCAGCCTAAATACGTACACTATGAAATGTATGTACTCTGTAAAGATTTAAAATTTCATGCTAAAATGATATGTATGTATTTAATACATACGATATTTTCAACATAAAATCAAATTACAAATAATAAGGTAACATTGAATATCTTTTATAAGTATGTATACAAAAATCATTAGACACTTTAATGGAATTGTATATTATTTAATAATATTACCAAATACAAATATAATTTTAATTAAATATGATAATGCACAATCTTCAATTCATTTATACGTGTAATATGATATTGTATGTTATGAATAATGTATATTAATGAATGCGTGAACAACAACATGTAATTAGTAGTATGTTAATATTAAAATTATGTTTAATTATATATGTGAGACTTTAAACATCTTAATTATAAGTATAAGTAGTTGTAACGCCCTGAAAATCAGGGGTCGAGCATAAGCTCCACTCTCGAATTCCAACGCAATATGTATAAGGATCATTGCGTTTGATTAGAGTTAGGTTTTCTTACCCAAGTGTGTCATTGGAAACGCCGGATTAGCGATTCAAAATTGATGAAATGGTAAGTGGAGTGGCGGGATTGAATCCCAAGAGCAAACTCCCACACACTCTCTCTCTTTTCTTTCTAGGGTTTAGGAATGTAACACCTCGTACTTTCCAGTACTCGGGTGTTACCGTATAACCAAACTTAGCATAAATACAAGTCCGGCCTAAGTATAACGCAACCCATCGCTAGGACTTCAATCACCTCGATAGGCGAATCAAACCATCCTGTGATATTTAATAACTATGTAATCATTTTTATTTATTTATTTATTTCATATAAGTGTTACACAATCATAGATCAAAAAATTATAAATGGATTTTGGTAATTTAATTATCATATAGAAATGTATGAAAATGTATTACAATAGGGTGACACCTATATATTTAATGAACATAGAATAGTATGATAATAATATTATACTAACCAAGCATTATAGATAATAATTTTACGGTATGTAATTGAATTATAAATGCTAATGTCGTATTGAAATATCTGTCATAAATATGTATACAAAATCATTAAATGTTTTAAAATTTATATTATTTAACAATGTGAATCTAAACATGATATTGTAAAATTTCAATTCATATATATATGTATCATATGGTAGTATATTACAAATCATATAAATATGTGATCAATAGCATGGATGTAGTAGTATGATAATATTTAAAATTTTATTTACATATGAAATGAGATTTTAATATTTTAATACACAAAATATAATAAAAAATTATATTAATATTCGTACTGGTTAGTTATATACGATGAAAGCCTTTCATATGGTCCATTTATATCTTTTAACCGTTGACATTCGAATTCAGGATCATCCGACCGTTAGATGGACAAAAAACTGCAATTAGGGCCTGAGATTGATTCGTATGGCCTGCCTGAATTTAGGATCTAACCCATTATTTTGTCTGGGCCTCAGCGTGATCTGACGAAGAAAATGGACGGTGTGGATTTCTCACAAAACATCACGGTGGACCCCACACGGGGTTCGAGTGCACCTAGTGCACCAGTACCCGCAGTACACCCGGCGAGCCTGCCCGGTCAGCCAGCGCTGACCCGCGCTTTCTCGAAACGGAGAGAAAGTCTCTCTCTCTCTCTCTCCTTGTTTTCACAGCAGACGGACGCAGTCCGTTTGAGACGTCTGTGGGCCCCCATCTGGGCCCCACCTTGATGATCCAGACCGTCCATCCTGCTCAGGGCATGGCCCCAACCAAAACCCTGTGTCTCCCACGTGCTGGAGCATCTATCTTCACTGCAAATCAGCTCTACAAACACCTGTTTCCTAAAATGGAAACTGTTTTCTCCTTACCAGCTCAGCGATCCGCGTGAGGGGTCTTTGGCTAATCTCAGCCACCCACGAGAAGATGATCTCGGCCGTCCAATTGTTAGGGCGTTCCTTGCAAAACCAGGGATGGTTTTGGTTCCCTCCCATAGTTTTGAGAAAACCGGATAAGCAGTATCCCATCCGAACCATCTGCTCCCGATCCACGACCTAGAGAAGTTAGGTCTTCCTACAAGAAGAGGAGAAAATGTCTCTTCTCCTATCATCCTACTAAACACCATGAAAAATGACTGTTTTCCTTCCTTTGGCGAACCCACCACCCAAACTCTCGTAAAGCTTCGAAAGAGCTTATCCGTAAGCTCCCTAGGGTTCATACGAACCATCCCATGTTGTTTGATCGGAGGATGAAGCCTCCGCTCGAGATCCGCCATTAACGGCGTCACCTTCTTCCGCGTCGATCCGCCGCACCTGGCGACCCAAATCGAGTCGAATCTGGCCAGATTGGCGTCCTCAATGGGACATTTCTGGCTAGAAAAGAAAGAGAGAGAAAAGAAAGGAAAAGAGAGGAGAGAATGAGAGGTGGTGCAACAGCTGTTGCACCACACTGCTATACAGCGAACCGAGTCGCTGACTCGGTTCAGGTTGGGGTAGGTCCTGTTGCGGCTGACCAGAGAAAGAGAGCAGGAAAGAGAGTGAGAAAGGAAGGGGGAAAGAAAGAAAAGAAAGAAGAGGAAGGAAGAAGAAGGACAGGGAGGGTGAGAGAGAGAGAGTGTTGGGGGGGTGCGCCTGTGCTGCACTCGACCCACTGTCGAGTCACAGCTCGATTTGGGGCTGGTTTGGTCATTGCTGGGTGTTTCCAGCAAGCAGGAGAGGGGGAGGAGAAAGATGGAGAGAAAGGTAGGAAAAAAAAAGAGAGAAGAAAAAGAAGAAGAAAAGGAAGAAGAAAGTAGGGTTGGTGCGGCACCACCAACCTGACTCAGTTCAATCCGAGCGATATTACTCGTCCTTGGGTTGACTGACTCATGCCACTGAGTCTAGCAGACATTGCTGGACCCTTTTTCCCAGCTAGAAGAAAATGAAGAGGGAGTGAGGAGATGAAACTGGAAGAGAAAGAGAGAAGACCGAGTCAACTCAGCTGGAACCGAGTCAACTCGGTTGAGACCGAGTCCAGCTGGGCCAGCTCATGCTTGGGCCGTGCTCAGGCCTTGCTAGGGTCGAGATGAGCCCCATCCTATGTGAGTCCCCACTCTTCCTAGATTTATTTTTCATTGTAATTGTTATTATCATTTTAGATTTATTAAATTTAAATATGATTAATCATTAGTAAACTTTCCCATACGGATATTAGTTACTACATTATTAAAATATTAATACTTTGCCTTGTCATTTTTAAAAATATTAGTGTTAGAACATACAATTTATTTTCATCAAGATGACTATTAGTATCACATGGGCTAAATGTTAAGTATATTATTAATATTAATAATTGTTTTGGAATTATTAATATTATTATCCATCGTGGTTGTATTAGATGAATTTAATATAATAAAAGCGATTGATATTCCTAAAATTAATTCACTTGATTAATTTTACCCATTTAATTTCTTCCATTGATAGTATCATAAATGGCCACACAAAATGGGGTTCAAATCCCATAACCAAAACCTAAAAATCTAGCCTAAACCCTAGGTTAAAACTCTAACCCTAAATAGCTAATAAGCTTGGACCTAACTGTATAACTTTACAATTCATAATAGGTTTGATTCTAAGGATACTCGCACCCTCTAGCGACATTGGCAGGCGATTCTAAGTATAAGGTGATGATTCTTCCCCTTGAGCTTTCCATCTTCTCATTAGCTTAAGTTATAGTTTTTATTTAAATTCATAATTGATATCTCTCTCTTATAATCACATGTGTTAGCTGGTCGAAATTGAATTGTTGTATTGCCTGCTTAATGTTCATTCTGTATATTTGTTCATGCTTGTGGATTATCTGTGTATTACTTATGGACTTTAAACTGGTACATTAGTGGAGAATTCCCACATATGAATATACACCCATACTTGGGATGTAACTTGACTAGTTGTGATTGTAATGGACTTTCGACTTGGTGGTTATTGAGTGGTGGTCTAGATGGATCATTGATGTGGGCCTACCATCCAGGGTTGTTGTGCTCAAATGGTTTTTAAGGATAGTTTTTCATCGTATGGTTTTGATATCCGCCCTATGTGGCATATTTTGACATTCACTTTACATGGTTTTATTTGATATTTTCCCTATATGGGTTTGATGTTTTATACTGTGCAACCATGCGATGGTAAGCCCCATATATAGCAATATGATTGGCCACTAGTTGACAGGGTTCCATTAAACATCCTAAGATGATAGTCTCATGAGCCGGGGATGGTGGTATGGGACCTATGCCCGAGTTGTCTGCCTACGCTAGGCCATGTGCTCCCCGTAGTGACATTTGAGCTTATCTAAATTGGTTGGTTGTAAATGAACTAATAATGACTTGGCTAATCATGCATACATGGCATGTATTGTTCTGACTGGATGATATTTCCCAGGTTCGACGACTCCGACTAGATGATATTTCCCAAGTTCGATGACTGCATGGGTGACGACCCACTGTCCGCACGGATGAGCATCCCCGGGGCGATGATTGCATTCACGCATCCATGCATCTAAAAAGATTGCATTTACTCTGTTTTGTTGTCTGGATGTTTTATACTATTTCTTACCTAATGCGGCGGTGTGTAATCCTGAGGGAAATTCACACTAAGTTGGCCACTCATCTATCAAATATACAACCGTACAGGTGCCTTTAGTGATATGCATGTTCAGACTTGATGAGGAGCAAGGTACGACGCCAGGGATGCATGGCCGTATTTGCCTGGAGGAGCTGCGCGATCTTACGGCTTATGTTTATATGCTTTCTGCTATTCTTCATGTATTAAATTCTTGTAAATCTTGTACTTGTTAAATTCAGAGACATTGTTTGTATAAGTTATTATGGGCAGCTTCTTGTATATTTGAATAATAATGAAATTTTTCTTTATGTCAGTTTGTCCACACTACGCTCATCTGCTCACTCTGATAAAAGAAAAAAAAATGTGTACACTCGAATTTGACCATCCTTTAAGGTTAACACTTGGGTTTTCGGGAAACTGGTCGTGTACTCGGGTCCTGAAGATTCGGGGTGTTACAAGGAAATTTGTATGGGTTATGAGAGAGAGGGTTTAAGCCCTTTTTATAGGCCCAAAACTGATGGGAATGACCCCAGGGTCATGGTATACTTAGGTTATGTCCAAAGGACATCAGTTTCGATCCAACGGAGCACTTCCGGAGCTCCCTTTTTTACGTGCGGTCGGACTTAAGCTTCCTGACCTTGGATCTAGGTCAAGCCGAGTTTTCGTTCCAATCAAGTTTCCAGATCGCCCGTGGCGGACCAGTTTCAGTTCAACGGTCACCGACACTCGACTCGATCAGGCCACCAGTATACTGCCATGCGTGAGAAATTTCCCTTGATCCGAGGGTGTATTTGGGTCAGATTCTGACGGTCTGAATCCTTATATTTGGCCCGCAAGCGACAAGTCTCAGTTTACTTAAGTTTAGATTTTATTTCTAAATATATTTATGTTTCTCACACACTTCGCTCCGGGCTCAAGTTGCGCGTTTCTGGACACGTCTGGGTCCTTACTCTTACCCGGGTGGTAGACTCCCAGGAGTTTCAACACCGGGTCAAGGGTTCGAGTACCCACCAATGGTGAAATCCCACAACGTGCGTGTGTGGGGTGCGTATGCATGTGTAAAAAAAAAAGGACTTGATTTCTGAGGTGGTAGTCAAGCCCAGCAAGCTGGTCATAACGGTATAGTTCGGGGCAATCAGACTTTCGACGTGCAGTCCAGGTCCGATACGGAGTTTCGAAATGCTTCCAAGAGCAACTGGGTTTAGAGATGGATCCTAGATTTCAGGGTAATGTAGCGTTAATAATTCTACAAGTTTTGGGTCTTGCAGATCGTATTTAAAGCGATTAGTGCTAATCTCACAGGTACTCTAGTTTATCATTAGCTAATTCTAACCTAATTTCTAAAGGATTTGGTCCTGAGTGATTTTTGCCTGAGGTGGTACTCAGGTCTTTGTACGGATTTTCCGAGACGTTATAGTAGTATACAGAAATAAAATTTCATTAATATTAGCATTAGTTAGAGATACATGATGAGAGCCTTACAAGTGGCCCATTTAGGCCTTTTAACCGTTGACGTCCAACTCCAAAACCATCTGACCATTAGATCAACGAGAAACCCTAGTAGGACTACAAATCACGTGGTGGGCCCCGCCTAGGCATTTCATCAGATCAATCATTGGACAAGGACCCCAATATGGGGCCCCCAAGCCGATTGGACGGAGTGGATTTAACATAAACACTACAGTGGTCCCCACACACGGTGCGTGTACACCTTAAAGATAGTGTGCACGATGTGCACTGTACCTAGCCTAATGGTCAACTAGCATTTGACCGATACCACTTGCAAAAATGAGGATTTCTCCTGCCATTTTAAGAATTTGAAATTGGAAAACATGAGGGCTCACGCCATCTGAGGGACTATTGACGATCCAAATCGTCTATTTCACTCGTGGTGTCCCACTGAACAAA
This sequence comes from Magnolia officinalis, assembly GCA_021015155.1. Lineage (NCBI taxonomy): Eukaryota > Viridiplantae > Streptophyta > Magnoliopsida > Magnoliales > Magnoliaceae > Magnolia > Magnolia officinalis. The sequence goes on from JAJHSJ010000004.1 coordinate 107,557,638, forward strand.
ACGGTATAGGGTCCTTGACCCATGCATTGGAATAACGAAGATCAGCCCCAACCATCCATTTCCTTCATGTAGGGCTGAGATTCAATGGGAGGGATCATCAGGTAGCTTGTTGGGCAAGACAACATCACATGTACCAGAGGTTTTCATCCTTCCTCTTTGCTAGCTGAGAGGGGTCCTCTCACAGCCCAAAAATGGCTAGGCAATTAAGAAAGAAGAAAAAGAAGGTTTCCTTCTTTTGGATAGTGGTTGCTGTCACACTTGTGACCGTCTGATGAGTCACGTGGCACCATACCAGCCTCCCAGGTGGGAGGTACGAGAAGAGATAAGCAACTCTCTCATCTCATGAGATAGAGAGGAGAAAACGGAGTTTTCTCATAAGATGGATCAAGATACCCATCTGTGATCTAAAAACTCGACCCCACACCGCTTGTGGGCCTTATCTTGACTGATTAAACTGTCCAGATCGCCCCAAAACCCCATGGGCAGCGACCCACCATTGATGGATGGGTCATTGGGGATGACCCATCCATACACGATCACGAGATGGACCCCACTAAGCCTGAAAAATGCATCTATAGGAAGCCCAGAGCGCCAGCTATGCATCCCCATGCACAGATGGGCCCCATGCACGCTTGGCTACAAATCCAAACCGTTGGAAGTGGGGGACACTTGCCAACCATCGGTCACCCCTCTCCCTACCTATAAAAAGGGCTCAGCCCCCTTTAGATTCCACATAGAAAGAGAGGGAAAGAAAGGGGAGAAGAAAAGATAAGAGGGAGAGAAAAGAGAGAAAGAAAAGAGAGAGAAAGAGTGGGCGTGAGCACATCGTCCGGCTAGGTAAAAATAGCCCACTCTTTGAACCCTTCCTTCTTCCATTTTCTTCTTCATTTTTGCACAGTTATTATTTATGTTGGTGGCCACATTTGGGGTCGGCAAGCAGGCCATAAATGGAGCTGTGATAGGCCTTTGAATGGGCGTCCAATCTCAGCTAAAACTAGGCCTGAAAACTGTTGGAAATCCAAACCAAAACCAGTGCATCTTCCCACTGTTCGCTGGATTCTCAAGGACCATAAATGATGGAAGAAGCTTCCAGCAACCAGGGTGTTTTTCTCCATGCGACTGTTCAGTTCCAGATGCAGTCTTTTAAATGTTTCTTTTGATATTTGTTATAGCAGTTAATACCTTGCCCCTATAGTGTAATTTAAATGGGCATTTGTGTCTTTTCACCTTGATGGAAAAGTCTATATAAGGGAGCTCATGTAATCCATTTGGAATCAAGTCAAGTCAGCAAGCTTGTAAGCTACATTAAAAATACAAAGTTTCTCTTCTCTTCTACGTGTCCAGTGAGCTCAAACCCAAGGCTTTGTAAAGCCAAGTAAACTCTGGCTAATATAGCCAACCAACTGGTATCAGAGCACAGGTTCTTTTCCTACAGGAAATTTTCCAGTAGTTATTCCAGCTAAGAACAGATTTTTCTGAAAAAAAAATCTGTTTAAGAAAAGTTCTTTTGTTTGTTCCCTGGTTGGAGTTGTCAGCAGTTTTTCAGAGAAAAAATCAGATTGCATTCAGATTGCTGAGCAAGTCTTTTGCTGCGTGAAGTTGCCAGCAGTTTTTTGTTTTTTCTCCCAGCCAAGAAAAAAAAATTCTGTTCAAACAAATCAAATTCCAGAAGTTTTTTTTGTCAGCCAAGAAAAATAAAAAATAAAAAAATCAGACTTCAGCTATTTTGTTTTTCAGCCAAAAATCTGTTAAAAAGGAAAAAAAAAATCAGATTTCCGCATTTTTTTTTCAGCCAAGAAAAATCAGATTTCAGCAAAAAAAATTTTAATCAGATTTCAGCCAAAAAAAAAAAAAAAAAATCAGATTGTAGAAGTTTTTTCAGCTAAAAAAAATCTGTTAAAAAAAAAAAAAAAACCAGATCTTCTATTCCATCCTTCTCTCCCTTCATTAAAAAAAAAAATCAGTTATTTCTTCCTTAAAAATAGAAAAGATGGCCAGCTCAATCCAGCCACAGGTTCCTACATTGTCTAAGGACAATTATGAAAGGTGGTGCATCCAAATGAAGGCGTTGTTCGGGTCGCAAGAATTATGGGAGATCGTCACTGATGGGTATGTGGAACCCACTATGGAGGAAGAAGCCGCCTTCACCAACGAAGAAAAGACGGCTCTAAAAAATCAAAGGAAGAAAGATAACAAGGCGTTGTTCCTCCTCTATCAAGGGTTGGATGAATCAACCTTTGAAAAGATTGCCAAAGCAACATCAAGCAAGCAAGCTTGGGATACTCTTGGCATCATCTTCAAGGGTGTTGATCGAGTGAAGCGGGTTCGCCTTCAAACACTAAGAGCCGAGTTTGAAGCAGCGCACATGAAGGAAGGTGAGAGTATTTCTGACTACTTCTCACGTCTAATTGTTATTATTAACAATTTAAAAAGAAATGGTGAAAAAGTTGAAGACATACGTGTCATTGAAAAGGCACTGCGATCTCTCACAACCAAGTTTGAGCATGTGGTTGTGGCGATCGAAGAATCAAAGGACCTTGAAAAACTGTCCATTGAAGAACTGATGAGATCATTGCAATGCATGAGCAACGAATGCAAAAGAATGCTGGTTCAACGCTTGAACATGCCTTAGAGTCTAAGTTGACTCTAAATGAACAAAAGAATGACCATACACAACGAGGCGTTCGTGGCACTAGCAATTGTGCAAGAGGCAGAGGGCGTGGATATCATCCAAGCCATCAACAAAATCAACAAAAGTTTACCAATTTCCGTGGAAGAGGAAATGGTAGAGGCCGATTCACACGTGGTCGTGGAAATACAAAGAATATTCAATGCCACAATTGCAAGAAATTCGGCCATTATACCTCTGAGTGTTGGAGCAAAGTGGATCAAGATGAACGATCCAACTTTGCTGAAACATCACACCATGAACAAGAAGTCTCTACACTCCTCCTCGCACAAGAAAAGGCATGTGAACGGCCAGATGTGTGGTATCTCGACACGGGTGCAAGCAACCACATGAGTGGTAACAAAGAACTGTTCGTGAAACTCACAGAAGGAGTTCATGGCGACGTGAGTTTTGACGACTCATCAAAGGTACCCGTGATAGGCAAAGGAAAAGTTAAAATCTATCAGAAGAATGGTGAGCCAAATTACATCTCTAATGTGTATTACGTACCAAACATAAAAAATAACATCCTCAGTATCGGCCAACTCCTTGAGAAGGGGTATGTCATACACATGGAGAACTACTCACTCTCTATAAGAGATGCTCACAAGAGACTTGTGGCTCAAGTCCAAATGGCGAAGAATCGCATGTTTCCACTTCATATTAACACAAAGGCTGAGAAGTGTTTTTATGGACTTGTGAAGAATGATTCATGGAGATGGCATCTTCGCTTTGGGCATCTCCATTTCAGTGGCTTGAAACTTTTATCCTCATCAAGCATGGTGCATGGCTTGCCGGCTATTGAAGCTCTAGAACGTGTGTGTGAGGCGTGCACACTCGGCAAGCAACAAAGGAACTCATTCCCAAGTGGAGAGTCCAGAAGAGCAAAGGAACCACTTCAGTTGGTTCACACTGATATTTGCGGACCACTTGAAACACCCTCTCTTGGAGGTAATAAATATTTTATTACCTTCATTGATGATTACAACAGAAGAATTTGGATGTATTGCATCAAATAAAAATCTTTCGCTTTCACTATCTTTAAAATGTTCAAAGCTCGTGTTGAAGTTGAAAGTGGTCACAAAATTAAAGTACTCAGATCTGACAGAGGTGGAGAGTACACCTCAAATGCATTCCAAGATTTTTGCAGGGAACATGGCATTAAGCAACAACACACTGCAGCCTACACGCCATAGCAGAATGACATTGCAGAACGAAAGAACCGCACCATCCTCGACATGACGAGGACCATGCTGAAGGAGAAAGGCCTGCCAAAGAGCTTCTGGGCAGAGGCAGTTGCATGTACTGCCTATCTGCTCAATCGGTGTCCAACCAAGAGCGTCAGAAACTTGACACCACAGGAGGCTTGGAGCGGCCACAAACCGAGCGTGGCACACCTAAGGATCTTTGGGTGTGTCGCCTACGCTCAAGTTCCAGAAGCAAGAAGAAGGAAACTTGATGATCGTGGCAAAAATGCATCTTCATCGGCTACAGTGAAGCATCTAAATCCTACAAACTCTACAATCCACTAACCAACAAAGTAGTGGTGAGTAGAGATGTGGTCTTTAGTGAAGAAGAAGCTTGGAAATGGAACGATAAAGAATCGACCAAAGATATTCTAGTCGAAAAAGAAGAACATGAAGAAAGGCATGACCATCAAGAGCAAACACCCATAACACCTTCTTCGGCCGCATCATCAGTTCACAGAAGTCCAGGAGTACATTCCATCACTCCTGAAAGCACTCCATCAAGTCAAAATTCGGCCATCTCGTCCTCACCCATGACACTCATAAAAATGAAAAGCTTGAGCGACATCTATGAGCAAACTGAAGAAGTCAATCTTTTCTGCCTGTATGCAGATCATGAGCCTTTAACATTTCAGGAGGCCATAGAAGAAGAATGTTGGAGAATTGCTATGAAAGATGAAATTCATGTCATTGAGAAAAATGACAAATTGGAGTTGACTACGCTTCCTAATGGCCAGAAAACTATTGGTGTCAAATGGGTCTACAAGATCAAGAGAAATGCTGATGGTGAGATCGATCGCTACAAGGCAAGGCTCGTAGCAAAGGGTTATAAACAGAAGTACGGGGTGGACTATGAAGAAGTGTTCGCTCCTGTTGCTCGCCTTGACACTGTGAGGATGATTATCTCCCTTGCAGCCCATCACAGTTGGATGATCTACCAACTGGATGTGAAATCTGCATTCCTGAATGGAATTCTTGAAGAAGAAGTTTATGTTGACCAACCTGAAGGCTTTGTTATGCAAGGGGAGGAACGCAAGGTGTATCGACTGAAAAAAGCCCTCTATGGGTTGAAGCAAGCTCCACGTGCTTGGAATGCGCGCATCGACAACTATCTTCAAGAGAACGGCTTCGCCCAATGTCCATATGAGCATGCAGTTTACATCAAGAAGAATGCTCATGGCGACATGCTTATAGCATGCCTGTATGTTGATGATTTGTTGTTTACAGGAAACAGTCGACCGATGTTTGATGAATTCAAGAAGGCTATGTGTACGGAGTTCGAGATGACCGACGGAGGTCTCATGTCCTTTTTTCTGGGCATTGAAGTGAAGCAACAACATGGTGGCATCTATATATCTCAGAAGAAGTATGCCAAGGAATTGATTGAAAAGTTCAAGATGGCCAATTGCAATGCCGTAAACACGCCTGTAGCAACGGGCTTAAAACTAACAAAGGACGGAGAAGGAAGAAGCGTCGACTCGACTATGTTCAAGAGTCTGATGGGAAGCCTAAGGTACCTCACAATCACAAGGCCGGATATCGTCTACAGTATTGGGCTTCTAAGTAGGTATATGGAAGCACTAAAAGAATCACATTGGCTATCCGCAAAAAGAATCCTTAGGTACGTCAAAGGAACAATGGAATTCGGTCTTTTCTATCCATACAATGATGAAGCAATGCTATATGGATACTCAGACAGTGATTGGGGAGGTGACCAAGATGAAAGAAAAAGTACCACTGGTTATGTATTCTATCTCGGAACGACTGCTTTCACATGGAATTCGAAGAAGCAGAGTGTGGTCGCCCTGTCCACATGTGAAGCAGAGTACGTAGCAGCATCGTCCACTGTTTGTGAAGGAATTTGGTTGAGAAACCTACTAAAGGAGCTGAAGCATCCGCAGGAAGGATCCACAGTCATATATGTGGATAACAAGTCGGCAATCGAGCTAGCCAAAAATCCAGTGCAGCATGGAAGAAGCAAACACATTGATACCCGTTACCATTTTCTGAGAGATCATGTGAAGCAGAAAACGATAAAATTAGAGTATTGTCATACTACGGAACAGGTGACAGATATTTTCACGAAGGCATTACCGACAGATGCATTCAAACGATTAAGAACAATGCTCGGAATGAAGCCGGTTTTGGTTTGAAGGGGAGTGTTGGAATCCAAACCAAAACCAGTGCTCTTCCCACTGTCCTGGATTATCAAGACCATAAATGATGGAAGAAGCTTCCAGCAACCAGGGTGTTTTTCTCCATGCGACTGTTCAGTTCCAGATGCAGTCTTTTAAATGTTTCTTTTGATATTTGTTATAGCAGTTAATACCTTGCCCCTATAGTGTAATTTAAATGGGCATTTGTGTCTTTTCACCTTGATGAAAAGTCTATATAAGGGAGCTCATGTAATCCGTTTGGAATCAAGTCAAGTCAGCAAGCTTGTAAGCTACATTAAAAATACAAAGTTTCTCTTCTCTTCTATGTGTCCAGTGAGCTCAACCCAAGGCTTTGTAAAGCCAAGTAAACTCTGGCTAATATAGCCAACAA
>JAJHSJ010000004.1:107564199-107669861 GCA_021015155.1 Magnolia officinalis
AAAAGAAACTATGCCTACTAATCATCTTTGAAATCCATTCCCACCCGGTCACCAGTTGACTCATCAATCCCTTAAGTAGATTGAATCTACCCTAATCGTAGCCGAATATTTTGGGGTCCTTACTAATCATCTGAAGTATCACTACAGATCCAAGACCCCAACAAACCGATTACTACAACAAGTAGATTTTCCGGATTTGAAACCCAACTAGTTATGAGTTGACAATGCTAACCGACTCAACTCGGTAATAATACACTAAAAACCTTGTATTGTCTCATTCAGGGGCTGTCTACAACTGTCCACCTGGAAGGGTAGTTCCCTCCAACCAACTCAAATCAAGAACTCATAGACTCACCTCATAGGAGGGTTCAAATCAAGAAGAACACTCGTCCAAGGTGAGGGATATCTCACTTGGCTTCCTCATTTCAACGAATTCTAAGATAATTTAAGCCTAAGACATTGTAATTGTGACTCCTTTAGTCTTAAATTGATGAGCATGTAGGAATGCCTCAAATTATGTTACCCTAACATATCTTATGAGAATTGCTTTAAGATCACCATGCCATAATTGGAATTGCTTATGTACATGCATATTTCTACTAGTTGTACTAGGAAGTGATAATCTTGTTTCCATTATGGGTTTACTCCATTAACTCCTTATATATGCTAGATAGTTATAAATTGAATCTAATAAAGTCTTAGAATGTTACAAATAAGAACTTGGTCTTCTAATTCCTATTTGGTTGTGGTGAACATGAGTTGTTTCGTTAACTTACTCAAACCCTATGATTAATAACTAAGTAACTATGATTTAGAATTGCATGCTTTATGTTATCCTAGTACTTGCTAAATTTTGTACATAAAAGAATCATGACGTCTATAATCCTTCTACCTCAGAAGGTGTACAATGAATGCTAGAAGTGGGATATCTCTTTTCTTAAAATGTGTAGAAATCCTGTTACTATCCTAATATGTTTGAAATGTCATATTTGGGCCCTCGTTTAGACCTTGGGAAAGTAAATGAATTTATATTGAGCTCATATTTAAAAGTTAGATATCTATTAAAAGACCGCAAGTCTTGAACATGCTTATGAGAGTAATCTTGTTAATCCCATGGAATGTGCATGAGCATCATGGTACATGACATTCATGCATGACATATGAGCTTTTCCGAGTGCTCAATGTAAGACACACTCTGTTCGATTTACTAAAAGTTCCAACACTTTAGTTTAATTCACAGAACCTGTGCATTTGGGTCACTTTGGGTGCTTTTCTTTACATGAGGCTTTTTAGGGATTAGACGCTCCTCGGGCGTACCCCGTGTATTTTTTCAGAAGATATCCTTGGGCACACTCACCTACATGGTCTTTTCCGGGGGGCTAGTTCTCCTTGGGTGTACCTATGAGTATTTTTTTCGGGTGACTAGTTCTCCTTGGGCGACCCTTTATTTTGACAGCTGGATTTACATCCCAGACTGCGACTTGAGCATACATTCATACCTCCATACATTACATATAAGTTCATATCCTTCTCATTATGATTTAATATATTGGTTTAAACTATGTTGGAATAACTTGATATGCACGAATCCTTGCGAGAAATTTTCATTGAGTTTTCACTCACCCAATCGTGCGCTTGTACCAAATAGACACAGGCATGATGAACAGGTGGAGACCCCTATGACGGGATTCCCGGGATGGCTGAGGCGAAAGAAGGACGAGGAAGAACTCTATGTAAATGTAGTTGAGTCGTACTCAACTGATATTTTATGATTTACATGTTTCAGACTTTGCATTACACGTGAATTGTAATAAAAATTTCCTTGTTGAGGGATTCCATTTGCTTCCATTTACTTGTATTAAACTTCCTCGTTATTGCTCTTGATATTCCAGTTTACATGGTAGTTGCCTTGTTTTACGTCATGAAATTTTTTAGTGATTAGAGGTAAAGTTGTTCACTTCATAGTGTAATACTTGGGTTCCACTCGAGCTCATTGTCCTCGGGTTTTGAGAATCAGGGTGTTACACTGGATCCCGCGGCGGATTCATTCTCACAGGTGTCTACTCCACTTGCTCTTGTACCTCTGTCTGCGTACCTATATGAGCCTGTATCTTATCTCCGTCTACCTGAACGCTACTATCAACTTTTTGCTTCCTTGTGTTTATCCTTACGGAAGAAAAAGGATCTTTCATCAAATTTGACGTCACGATTAAGGATAATTTTTTGTGTGACTTGGTCATACAGCTTGTACCCCTTCACACTACTAACATAGCCGACAAAGATGTATTTCTTAGCTCTTTGGTCCAGTTTATCTCTCTCAACTGACGGTACATGAGAGTAAGTATCGCAATTAAATACACATAGTCTTGAGTAGTCTACCCGCTGATGACTCCACACTTCCTCTATAATTTTACATTCAATGGCTGTAGAAGGGGAGCCGCTAATCTTGGGTGATTTTCACAGTTGAACGTGGATCTCATTGCTTTTATTCTGAACCAACTATGTGTGGCCCAGACATTGAAAGGCCAGGATCTTAGAAAAATTAAGGGGGCATAGTCTATCACAATGAGAAACAAAAGATCAATGATCTAGTGGGTCCCACTTCCTCACGGCACACTTGTATGGCCCGCTAACCCGATCTTGGATGGAGCATAACCTAAAAACCACACAAAACTATCTCGATTTTCCTGTTGAATTCGGATCGGTCGTTATTTTACTTTCAACCATCCTTTTGACAGCCACTAATCAAATGGCTAATATTTCAGTATCAAAGTCATGTTTTAGATATAATACATCCATACTATGCCTCACAATCTGGACGGTCAAATACCTGCACACATGCATCGCGTGCAAGAAGGATGATTAGTTGCACACTTGTCCACTTTGCCAATGGCGTTCCGGAAAAGGGCATATTGGTCGATTTTCAGGGGAATATTAGTCATTTTACATCTGATTTTCAAGGGAATATTAGTCATTTTACATCTCCTGTCTTTGTTCGGGAGCGGATTAGATACTGAACGCTTCAGTAGCCAAAACGCTATTGAAGTGACGTGGTGAAATACAATTGGTTGAATACCAAGAGCACGTTCCCTTACAATTAGGAAATTATAACATATTTCTATTGTTTGGAAGAGGGGAAATATAAATGGTAATTAGGCCTCGATTTTCAGAATTTACTTTTTTTTTTTTTTTTTTTAAAGGGTAAGAATGACCGAGTGAAATTTTTGGATCTCACCATGATGTATGTGATCGATCCACGCCGTCTATCTATTTTATCAAATCATTTTAGCACTTGTGAAAAAAAAATAGGTAGATTATAAGCTCAATTGGACCACATCGCAGCAAACAAGTGGATATTGACATCCATCATTGAAATGTGAAGCCATTCGTGGGTCCCACACTGATTTGTATCTGTGATCCAACCTGTTCATATGATCATATAGACACGGATGAAGGAAAAACACAAATATCAGCTGGATACAAAACTCCTATGGCCCACAAGAAGTTTTCAATGGTGTGTGTCTAATACTCGTGTTTCTTGTATTGTGGTACACTTGCACTTTGGATTTGCCTCAATTTTCAGTTTATGCCCTAGAATAAGCTGTTACAATGGATGGATGGGTGCTACAAAATTTTGAATTTTTATTTTTGGTATTAGTGTCAAGTCAAATCAAAGCTTACTATGTATGAGCGGCTACCTACCGTGTATTTCTTATGAAAAACAATGACCGTTTATTTACTTTTATTTTTAATTGTAAATGAGAAAACAAATACTCCGTTGAGTGTAAGCGTTATTTTCAAGTCATTTCTTTTCTTTGCTCCCTTGCTGAAGTTACGTCACCACTTTTCAAGGGCGCCACCATGATGTATGTATTGTATCCACACCGTCCATCCATTTCGTGATATCATTTTAGGGCATAATCCAAAGAGTGAGAAAGATCCAAATTTCAAGTGCACCCCACCGTAAAAAATAATGGAAATTGATCGCCTACCATTAAAACCTCTTTGGGCCACAGAAGCTTTCGATCAAGCTAATATTTATGCTTTACCTTATTTAAATTTTTTTAAAAACTTGTAAAAAGGTTGGATGTCAAATAAGCATCGTGGTTGGCCCCAAGAAGGTTTCAACGGTGGCCGTCACCTCCCGCTGTTTTCTGTGGTGGGTTCACTTGAACTTTGGATCTGCCTAATTCTTTTGCTCACTCCGTAAAATGATCTCTCCAAATGGATAGATGGTGTGGCGGGCCCCAAAGAATATGGTGACGTAACATTCGTCTAGTTCAGGGCCCAACCCGCTTCCGTTTCCGATTGCGGCCAAAGCCATCCTCATGAACTTCCTTCGATGGCAAGTTAGGTGGGGGCATACCATAATATTTGTGAGAAATCTATTTTATCTATCATTTTTTCAGAAATGACAAGGAAAAAATGAGGCAGATCTAAAACTCATGTGACCCATACGGCAGAAAACAGTAAGCGGGGGAATTCATGTGGTTCCACCCTGATATACATATGTCATCCATATGGTTCATAAGGTCATTCTTACTAGGATGAACTGAAATTATAAAAACATCGGTATAATCCAAAACTTTTGTGGCCGCTTGAATATTTCAATGGAGGAAGCTAAATCTTCACCTTTTCCTATCGTGTGGCCCACTGGAAGTTTGGATCCATATCATTGTTAGATACATGTTGTAACATAATCTAGAAAAACTGATGGCTGGGATAGATTTATAAAAAATGGGTGCCACTTAGAAATGTTACTGCTTTTAATTATCATGTGACTGCATTTTAGTAATTTGTAGAGGATGAGATTTTTATTTCTTTAAATTAAATAGAGTTGGGGACGCGGGTTGGCTAGGAAACGGATTGGCTACACCCCCGAACACCAGCCAATGGCTGATGGTCGGTGCTCTATGGGCCCCACATGATGTATGTTTTCATCCATGCAGTCCATCTACTTTTAAAGATCATTTTAAGATATGAGACCAAAAATGAGATATATACCAATCTCAAGTGGACCACATTACATAAAACAGTTTTAAATGAGCGTCGACCACTAAAAACATTTTGAGGGCCATAAAAGTTTTGGATCAAGATGATTTTTGTTTTTTTTATTTAATCTCGGCCTGTATGACCTAATAAACATATTGGATGTCAAATAAACAGTACAGTGAGCCTTAGGACGATTTTAATGGTGCATATCCAATCACTATTGTTTTCATGTGGTGTGGTCCACCTGAGAATTATATCCCTCTCGTTTTTTGTGTCAAGTCATAAAATAATCGGTAAAAATGGATGAAACACATACATCATGATGGGCCCACGGAGCACCGACCATCAGCCACGGGGCCGGTGGCAGGGGAGTAGCCAATCCGCGTCCGGTGGGTTCGAACCAGACGGTAACGAGTCTTGCTATCGATGTCACGTCACCACGTTCTTTGGCCCCACCATGATGTATGTGTTGTATCCACACCATCCATCCATTTGGAGAGATCATTTTAGGGAATGAGCAAAAGAATTAGGCAGATCCAAAGTTCAAATGGGGCCCACCACACAAAACAGTGGGAGGTGACGGCCACCGTTGTTGAAAATTTCCTGGGACCGACCATGATGTTTATTTCAGATCCAGCCTTTTTATAAGTTAAAAAAGACATGGAATAAGGTAAAGCATAAATATTAGCTTGATCCAAAGCTTCTGTGGCCCAAAGAGGTTTTAATGGTAGGCGTTCAATCTCCCTTGTTTTCTACGGTGGGGTGCACTTGAAAATTGGATTTTTCTCACTCCTTGGATTATGCCCTAAAATGACATCACGAAATGGATGGACGGTGTTGATACAATACATACATCACGGTGGCGTCCATTGAAAGTGGTGACGTCACTTCAGCAGGGTGCGAAGAAAAGAAATGACTTTAAAAACAACGTTTACTGCACGGGCAAACGGAGAAAGACGTCTAAATGAAATCCAAAAAGAAAAGTAAGTGAACACGCTCTTGGTTTTCAACCAATTGTATTTCACCACGTCACTTCAGTAGCGTTCAGTTTCTAATCCGCTTCGTCTTTGTTCACCTCGCCTGCGGATTAGCCGAGACGAAGAACTTTTCCTCTCTCCCATATATACAGCGATGGCTTCAACGAGTCTGGTGAAACTCAATGCTTCCTCCTCTCAATGGATCGGCCAGCAGTCCTTCAACCGCCGCAGCTCGATTAGGTCGAGTCCGCGCCAAGTCGCCGTCCCGATCCGTGCCGGATCCTACACAGACGAACTCGTTCAGACCGCTGTGAGCTCTCTCCCCCCTCTCTCTCTAATCCTGAACGATCGAGATCTGCGAAGTTTCGATCAGATCGATCCGTTTCTTTTGCTTTCAATTGAGTAGTTTTGATCCGGATCGTCCCATACGCTTGAAGATTTTTCCTTTCGATCTTCGGATTGCGAATCCTTAGGGTTGAGTTAGGTCTCTCTCCGACTGATCTCTGTTGACTGTGGAACAATTACAATCCATGATAGTTACATAGAGTAGACTCTTGATTCGACTCGTTTCTCATGGTTTGATCTTTGCATGATCGAATTTTGTGGAATTCCAAATGGATAGCACCTGTTTCCATTCATCACGTTTCTGGATTGTGGATACTTAGGCCAGGAAATCAGTCTGTAATTGATTCCTGTTTGGTTGCGCTACAGCAACTGAGCAAGAATGGGAATGCCAGTTCTGTAATTTTGTATGCTTCCGTCTTTCCATTCAGTCTCATAACATAACCAGTTCATTGTAAGCTCATGACACTTTTTTCAAACCCTGGGTTGAGTGATGAGAATTGGCGGCAATTAGGTCGAATTAGGTATGTGTTAGAGGGACTTCTAATTTTAATGCTGAAATATTTCTCTTACATCTGTTCTGATCATGATCTGGTTTTAATTGCTTGATTCTCTTTATATGGTCAGTCTTTTATTCTTTTTTTTTTTTGAAAGATAACTTTGCATTAAGAGGAAAAGGAACAAAACAGGGAGAAGGGACTGCTGAGGTAGCAGCACCTAGGAAGCGTTAAGGAAACCAAGATCAACATCAGACCCATCCCTATGGGTAGCCCATTCAGCGATAAAACATTTAACAAAAGAGCACACCATATGCGGGGGCTTAGACTCGTTCCGAAAACAGCGATTGTTCCGTTCGATCCAAACAGCCCACCAAATTGCCAGAATAGCCATACGCCATAGCCTAGAAAGAGGTTTGCGTAGCCGAACCCCATGCCAAGCCTTGAGAAGCGTGTCTACGTCTCTAGGAAAGCACCAATTAATTCTGAAGCATAAAAGGATGGCTGACCAAATGGAGCTGGCGAAGGGACAGTGGATCAATAAGTGGTTCACGGACTCTTCAGCGGCCATACAGCAAATGCACACGTTAGGAAGGATCATTCCTTTTTTCCTCAGGTTGTCCACGGTAAGGATGCGATTCTTCCCAGCCAACCATCCGAAAACGTGAAGTTTTGGGGGAACGGCATACTTCCAAATGAAATGAGGGTGCTGAACGGAGGAATCAATGGCAGAGGGCGAGAGGTCCTTGAAGAAAGATTTGACCGAAAAGGCCGATGATTTGTCTACTTTCATATAATGCAGTCCTGGCGGTCCTGAGTGGGGGAAGCGAACTGAATATAGTCCATAAGATGAAAAAATTCCTCAATTTCCCAATCCTCCAGATTTCTTCGGCATTGAATGTTCCAAACCACCATGCCTGCTTGTATAGAATAGTTGTCTGCAACAAAGCTATTTTTGTTCTTTACCAAGCGAAAGATGCGGGGGAATTTGTCTTTGAGAAGGACATTTCCTAACCATATGTCAGCCCAAAATCTGATGCAGTCTCCTTTGACTTCATAACCAATCCTTTTGTACACCTCATGATGCATGTGCCAGATGCCTTTCCAAATTGCAGAAGCCCTATATAGGGCGGACTCTCTAATCCACCATCCCCCTTCTGAGCTCCCATATTTTCCTTTTATAAGCTTGTTCCATAGGCTATCGTTTTCAGTGCCAAGACGCCAGATCCATTTCCCTAAAAGAGCCTGGTTCATCAGTTTTAAATCTTTGATTCCAGCGCCACCATCTTTGATCTGCTGACAGGCCTGTCTCCATTGAATGAGATTGAATTTCTTTCCATCTTCCTTGCCCTGCCATAGAAAGTTGCGTCTGAGAGTATCGATAACATTAAGGACCTTAGAGGGACAATGAAATAGGGACATGAAATAAGTGGGAAGGTTCGAAAGCGCTGCGTTAATCAAAGTATGCCCCACTGTTCAGTCTTTTATTCTTTAAAATATGTTCTAGTTGGAGCCCGTTTCCTTTTAGCTGATTTTAGATGAGTATGCCCCACTGTTCAGTTTCTGTTATGAGAAATGATTCTGGGGTTTGCTCACTCTGAATTTTTTGGGGTAAGTGATTATGAAGAGTTGTTTGATATTGATCAGACTGTTGTGTGAGAAGGGACCACCACTTGTAAATTATTGGGTGTGATATTCTCTGAACTAGCATGTGGTTGCCCCCACATGAGACAACTCTCCAATCAAACGATCAAAGCATAGTGATAAATCTTGTTCTCAGCACTTTCTCGGCATGAAAATTTCTTGGGAGATCTTCAAATTTGAGGGTTTTCTCGGGATATTATTGGAAAAATCTCGCTGAAAATAAAAAGATTTATTCTGAATTATTGAATCATTTAAATTTCAAATATATATTCATATTACAAATTCCTTAATGTTTTTACTATTTTCAAGTTAATATGGCAATATTATCTAGATAAAGATGCAATACACTAAAATCTGCCTAGATTTGAAATTCTCACCGATGATATCGTTTGATGTCTTTCTCGCAATATTTTGCGAGACTTAAAAATCTCATCGATATTTGTTGCACTGCTCGCAACAAATTTTTTGGTGCAGGTGATTATAGCCAACTGTTCAACCAGTTTTCCCTTATCCATTTAGGTTGAAACAGAAATGTAATCTTCGTATGCTTGTTGACAATAGAGAGTCATTTATTTATCCAATTGATTATGCGCCTATCATTCTTTGTTCAAATTCTTTTACTCATTCTAACTCCAGCTTGGAGCAATAGACCCTAATTATCCAACAAAGCAGCTACCTAACTCAACTTTCCATGAACATGGTACTTAGATGCACGATCTTTCTAACCAGGTGCTGCTTTTGCCTGGAAATGCGCAGAACTCCCACTCCCTGGCTGTTTATTCTTGCTAACATTTCGAAATTCAAACTGCTTGAGCTGGATCCATTCGAAATTTGTGTTTTGCTTGGCCCCAGGCTAGATGATTGCCTTCCCTTGCTGTGAGAGAACCACAAAAAAACTCAATTTCAGGAATTTGTGTTTGTCATTTGCTCGTAAAACATACCCCATATACCTTGGACATGTATATTATGTTGGTGATGATAAAAATTTTCTGCCCATTTATTTGTAGCAACAAGTTGGCCCCAATTGCTTGTACAAAGTTATGATGATGATGAGGATAAGAATTTTTTATGTGCATTTAGTTTCCTATATTTATGGTGCTTGACTGTTTTCTATTTTCCTCTTATATGTTTACTTCCAGAAATCTGTTGCTTCTCCTGGACGTGGTATCCTTGCCATTGATGAATCAAATGCGACTTGCGGAAAGAGGCTTGCTTCAATTGGTTTGGACAATACCGAAACCAACCGCCAAGCTTATAGACAGCTTTTGCTGATCACTCCTGGCCTCGGAGAATATATTTCTGGTGCCATTCTTTTTGAGGAAACTCTTTACCAGTCTACGACAGATGGAAAGAAATTTGTGGATTGTCTGCGTGATGCAAAAATCATGCCCGGTATTAAAGTTGATAAGGTAATTCTTCCATTACACATCCAGCTTGTTCAATACCTTCAGAAATTGCTTTCTTTTTTTTTTTTTTTCTTTTTTTTTTTTTTTAGAGATTTATTTTAATTCCACATTGCATTGTTCCAATGTTTATGGTGCACTGATAATGTTATGAATTCATTTGTCTTTTCTTTCAAGGGTTTGGTTCCTCTACCAGGATCAAACAATGAATCTTGGTGCCAAGGTTTAGATGGATTGGCTTCAAGATCTGCTGAGTATTACAAGCAAGGTGCCCGCTTTGCAAAATGTTAGTACCTACTGCACAATTTACTGGGCCTGCCTAATTGAAACAATGCTCGTATGAACTTTTGTATTTTGGGAACATTCCAAAGAGGGAACATACAGATTCTATGCATGTCAGATTGCATTTGGTGATCAAGGCCATTGATCTGATGGGTCTTGCATTAGGTAGGTGATTGTCAGAAATCATGTAGATTAGAAGATTCTAACCCTTTGATCTTTGGACCACTTTTTTTTTTTTTTTTAAAAAAAAAAATCAGATTTGAACCGTTACTATATTTCCCCCCTCACTGTCAAATTGTAATCTATTGATCAAATTGCAATATTGCAGTCTTGAAGCTTTTCTAGCTCCCATTATAGCAAGAACAATCAGTCAATGGTTTGGAATGCCAATCTGTGGCCAACGTGTCTAGAATTCTGGTCATCATATGTTAGCAAACTGTACACTTGCTGATGAGCTGGACCCTATAATTCCTCCTTCCAAAATCAATAGGAAATATCATATGCTCCCATCTACTTGATAATGTGGAATTAGAACTCCCAAAACTGTGTTGACTCACTTATATGGTCAGCGAGTCGACCTCCCAAAACATGTATATATTCCAACAGACTCAGCACGAGGAGTGTCATTTGTCAGGCTTGTAAAGGTCCAGGGCCAAATTTTGAACTGCAAGCATCTGGCCTGTGAGTCTGGGCATATTCAATAAAGTTTGTTTGCTCAGCCAGACCAGGCGTATTGCTATCCCTAGGCACAGGACTACAAGTCACACTGATTTTGGCTTAGCCAGAATTACCGAATGGTTTCAGCTTCTTTGTTGACTCCGATACTACCCAAGTTCTCTGTTAAATGTTATGCTTCTGTATCAAATATGCAGGCGGACGGTTGTTAGCATTCCTTGTGGTCCTTCTGCTTTGGCTGTGAAGGAAGCTGCGTGGGGACTGGCCCGTTATGCTGCTATTTCTCAGGTATGTTTATTACTTTCTTATGTATCTTTGCCAACCCATATTAATGAGTAGGAAATCTATATTTCGATGTCGTCATAGTGGATATTTCTCAATTGTTTGCTTAGGTTTTCTTGTGGTCTTATTGGTGGCGATAGTGATGATTCTTTTATATATTTTTATATTTCTTGTTTCGCTGAAATTTCCTTTTTCAGGATAATGGTCTTGTGCCGATAGTGGAGCCCGAGATTCTTCTTGATGGGGACCACTCGATTGACAGGACGCTTGAGGTGGCAGAGCGTGTCTGGGCGGAGGTCTTCTACTACCTGGCTGAAAACAATGTGGTTTTTGAAGGCATCTTGCTCAAGCCTAGCATGGTAACCCCGGGAGCTGAACACAAAGAGAGGGCTTCTCCTGAGACCATTGCCAAGTATACCCTCAAGATGCTGAACCGGAGAGTGCCACCTGCTGTTCCTGGGATCATGGTAAATTCCATCAACCTGCTTATTCATGGATCTTGTTTTTCTTGCTCCTTAAACTGGATTCCATATGTTCTTTTCTGTATCAATCTTGTTCTTTCTAAATATAATCTACAACTTCTCTTTTTTAAGGCATTATCTGAGATTTGATCCCATGAGATGGTGAAACATCATTTTTGATGAACCCTACATCGGTACAGTTTTGGCCCACCTTTTTTGTAATCAAAGCTTTTGGTCTGGTGTCTGTGATCAAGGGATGGACCACATGCCCCGATATATCCCCTGTTGTCCTAGCTATCTGATGAAAATGGACAGTCACAACAGGCGCATGGTCTGTGCTAGCTGTTTGCCCTATAGAGGTAGACCCCATCATCCGAGGATGACTTTGACTTCTGGCTGATCTCCCAAAATCATGGGGTGAACTGTAGTAATTTAGATTGCCAAAAGGTGGTACCAAAATGCACTTTGCTGGGCTAAGCAAATACTCAGTTGAATATTGCATGCTGCAGGCCTCATCTTCTTAGTTAAGGAAATGAGAATTGATGTGCTCTTATCTGCTGTCATCCATAAAAGGTGGTGTGAACTTCAACACACATTTCAAATGGACTTCTGAAAGTTCGAATCATGAACTGCTTCTAGATTCACGTCAGCCATCTTTAAATGATGAGAGATGATGGGTGCACGTCTCTCAGTGAGCCTCCATGTGCATGCATTGAAACTGTGCCCATTTTTTATTATTATTATTTTTAAAGAAACTAATTGGAGTGTTTTCCATGTTTCATTAATCAATATCAGTTCTTATCGGGAGGACAATCCGAAGTGGAAGCGACGCTGAACCTGAACTCGATGAACCAAAGCCCCAACCCATGGCACGTCTCGTTCTCCTATGCACGCGCTCTCCAGAACACGGTTCTGAAGACGTGGCAGGGTCGCCCGGAGAATGTGGAAGCTGCACAGCGTTCTCTCCTGGCGCGTGCCAAGGCAAACTCTCTTGCCCAGCTTGGCCGTTACACCACTGAGGGTGAGAGCGAGGAGGCTAAGAAAGGCATGTTTGTGAAGGGCTACACCTACTGAACATGCAGGTAAACCTCCCCCCACCCAAGCACTCCCAAGTCCTGGACTTGTTATTTCTGAGAACTTATCGTAAGCCTTTTTTTGGCAATTTGAGGCGCTTTAAAATAAAAAAAAAATTTAAGAAAAAGCAGTGATTTTTAAAGGGACTTGGAATCCCAGGAGCTGTTGGTTTTAGAAGTAATTAGATCTTAATATCTTTTGTCGACCTTACCCCTAAGACTATTAGGGATTTGTTGTAGTTTGTGGTCTTGGTTTCTTCTAGAGGATGATGAATATGCACTTGAATTGCTGTAATCGTATACTTTCAATTGGATTGATCTGTCAGCGAATATGTATTAGCAAGATTCCGTTTGGAAGGAGGGTTATTTGATGCTTTGGCTATGCATGGCGCTTGATATCCGGACACTGAGAAGTTGGGCACAGCATGCATTCAGTCAAGTTGAACAAACTAAATTGTGGAACCCACTGTCTCTCAGTCACAAAATCAGATTTGCTTGAACGATCCTAACATCTGATTCGTGGACAGTTGTTGAAGTAGGACCATTGGCTATTTCCTATTTTTAACCGTCCAATGAATGTCCCACTAATTTGTCTGTCGGATAATCAAATGAGCAATTTTTGGTTTATGATGCATCTATATTGGGACTTGTAAGTTGGATTGTTTAATTTGAATCACTTGTGTGCAGCAAACGCAAATTCCAAGTATTTTTAATCAAGTTAACAAAAAAGGTAAATTACATCTAAACATTGTGTTTGGCAAAGGAGAGGATTCACATTAACTTAACTCTCCTCTCTCTCTCTCTCTCTCTCTCTTCTCTTCTCTCTCTCTCTCTCTCTCTCTCTCTCTTCATCTTGTTACTCTAAAGATCTACAAAAGGTCTTAATGGATATACATGAATCCATTTATATATATATAATATATATATATATATATATATATATATATATATATATATATATATAACATTTACAGTTATGCTAGGCAAATGTATTCTATACTTTGACACAATTTAATATACATGAATTAATAATTGCATTGGTTTCATTTAGCTAAATAAAGAGATCACTATTATTTTTTAGAATTATTTACATTTAACAAATATTATAAAATGTTCTTATAATGTATATTTTTTTTACTCATTGTACCTCAACTATTTGTAACAGTGTAAACCCACTCCAACAAATGAAATATGGGAGGAAACTAAAAAAGTATGGTAATATAAAAACACTAAAAAAAATGTATTTATTATTTATCTAATATATATCTAAGTTCAAATATAAAATTTCTATCTTTGCTAAGAATCAATTTTCAGGAATTTAACAAGAATTCACATTTGTGAATTCTTAAATGCACATTTTGATGCATTAACATCCTTGTCGTTATTGTTTAGATGATGAGAGAATGTTATCCCACAATATCTTGAGAACTTAAATTGTTGACGGAAAGATTTACCCACCAAAAGCATATTAGAGACTCGAAGCGTAACAGGTATTGAAATATGAATAAAGCAAAATTTTAATACTGATAGTTGATACACACTAAAAAATTATGCTAACTTGACATTAGTATTGGTAGATTATTAGGCATTTAGTGAATGGTCTTAATAATACAAAGACGATGGTTAAATTCAATTCACTTATCTGCATTCTAGATGATAATAGATAGTGTAGTCCTTTTTAATTCATATATATCAACTAATATACTCCAGCAAAATATGAAATAAGCTGCGAGTAACATCTAATTTGTGACCTGCGTGGATGGAGCATGGCTTGATTGTCTGATTATCAACAGCCTAGCGGTCATGCCTAGCAGATTGATTCCAATGCCTACTCTTCAACAGAGACAAGGTGTCTTTTTACTGAGACTTCTGCAAATGGCCAAATGGCTAATAGATAGAACCTAAGAACTAACCGTACACTCATCGTTTCACATTTTTAACCATCTGATGATTGAATTGTTAGAAATGCACTTGTTTGGAGGATGAGTCATCACCACTTTCAAAATAATGGTGAACTATGGAATCTAGCCTCGCCCCATAATCACAACATCAAATCAATTTTTAAATAGTTTAAAGTGCAGGATTCATAGTAGATAGAGTCATTATTTCCAAGACATTACCTTGTTTTATGTTTACCATTGATTACATATCATTTTGACCATTTGTCATATGTACACCAATATGCTAATTATGAACTAAATCGCATAAATTTTTGTTGGGGAATTGCAGAAGCACAAAGAGATGAATCAAGCAAAGTACTACCAATCGCATGACGAAGTCCAAACACAAACAATTTGAATTTTACATGGAAAAACTCTATCGGGAAAAAACCATGACACAAAGTGACGAGTAATGCGATATGAAAGTAAAAATTACAAGAGATAGAGATTACCGATTTGAACAAGCCTCGAATCTACTCCTCAAGCCTAAACTATGCCTTTGAAACCCTTAGGAATGAATTAGAAAGCCTAGAACACCTTTATTGCTACCCAAATCCTGATTACCCTCAACATATATAACATCACATAGTATCACAATATGAAAGTAAATCGCAAGAAATTTTTGTTGGGAATTGCAGAAGCACACAGAGATGAATCAAGCAAAGTACTACCAATCGCACGACCAAGTCCAAACACAAACAATTCAAATTTTACATGGAAAAACTCTATCGGGAAAAAACATGACACAAAGTCATGAGTAATGCAATATGAAAGTAAAAAATTACAAGAGATAGAGATTACCGATTTGAACAAGTCTTGAATCTACTCCTCAAGCCTAACTATGCCTTTGAAACTCTAAGGAATGAATTAGAAAGCCTAGAACACCTTTATTGCTACCCAAATCCTGATTTCAACATATGTAGCATCACATAGTATCACAATCAGAATAGAAAACAAATCATGCACTTACACAATTCTGTACGTGTGCTCGATGACACCTTCGATGGGACTTCGATTGCATCGACGATCTGTCGATGGCATCGAAAAAATACCAAAACGTTCTAGCAACAAAATATGAAATTTTCAATTTTTTTCGATGGCATTGAGCATCTATTGATGGCATCAACCACTGCTCAATGGCATAGAGTGGTATGTCGATGGCATCGACAAACTCTGTTGCTTACAGATTTAAGACATCAACAACAATCTCCACCATGTCTTCAATCTTCATTTTTCATAGTTCATTTCTTCATCTTTAAATCCGCCCCATAGCTCCTTTTCATCATTTCAAATTCTTCCTTGCATCATAACTCCACCATTGCTTCTCGTGCACACTCCGTCTTCCATTTATGCTTTCACCAAGCCTAGAGAAGTTGCACATAACTTGAACTTATCTGTGAGAACCACATTCGTAAGCGTGTCAGCCGGATTCATACTCGTGTGAATATTTTCTAGAGTCACGCCTCCTAACTCAAGTACATGTCAGATAAAATGGTGACACACATCAATATATTTAGTACGTGAGTGATAAACAGAATTTTTAGCCAAATTGATTGCACTTTTGCTGTCATAATTGACTTGTGCGGCTTCTTCTGAAGTCTCAACTGATCTATCATTTTCCTTAATCAAACACCTTTCTTGAATGCTTCTGTCACCGTCATATACTCAGCTTCAGTTGTTGAAAGAGCTACCACAGACTGAAGATTCAACATCTAACTAATCGCTTCACTTGCTAGCCTAAACGAGTAACCAGAAGTTAACCTTCTATTATCAACATGTTGCGTTCAGAATCCACAATCTAATCTTAATTTCTCAATGATAACACTGCGTAATATATATCTAAATCAATATAGACGTATGCGTACCTCGAATGTATCAAAGTAGCCATTTCACTGTATCCCAGTGTTGCTTGTCGGGGTTAGACATGTATATTCTAACAAAACCCATTGTATGTGAAATATCTGGTCTTGTACAGACCATGACATATATTAAACTGCCTACCAAACTCGAATAAGACACACGAGACATATTTGCATTTCTTCATCTGTTTTTAGACACTGTTCTGAAGATAGCTTGAAGTGAGCCGCGTGGGGAACGATGATTGCCTTTACCTTATCCATTCCATACTCAATCAATATCTTCTTAGGGTATTCTGCCTGAAATAATTATGGCTTGCTCCTCTTCCTGTTTCTGTGTATATCAATGCCAAAAACCCTCCTTGCAGTCTCTAGATCTTTCATCTCGAATGTCTCTGATAACTGAGTCTTCAATAAGTCGATCTCAGACATGCTATGACTGGTGATAAGTATGTCATCGATGTACAAAATCAGGATATTGAATTTTCCATCACTCGGTGTCTTGTGATAGACATAATAATTATATTCACTCTTGGTAAACATCTGACTCATCATGAAAAAATCAAACTTTTTATACCACTGCCTAAGCAATTGTTTCAGGCCATACAACAACCTTTTCAGCCTGCAAAACTTGTTCTTTGCCTCTTGTATTTTGTAACCTTTTGGTTGCTTCATGTTGATCTTTCATTCAAATTCCTCATACAGGAATGCAGTCTTCACATCTATATGCTCTAGTTCGAGATCGTATTGAGCAACCGACACCAACACGAATCTGATAGATACTTTCTTCACAACTGGCGTTAATATGTTAGTAAAGTCGACACTTTCTCTCTTAGCATATCCCTTCGCTACCAACCTTGCTTTGTACCCATCTTATTTATTCTTGAAGATCCACTTACACCCGATAACTTTATGGTCGACGAGAAGCTCCACTAGCTCCCACATATCGTTTTTGTATAATGAGTCTATCTCATCATCTATCACGGCTTTCTACTTTTCGGCATCCAGCTCATCAAGAGCCTTTTGAAGAGTAGATGGATCTCCTTCATCTGTAATGAGAGAAAATGCGATATTTGAGTCATCCATGTATTTTACTGGTAACCTGTGATCCCGCAGCGGATTCTTTCGCACAGGCGTCTGCTCCACTTGCTCTTGTACCTCTGTCTGTGTACCTATATGAGCCTGTATCTCAACTCCATATACCTGAACGTCCACAATCAACTTTTTTGCTTCCTTATGTTCATCCTTACAGAACAAGGATCCTTCATCAAATTTGACGTCACAATTAATGATAATTTTTCATGTAACTCGGTCATACAACCTGTACTCCTTCACACTACTAACATAGCTGACAAAGATGTATTTCTTAACTCTTTGGTCCAGTTTATCTCTCTTAACTGACGGTACATGAGAGTAAGTATCGCAACTAAATACACGCAGTCTTGAGTAGTCTACCCGTTGACCACTCCACACTTCCTCTGGAATTTTACATTCAATAGCTGTAAAAGGGAACCGATTTACCAAGTAGTAAGTCGTGTTAACGGTCTTAGTCCACAATTCTTTGCCAAACCCAGTATTACTGATCATGCATCGGGCTATCTCCAAGAGAGTCTGACTGTGGCGTTTTATGTTATGTCTCACGATTCCTTCATCTTTGCAATACCTATTGAATTTCCCATAAGCAAACTCCCCACCATTGTCTATCCTCAATACTTTCACTTTTCGCCCTGACTGTTTTTCCACCATTGCCTTCTACTACTTGAAGTTGGTGAAAACATCGTATTTATTTTTCATGAAATAAACGCACACTTTTCTGCAATAGTCGTCAATGAATGTGACAAATTATGACGATCTTCCATCGGAAACCATGAGCGTCAGCCCCATATATCAAAATGCACATAATTTAGAATACCCTTACAAACATGTTTATCAAACTTAAAAGATAACATTGACTGTTTATCATATATACAATGCTCGCATATACTAAAATCAATACTTTCAAAGACTGAAATTAAACAACGGTAAAAAAGTACCTTCATATTCCGCTCGCTCATGTAGCCCAAGCGTGCATTCACATATGTGCAAACGTGAAATTCACTATAAACGTTGCATCTCCATCCGATGAAGTGCTCCTGATTAACCTGTAGAGGTTCCCGTTCTTCTGTGCCTTCATGACTATGAGTGCCCTCTTTGAAACTTTATGTACATGCTCAAACCCGATGAATTTGCACCCAATCACCTCGAGTGCTCTTAGAGATATCAGACTCTTCCTCAAATCAGGAATGTATCTCACTTCGGTCATGTTACGCTTCATGCTATCAAACATCTTGATGTACACCGATCAAACGTCTACCACTTTATAGGCATTATCATTACCCATAAATACCTGGATACCATTATACTCACTGTAACTGGTGAACCAATTTCGATGAGGGGTCATGTGGTACGAAGCCCCTGCATAAAAAATCCATTCTTCTTTGAAGTACCTGGATTTTGATACGGTCAGCACGTCACTACTATTCGCTTCCTCACTAGATTCCGCAGTGTTAGCTTCCCTAAAAGAACTTTTTGAATTCTCCTTTTTCAACTTTGGATTCTAGCAATCCTTCTTCATATGCCCGGACATGCCACAATTCTAGCACTTCAACTTGCCTTTGCCCTTATTCTCGAATTTGGACTTCGATCATGAAGATTCACTATCCCGCTCAGAATTTCTCCCCCTCGTAACCAGTGCATCTATAGAAGTACTCACGTCACCATTTTTATTTTTCATCACCTTCAATTGAAGGCCTGAGATAACGGTCTTCACACTAATGGTAGTTTTACCGTTGCAAACAAGTCCTTAAATGACTCATACGAAGTCGGAAGAGAATTTAACAGAATGCATGCATGATTCTCATATTTCATTGTTTCCTCAACATCCAATAATTTACAAATTAATCTATTGAAGTTACTAATGTGGACGTCAACATCAACCCCACGTCAACATCAACCCCTTTGTCATCTTCAGATTGAACAGCTGAAGTTTCAAGTAAATTGATTTTCCAGAGATTTCTTCACATAGATGTTCTCTAGTTTCACCCATGTACTTGCTGCAATTTTCTCACTCATGACATTATATAGGACCTTATTCATTAAGTACAATTCGATAAAGGTTCTTGTTATCTTATCCATCTTGTTTCATTCCTCTTCAGTCACAGATTCCAGTCGCTTTTCAAGGAGGACATTGTCCAAACTTTGTTGAACTAGGACGCAGGTCATCTTGACCTTCCATAGTTCAAAATTATTTTTACTGGAATATTTTTTAACATCGAACTTCGGGTTAGATGTCGTTGATGTGTTGCTTTCAGATACGATCTGATTCCCAACATTATCTCTGATACCACTTGTTGGGGAACCGCGGGAGCACACAAAGATGAATCAAGCAAAGTACTATCAATCGCACAACCAAGTCCAAATACAAAAAATCCTAATTTTAGGTAGAAAAAACCCTTTCGAGAAAAAACCATGGCACAAAGCAACGAGTAAGCATTATGAAAGAAGAAATTACAAGAGATAGAGCTCAAATCTCCTCCGCAAGCCCAAGCTATGCCCTTGAAACCCTTATGAACGAATTAGAAGGTCTAGAACACCTTTCTTGCTACCCAAATCATGGTTACACCCGATATATATAGCATCACATAGTATCACAATCGGAATAGGAAACAAATCCCACACTTACGCAATTCTGTGCGTGCGCTCGATGGGAATTCGGTGGCATCGACGATCTGTCGATGGCATTAAAAAAAAAAACACCAAAACATTTCATCGACAAAACATGGATTTTTTGAATTTTTCCAATGGCATCGAATGGTCTATTGATGGCATCAACAGACCCTGTTGCTTACAGATTTAAGACATCAACAACAATTTTATATTTGAAAGCCATTAATATTGAACCTACAAACTGGATGGTTTATTTTAAATTGACTATATGCCAAGTGTGAAATGTCTTAGTGCGTGCATATCAACCTTTAAAATCTGTTAGAGGATCAAAGTTTTTCTTAAAGATTTAGGGCTTTCTTTGACGGATGTGAATTGCCTACAGCCGAGGCAGTAAGTGAATCCTGTGACCTAAGCTTCATGTAGCCACCGTGATGTATGTTATATATCCACTTCGTACATCCATTTTGCCAGCTCATTTTAAGTCATGGGCCCAAACCCCAAACATGAAGCAAAATCGACCACACCATAGAAAACAATGGGGACAAAGACTCTCATGGTTATCTAAAGAAAAATAGTTGAAGCATGATTTGATTTTGTCATGTCCTATTTAATAATTAGTATGTTTGCAATTTAATTCAATTGAGCATCCAAACTCATATAGTGGGAGGTTTTTTTAATTATTATTTTTTATTTTTATTTTTATTGAATTTGATTTTAAGAGGGAGCATGTTTGATTTTTGGGTTTCACATGATTATGTTGCTGGAGTTTGTGTTTCTTCTACCTATGCTGCCCAAACATGAGGTAGAATCGACCACACCACAGGAAACAATGAGGACAAAGACACCCATGGTTATCTGAAGCGAAATAGATGAAGCTTGATTTGTTTTTATCATGTCCTCTTTACTAATTTGTATATTTCCAATTCAATTCAATTGAGCAGCCAAACTTATCAAGGAAGAGAGTTTATTTTTGGGTTTCACACGGTTATGTTGTTGGAATTTGTGTTTCCTCTACTTGTGCAATTTAGTGTTTACTTTTATCTATGTTCAGATGTTCAAGATTTTAAACTCGGACGATCATGTCAATTTTCCGAAGAAGAATAACATGAATTCTGCTGATTATAATATATTGTTCACCAGGTTAGTGTATTTCTTCATTTTTGAAGGTTTTGCTAACTTAACAGCATAAAATAAATTATTATTTTTTAATTTTATTGGTAGTCGACCGACCCATGTAGAAAATTCAATTACTTTATACTTTTTTTTTATCAGTCGTATATGCCCTCTTATTCTCAAGCATTTTCTTTAGTTGAATTACATTTTTTTAAATAGTTGAGTTATATTCATCCCTAGTAAATCTTCTGCATAGTTCTTTTGGCTCATTGATTATGTTTCTTTTTGCAGTGTCATATTGTCTTTTACCAATCAATTGTCTTCCAGTCTTATTAGGATACCGACTTTCACCCAAGCCACTCGAATTGAAATCCCTAATAATGTAATTAATTTTTTTGTTCCAACACATGGGTTAGTGGTAGACAGACTGTGGTGTATGTTTGTGTGGGTGTGTAAAAAGAAATTTATGCACTAAGCATTGCAAGTATGCGTGGAATCTCAAATAGTAAAAATGGAAGATCTTGTAAACCCAATTCTTTTGTATTTACTAATCTTTTCTTCTTCTTTTTTCTTACAAAATCAAAGGAATAATTTATGCATATCGACTCTTACTTAGTTTGTATTAATTTGATACATTAATTACATTCTCATTTGTTCTTTAGTAAGAATGAAGGTTGTGAAGTTTGTTACTTTCATTTTTGAGAAATCATGTGTTTCTTACAGTTAAATCAATAGATAGACAATATCACAATTTGCCAAGGGTGCTTTTTTTTTTTTTGTTCTTCTTCTTCTTAATTTGCCTTCTCTTTCATGGTAGTGTCCATGTGAGTGATCCAGTCAGTTCATCAGATATTGCACATGCCATAGACTAAAGTTCAGGCTTTTTGACTCCTCGGGTTAGCCACACTTGTATGAGAAATGAATGGTTGCAAAATATGAATATGAATGACTCTCCAAGGTGGGCAACAGACCCCACCCATAGTCTTATTAAAAAATCTGCCTATCATGCATAACATGCTCTTCAAAATTCAAAAAAGTTTCAAGATATGCATTATGTAGTTCTAACCCATGCTACTTTACATAACTTGTACTTCACTCGTTCACATTCAAGCTTGTTTGGATGAAGATTAGTATTGGAATGAATTAGCTTTTGGGAAGATTAATCATGTTAGGCTTTATAATTTAATAATTCATAATACAGGTTTTTATCCACAATAAGCAAAGCATTTGCATCATGGACTATCATATCACTAAATTCAAGGTAGCTTCTCCTGGAAGATAGTTAATTAGTAGTGTCGATATATTGGTAGGAATATCTATGCAGGTTTCGAGGTTTGGTTTTGTCATTTAATTAGTTGGGCATTCTTAGAAGGCGTAGGTTTACGCAAATGCCTTGACTTGCTAAGGATGTTTGCCCTTGAAAAATGTACCTAGAGCTCTACATGCTAGGGATATGCACCTCCAGAGTTGTGCTTTGTCTTATCCTTCAGGTCGTTGAGAGCGTTGTTCTTTGTCTTATCCTTCAGTTTGTCGAGAGTGGTGTGAGTGACTTGTCTTGTGGAGTTTATGGAGCAATGGAACTAGTCTGTGGTTTTCGTGGTTGTCATTCCATCTTGGTGATGAGCTGGTTGATAAGAATCATAAGATATAAGAACCGGGCTTAAAGTGAAGGTTTATGTCTAGTCACTATGCTAGATTGAGGGGGACTTGCTAGTTCCTTTTGAAAATTCTATGACGCACTGATTGTTAACTGTTTTACATGCCTTCTCTTTGAAATGGGGAGCCTGATATGGTTCTGTCATTGGCAGAGGTTCGCCGATCAAAGCTTGGAAACCAGCAAGAAGGATTGATTGTTTTTTAAAATAAAAATAACTAAAGGTGTGTTCAGTTGTAGCAAATATCATGAAATTTCATTATTAATAAAGTCTAATTTGGTGCAAGTATAATGATATTTCGGAAAATTCGGTGCAACCAAACACACCCCCAAACAAAATAACACAGCGCGGGTCAGCTTATGTCTTTGGTCTTACACTCTCATACCTGGTTACCGATTCGTTTTCTAATGAGGTCTCTCATGCCAACCCTTGTAGATTCATGTTTTGGGACCCACTATGTACAGACATTAGCAAGCATGCTATGTAAGGAAACCCTGATCTTGTTCACATGAGCAACTTCTAGTTATGTTCCTTTATATTGCCCAGCAAGGCATCTATCCTATCCGATATGTTTCTTATATTCATTTTGCAATGTGCTTATACTCATCTCACATGTAATTATACTACCATTTATTGGAATTAAAACAGTGTAAATGAGTGACCGAAAATAATTTTAAAAAAATGATAGATAAGCGACAACTGAGTCGCGTTCTCTTCCCTTTGCCTTGTAAAGGAATTGTGTATGGTCTTCAATACAAGTTGTGAGTTGGTGTCTTCCACTTGTATTTTGAGTAATATTCGGTGTCGTTAAGCGTTGTTAATGGACACATCGGAGTATTCCCCAGGTTACAAGATAATGTTAAGGGTGTTCGTTGATCTTGGTCCACTTCATGAAAGATGAGTGGTACAATCTTCACAGCCCTGAATTTTCCAGCGTTGGTTAGATGCTCATTCTCCAACTTAGAACATTGAAAATCTTGTTCATGAGCAAGTGGGAGCAAAGTGCATGTTACATGCATGTGGAGCAACTTGGAAGATGGAGGCAGCTTATATTGCCCACAGATTATGATGATCAAATGATCCTATTAATCCAATTGGGGGCCGCCAATTGGACATTTGAAGAAAGACATGGTCAAGGCCCAAGTCAGTGATTAAAAATAAAAGTTAAAATAGTTAAGGTTAGGATAATCTGATCATTATGATATCTGGGTCGGTCTCTTTTGAAGTGCATGAATGCCACTATAAAACGCTAGGTTTCACAAATTCGGGCTGTACTGCTGGAGGGGTCCTGATTTGGCAAAAAAGGCCTAAATGCACACTATAGCCTCTAACAGCTATAACTTTGCAATCGGCTGTCTGTTTGCATGTACAATATGTCGTTGCAAAGCTATTGATGAGCTTTACATCCTAGCCAATTTCATTGGCCCTCAAACAGCTTCGCAATATTCAATTGTTGTAAGGATCAAACTTAGGTTTTAAGTCAAAACTACTTATTTTTACTAAGTTGCATTCTTGCTAGTTTTATGGTTGTAGGAGTCTGGTTATAGTCGGAAGTTTTTGTTTTGTTGTCATCTAAGAGTTGTTTAGGAGTCCAGGAAGAATTGTTTTTTACTATTTTTAAGTATTTTTTACTATTTTATTTAGTAGTCCAGCTTGAGTCGAACTAGGAGTCTAGGGCATTTTTTGCTTATATAAGGTCATCAGATACATTGTAAGCAACACTTTTCATCAATGATATCAATGATAAGGAAGAAGACGGTGATTTATTCTCTTTCATTGATGCACCCACTATGTAAAAGATTCACACTACATAGGTAGTGATTTTAAAGAGTGCATCAATCTCCTACTAAAAGGTTGGGTTTACATTTTTTGCCGCTTGATAAATTGAAGTGGGTGAATTTCATACCAAAAAATGCGGGGGTATTTTGACATCGGGCTCGAGTGGGGTGGCTTATGGGATGTGGGGGCACACTTGGGGTGGGCGGCTTGTGGAACCCATATGATTTGTGGCCCGTGTGAGGCGGGTGGCTTTATGAGTTGGAACCCATGTGATTTGGGGCCCATGAGGGGGCAGAACTCATAGATTTGGGGCCCACGAGGAGGGTTCGGCCGAGGACCTAATCCATGGATGTGGGGCATAGGCTATGAGATAAATGGATTAATTCGTTATGCTCTATTAATTCGAGTTTTTAGAGCAAGTGGTTAATTGTCCTACATCAAATTGGTATCAAAGAAGGTCTCGTGTTTGAGACTCCTCACCAGGAGTAATCAAACGCAAGGGTGTAATAGTGGCCCAACAATGAGAAAGTTGGACCATTCAAATGGGCCTTTACGGTTGTTCTTGAATACGCCTTTACTTCAGCTGTTAGACGCCACCACAACTTCACGCAAAATCAGAAAATTTCCAAGCATGGAATAAACTCTAGCATTAGCTTTATCACCTTCGTATCATATATGATGGTGATCGGGTGGTGGACCCAAGCATCTCATTATTTTCATTATTATGGTACAAATCTTTGGCAGATGAGAGATATAAAAGGTAGAGAGAGAGAGAGAGAGAAAAAAAAAAAAAAGAAAAAAAAAAAAAGAAAAAAGAAAGAAAAAAGAGAGAGGTGGGGCTACATATAGATACATGTTATAGAGACAAGAAGAGAGAGAAGAGAATGATGGGTAACTCATTCTCAATGTTTCCTTGATGTGGCTCACTCAATTCTCTATTCCACTGAATTTTTTATGCCGACATATTAAAATGAGCCAACACAACATATTTACAAACTAGATATCACACAGCTATCAAAGTGTGCTACACGACCTCTATCACATTAGCCTTCTAATAGATGTGTTGCATGCAGCTACACGCAAATAGGAAGGTGTAGGAGGAATTGAAAGTATGAAAATGGACTTAAAAAAAATAAACTAAATACCTTTCAGCAGAGGTGAAATTGGCTGAAAGAGTGGAAACATGGGAATGGTAATTTCCTTGCATTCATATGAGGGTTTGTGCTCCAAATCCTAAATACATCACTTTCAAGCTGGACCCGAAATCAAATATCATTAGTGATTTGAATGAGGGCAGTCGATCAGCTTGGCCCATGCCAAGTAAAATTGAATTTTTGAATAGGGCCAGTGGCCCGGCTGAAACCAACCTCAAGCTTTACAGCCTGACGTTTAGGCATGATGAAACCAACGACACAATGGACAATCCACATAGAAGGTGGGCCCCACGTGATGAGTGATGGATATTGAAGGTGGGCCCATATGATGGACAATTTATTTTGATGGTGGGCCCCAAACAATGGATCGCCCACATCAAGGTGGGCCCCGTATAGTGGACGGTTTACATCAAAGGTGCCGATGATGAATGACCCATGTCCAAGGTGGGCCCCGCATGATGGACGACCTACATGATAGATGGTCCACATCATAGGCAAGCTCCACATGATGGGTGGTGGATATTAAAGGTGGGATTCACATGACCGACAATAACATTGTGGTGGGCCCCACAGGATAGAGGACCCATATCAAGGTGGCCTACACGAGGACAATTCACATTGAAGGTAGGGCTTTATTGATGAATAACCCACATCCAAGACGGGCCCCGCTTGACGGATAGCCTACTTCGAAGTTGGGCCTTGCATGATGGATGGTCTACATTAAAGGGCACGATGGAAGGTCCGCATCTAAGGCGGGCCCAACATAAGGAACAATCTACATTAAAGGTTGGGCCCACATATGGATAGTGGATATTAAGGGTGAACCGAACAAAATTGAGAGATAAGTACTTATACGATGTAAGAAACCAAACATACTTTTCAATTTTTGATTGATAAGTATGTACCAAACATACTTATTTGCTCCAAGCATACTTTTTTACTTTTGGCTGATAAGTATATACCAAACATACTTATTTGCTGAATAAGTAAAAAATCAAGATAAGCTACTTAAAACATAAGTAGCTTATTTAAAGTAACTTATGATCCAGACGCCCCCCAAGGGCTTGCTTGAATGTAGCTCCTATTAATTTAAAAAAAGAAGATGAAGAAGAAAAAAAGAAAAAAGGCTTTTCATCAGAAGCCATTCACATGGTTTTTAGGAGGTGTTTGCATTGTAAGTTTCTTTATAAGCCACTTATGCCTTAAGTAGCTTATCTTGATTTCTATTTATTAAGTAAATAAGTTTGTTTGGTAAATAATATACTTGTTGGCTAAAAAGTAGAAAAGCATATTTTGTTTCCAACATAACATGAGTATTTATCCCTCATGTTTGTTTGGTCCACCCTTATATTCATGTGGGGCCAACCTTTGATGTAACCTATTCATTGTGTGGGCCTCACCTTTGATGTGGTAATCCATCATGCAGGTCCACCTTGGATGTGAGCCATTCACTATTAGGGGCCAACTTTTAATGAAAGTTGTCCCTTATGTAAGGCCCACTTTGATATTGGTCATGCATCACGTGGGGCCAACCATCAACATTATTGTCCATCATGTGGGGCCCACCTTCAATATCCACCACCCATCAAGTGGAGCCCACCTTTGATGTGGACCATCCATCATGTGGGCCGCACCTTTGATGTGGGTTGCCCATCATGAGGGGGTCGGCTTAGATGTGAGCCACTCATTGTTAGGGCTGACCTTTGACGTGGACTATCCATCATGTGTGGCCCACCTTGATATAGGTCATCCAACCTGTGAAGCCCACGTTTGGTGTGGACCATCCATCATGTGGGCCGCCCATCATGTGGGGCTTCCTTTGGATGTAGGCCATTCATCATTAATGACCAACCTTCAATGTGGATTGTCCATCATTTGGGACCCACCTCGTTGTGGGCCATCCATCATGTAGGGCCCCGCTTCAATGTCCACTGCCCATCATGTGGAGCCCACCTTTGATGTGGACCATCCATCATGTAGGCCCCACCTTTGAAGAGGGTTGTCCGTTATACTAGTCTGCTTTGAATGTAAGCTATTTATCATCAGGGCCAACCTTTAATGTAGACCATCTATTATGTGGGCCCATATTAATATGGGGTCATCCATCATATGGAGCCCACCTTTGATGTGGATTGTGCGTTCTGTGGGCCCTACTTTCGATGGGGACAGTTCAATCACATGAGACGTCCCTTGACAAGCACGGTGAGAGTGGGGGGGGGGGGGGGGGGGGGGGGGTGGCACCTCGGGTTGGGGAATTCTCAACCCAAGCTCAACCCAAGCGGGTTCAGTCAGGTTGGTTGGATGAATACATGCTAATATTTTAATGATTACATTAATTTATTATATTTTAATACACATCTTATTTTTTATATTTATAAATTATTATTACATATGTTGTTATTTATCGTAAAGAACTTCATTTATTCTAAACAAACAAGCTAAAATATACGACAACTAATTTAAAAGTCGTGCTGTGTAGCACACAATCTATTTGGGGGAGAGAAATTCAACACTTGTTATCTTGAGTCATCAGAAATTATGTGGACCAATGAGATCCGAGAACACCGGAATTTCCGTATTGAAATGATGTGGACCGTACATTAGTATCAGAAATGATGTGGACCGTACATTTTGTATCAGAAATGTGTCCACCTCGTGAAATCCACCTCGTGCAGGTTATGGGTCCAAACTAACAGTCCTTCGAAGCCACGATCACGCTGTGGCCCACCAAAGCAGCGGTCCTGATTAGCACACGAGCGAATAGCAGCCCCAACGGTCAAATGGGAGCAAAACAAACTGAAATTTTTATTCCATCATCTAAAGAGAGTTGCTAGAATACAATCGCTACTTATTACACAGTAAAATGATACGTCAGGACTATAGCCCTTGATCTGGGGTCATAATCAATGATCTGAACGGTTGATCCGATGAAATGTAACTATGGATATGTCATCCTTAAAAATATTCAAGATTGAGAAATCTTGTACGTTTGAATCAAAGGGCCACAAAGCAATGGATATGGTACTCTAGTATTACAATTGGAGAGTTTCACCGTGAGTTATCCCTCATTGATTGTAAGGCCCATCTTGAAAACGGTTTGGATCACCAACATTGACCTCAGATCCAACGGCTACAGTCCCGACGTATCCTAAACAGTGCATCTCATCAGTGCTGCTAGCAGGTCCGAATTTCCCGCAACTCCGCGACAGTCGACAGATAAGAGAACCCCTACAGGCGGAAGGCATGTGGGGCCCACTACGATGTCAGTCAATAATCCACTCTGTCCGTCAGTTTCAACGGCTCACGTCAGGTAATTGGGCCTAGAAATTTTACAGATCCAAAAATCAAGTGGGGCACACCACATATAATAGTAGCATTGAACGCTCACCGTTGAAACCTTCATGGGCCACATAAATTTTTCGATAAGGCTATTTATTTTCAGTTGAACCCAGTTGGAATAACCTTATTAATGGTTGGGATGGATACAAAAATCAAGGTGGGCCCGGAAAGTTTTCAACGGTAAGCATTCAATGCTACTGTTATATGTGGTGTGGCCCACTATTTGGATTCGCGTATTAGGATGTATTGTATTGTTTTCGGGTATTGTTCATGTATACATTAGATGATTTTCAGAATACATCCAAATCAATCAGATACTAATCAATGTTTGGATAGGAGATATTGTTTGGCATAGTATACAATACGTTCTACAGATCAATGTTTGGATATGACGTATTATATCTGCGTATTATACAATCGTATAAATTTCAATACAAAATGTACGGATCGTCAACAAACATGGGACACGTACCTACAACAGCTATATAGTTATGAATATATCTTGTAATCAGGACTGTTGATATAGTGGGACATTGCATGGATGGGCTCTATGATCAAAGAGTAATTGTTGGACGGCTTTGGGAGCCCAATGTCTTCTCTTTCGGATTGTTGACTATCTTAAACATGGCCCAGCACTGCAACAGTTCCGATCAAAAAAAAAAATCTCCATGTATACAAGATACAGACTGTTCAACTGGCAGGTCCCACCATGCACGAGTAACGGTCCTCAATTTTTTGTAACCATCCATTTTTTTCCACGTAGACATCTGGAACTTTCTGATTTCTAGCCCAGATGAAGATTTCAACCCCAGCGCCTTCTTCTTATTGCTTGCCATGGTCGAAGTCAGGGATCTCTGCAAAGAAGGCGAGATTGAAGACGGCAACGA
Source organism: Magnolia officinalis (assembly GCA_021015155.1). Lineage (NCBI taxonomy): Eukaryota > Viridiplantae > Streptophyta > Magnoliopsida > Magnoliales > Magnoliaceae > Magnolia > Magnolia officinalis. Next base: position 107,594,256 of record JAJHSJ010000004.1, read on the forward strand.
ATTCAACGCCTTCTCGGATCTCTCGGATTGAGGGATGAAAGTCAATGGCTTTCCACCTGAAGCCCGGCAGGATCCGATGAATATCTCGTAGCCAGTCTCTCGAAGCTCGACGTCGGAAAGGCTGCAGCCTAATTCCCCAAAGGGGGAAGGGAGTTCAGCGGCGGGGATGCGGGCGCTGCCACCCATTTCTCTTTTCGAGTCTCCAAGGCCCCTGTCTCTGAAGAGAAGGGCCATTGAGAGAAAGATAGGGATCATTTCCTATGCTTTTTGCGAGAGAGAGAGAGAGAGAGAGATGAGAAACCGCAGAGAGGAGAAGGTAACCGGGTTGCTAGGTAAGATCCCTGTTTGACGTATGGAACTTTTTGATTTCTAGCCCAGATGATTTTCACGTTGAAATGTACCAAATGAACGGTCCCGATCTTACACTGCATAAGTACCAGATATCTTGTAATCGTACAAATTTCAAACTTTCGTCCGCTGCCGAATACATCGTAATGAATACGAAGTACTCTGACAAACTCTACCGTCAGTTCAAAAATTTGGTTGGAGTTTGTATCACGCGCATGGGATTCAACTCCTATTCACTCCAATTCAAACACGATAAACGTCAAATCATAACTTCTAATACGATACAATACAATACATCCCAAAACGCGTATCCAAACAAGCCCTTAAGTAAAAAAAAGTTACTTACAATTGATTTTAAACAAAACTTACTTATGTCAAGCAGTGTTCAAAGTATCAGTATCGCTACAAGTTTTGTTGGCTAGGGATACGGAAAGAATATCGATATTACCGATAATATCACTAATAACCGGAAATGTAGAAATACACGAGAAAATTGGTAGAATTTTCAGCGAACTTCAGGAGATGTTAAAATACACATATTTGCATATTTATGAATAAAAATTGGCAAAAATAATTTTATACATAATAAGTTTCCATTTAATGAAGGCTTAAAAGCATATTTCGTCGTAAGAAACAATCTAACCATCATATCCATCCCATATAACCATCCAATCATCCATCTAAAAATCCATCGGTATTGTAGAATACCGATGACTCACGATATTTTACCAAGAAATTATCAACAATTGAAAAGGAAACGAAAGATTATAGTCTTGATATCGCGCATGTTGTGATAACAACAATATTGAGATATTATCAATATTAGCAACAACAAATTGAAAACTGCATTCAACAATGTCACCATAAAAATTTTGAAATTGATTTTTTTTTTTAATAAACAAACTTTATGTGATATCTTTACGTTGACAATATTATTGAAATATCGCCGATACACTTGTGATACAAGCGTCGCGGTGTTACCTAGAATTTACACAGTGAAAAATATTGGCAATACATTGGTGATATCGATACATTGGCAATACAAGCAATGCCTGGAATTCACACAACTAAAAATATTAGCAATATTGATATGTTGGCGATGCTTAGTACATTGCCAATGCCTGGAATTGCTAATACTATTGATGTTATCGGTATCACTATCAGTGTTATCGGTATCACCAAGCTAGAGATAACAATAATATCGGAGATAATTTAAAACAATGATCTCAAATAAGTTACTTATCTATTGTTGTAAGTAGAAAAAATAACCTATTTGGTGGTATCCAAACGAGCCATAGTAACTGGCATGGCGAGGGATCAACCGGCGTTTGCTAAATTGCATTAAAAAACGCGACCAAAAAAAGGGGGGGTGGGGTTGGCTGAAAATGTTGGACATGGATTTTAAGGGTGCGTCCAAATGGGCCCTATCATTTTGTTATTTCCTCTTGATTAAAATTATAATCACAATTCAACTCACTAGAGCACCCAAACGCGCCCATCTTGTCCCATTGAGTAAGTTAAGGAGAATGGTCTTCTTTTTATGATAAGTGATTAAGATTAGGAAGATCAATGGCCGGGCTTCAGCTCAGTAAAAAATCAGGTGAGCTCGTCTGGGCTGATCCAGGCGAACCCCAGACCTAGCTCTAATCCAGATCCTGTAGATTGAGATGACCTGGATAAGGCCTGTCCAAACATTTGTTTTGATTATCATTGATAGTCGAAGTGGTTAGAATTTACTAATCGTAGCTTCCCATAAATACATTGATTTTGAGTCCCTACCTAGCCCACTCAAGTGGGGCCCATCAGTTGTTGCCATTGATCTATCAATGTCGACAGAGACGAAGGTATATTGTCTTATGAAACCAGCTGTTTGGAGACGTGGAGATGCCCTGAGCATTGATATGGACTATCTGCTCCAGCCCACTGTTTGTGGGCCACTGCAAAAATCAACCCGATTAAGATATAACCGTTGGTCACTTCCTATATAACTGTCCATTTCACAAGCCATAGATCAAATGGTCAGCATCATCCAACCAACGTTTCATCACAAAGATCTTTCAAGTGGATGATGACCCACTTTCTCGGCTCAATCTTGCCCGTTTGTATTTGATGGCTGTCAGTGCAACTTTTCTGCGATACACACAATCTACACGCAAGGCGTGCAGCACATCTGTGTGATTATCAAGACCATCAATTTGGATGGCCATCACATGGATGGATCATACTCCAAAAAGCACTGAATGGATGATTCTTACCGTTCTTGAGTTATGGCCATTGAATGTAGAGGCTTGCTTATTCTGCACAACTCTTTTCACATCCATTTGCAAACCACCAGTCGCATTGTTAGCATAGTCCAATCCACTCAGGTTGCTCCACTCTTCAGGTGGGGTGCGTAAGTGTCTAGAACATAGGCGGTGATCATTTAATCCTGACCCTATGTTTTCCTCATACACATTTGAACCATCTGATGAATGGCTTGGATGGCATATGCATGATGGGTGTTTGGGGAATAAATCTAAGAATCAAAATAACCAATTTGCCCCTGCAAATCACCAGCAGCTGACAAAGGAACGTTCACCTACATGAAATCACAGCTCTCCTTCCATACCAACTAGTCATTTCTACTCAACCTCCTGCCACCATCTTCCCCATATATAGCCCCCCATCACATTCTCACTATGTACTCACCTTTCAAATGATGAGATCTGGGTGGTGGGCCTGCATTGTGGCCTGCCTCGGCATTCTGATCAGCACCGTCCATGCGCAAGCACCTGCAGTAGCGCCTTCTATACCACCACCAGCAGTCCCACTGCCACCAACAAATGTGGCCCCCACATCCACTCCCATATCATCACCAACGCCACCTGCATTAACGCCATCGTCGAGCCCACCTCCTCAAACTCCACCACCCTCAACATCACCGCCCCCGGCATCACCACCTCCAACATCACCGCCTCCAACATCACCGCCCCCAGTATCACCACCTCCGACATCACCGCCCCCAGCATCACTGCCTCCAACATCGCCGCCTCCAGCATCACCACCTCCAACATCACCACCTCCAGCATTGCCACCGTCACCAGCTTCACCTCCACCACTAGCACCCACATCACCACCGCCGCAGGTTCCACCAACACCAGCACCAGTAACACCACCACCCGCACCTGCACCAGCAGTCAAGCCACCAGCTCCTCCACCGGCTGTGATCCCGCCAGTCCCAGCACCTGCACCAGCTCCAACGAAGAGCAAGAAGCGGAAGCACCACCACCACCACCACCACCACCATCATGGACCTGCTCCAGCCCCATTGGCAAAGAGCCCGCCAGCACCACCTACACCTGTAACCTCAGATGATGTAGTGGCTCCTGCACCCCAACTGGATGAGGTAATGCACTCTTGCAGTCAACATTATTTTAATATGGACACTGCTCAAAACCAACGTTAGCTTTGCTACTGGTGAACTGTACAATTGTCCAATCTTAAAATGGGCTCCAATTGATGACAATTCCTCTTAAAAGGTCAAAGTGAGTGGGATCCATTTCTCGCTCTGCGTGATCTTGACTGGAGCGCAATGCGGTTCACCAAAAACAGAGTTCTGTTGCTGGTGCACCTATTTGTTGGAGCATTTCACTTTCGAAATTAGATTCCACCAGTGTATATTGAGTAATCTTTTTGTTATCTTTTTTCACAATTGCAGAATGAAGGGATTACAATTTACAGGAATGGAGGGGTGTTTGGGAGATGGGCGAGGATTGGGCTGGCCATTTTTGTGCTGTTTGAAGTTATGGGTTAAGAGTTTCTTGCGATCTGCTAGGAAGAGATTTCTTTTAGCTATTTAAGGAATGTGGGTACGGAAGATGAATGTAATTGTTTTGTCAAATGTATTTCGGCAATGTGGCAATAGACAAATTCAAACCAAAAGCCCCAAAGATAGTTTTAAAATGTCTCTGTGATTAATGAAGCAGATGAATTCAAGTTTGAGAAATGGAAATCAATTATAAGCAACCAAAGTCACTTCTGCGATTATACTGTTGTGCTCTGTGCCTTGTTTTTGTTATCATCGCCGTTGATGGCTGATGAGTAATGCCTCTTTTGTTTACATGTAATAATGATTTCTCTTTTTGTTCTTGTGATTCTTTGTGCTTTGTTTATTTTATCTTATTTATTTTTTGGGTTAATTTTCAATCAACCATAGCTCAAAAACCCAAAAACTCGACTCGACTCTATATATATATATATATATATATATATATATATATATATATATATATATATATATATTGAAGGCACAGGGTGTCCCCACCTCTTTTTTGAAGTGAGACTAATCTATATTGAAGACTCGACTCAATATATTCATAATTAAATATAAACTATATGATTTGGTGGTTAATATTAAACTTTTTAAATATAGATAAAATAAATAAAAACAATAGAGTACACGACATGGCTGCCCGTCGTGCAGTGAGGGGTCCTGTGCTTTGAAATGAGGTGTGGGTTCAAGTTTCATCCAATGCATTTTTTTTTTATTGGAAAAAAAAAAGCATTTGAATGGGTGAGTTACATGGTCAAGTCATGTCGACTAACGTAGACTCGACCGAGTTTACGTGACTCAACCGAGTCATGTCATGTCGAGTTACATTGTCAGTCATGTCGGGTCACGTAGACTCGACTGAGTTTACGAGCTGACTCAACAAATCTAGTCAAGTTTCAACTTGAGTTTTTATTTTTTGGTTGACAGATTCAACTGAGTTATGCTCAGCAGTTCCAAGAGATTTGGCTCAAAACCTTGTCTAGTCAAGTTGACTCGGCCGAGTTTCAAGTCGAGTCACCAAGTTTTAGAACTATGCATTCCACAGGGCAAAAGAAACACTATAATAAGATGCAACGTCACTTACAATCCTTGAAAATATATTGTACATGTTACACTTGATTAGTGTCAGAATCCGAATCCTCTCGCAAATCATACTCAACAACAAGGCCGAGGTTGTCAACTAATTTATGATGCTGGAGACATCCTGCACACTGATGGTAAGCTCCATTAATACATGAGTACAAAACATTTTCAAAACTTATTCATAATAAGATGAACCACAAGACCTAGAAAAGGAGATGAATCAGATAGCAGGCTTTTGTGGGTTGAAGCACGATACTTTTAATGTTATTTGCAAAATGATCAGATCTTTCTACTTCAAGCTAGAAATTCCATGGATTTTTTACTAGATTCAGGACTTCAATTTTGAAATCAGTACCTCATTATGCACGGTAATGCCAAATCAAAAACTTAATATATCTTAGAGCTTTGATCAATTTAGTTTGGTTATCCCCTGCTTAAAATTGTGAAGCTTATTTATTACTATGGGTGTGTTTGTTTGCACCAAATATCATGAAACTTCATGACATGTCATGATAAATCAGTCTAATTTGATGTAAAATTTTCATGAAATTTGATGCAACCAAACACACCCTAAGTGAAGAATTTTAATTGCAAATGAAAGGTAATCACTGGTGCATACATATAAAATATTTGACCAAATAAAAAAATCAGTAGATACCAATACGAACTTATACCTGAAGATTTATTTCTCACAGATTTTTTTTTAAATGTACGAAACTACTCGCCATGACCTGTGCAAGTTTGACATTGACACAAGACTGTCTTGGACGTTCACATGTTGATACAACTATACTATAATGAGCCAGTATTTACACCCACCACTTGATTTGCATACACACATTTCCATCTAGATTCCATGAAAGTTCCCAACCATTTTATAAGTGATTACGACTCGTCCATCAGAAACATCGCACACATCCAGCCTGTCCAAATTCTGATCGGATTGCAAATGAAACAACCAAAATCAGATCGAGAACACAATAGTAAGAATCTGATTTTGCCTTTTATTTTATTTACTTATTTGAGAAAATCGCCCATTGAAATATGACCATTCAATATTTTACTTCTTTCCATTTGATTGCCACTAATTGGAAGGTAGGGAGTGACCCCGATCATTCTGAATTCGGATTCATCCATGATGTGGCCCACAATTTGGATGTTTGGATAGAAGTAAAGGTGCACCACATTTAAGGATAAGGAGGGCCACAGGAGTCTTCTCCTTGAAATAGTAAACTTTTGTACCTTTTTGATAGGTGAATGGGAAGCTTGAATCCCTCACTTGGACTATATATGGAAGATAGCTGTATATAAATCAGAAACCAAAGAGGTTGGTGGAAATATCAATTGCCTATATAATCTTCTAAATCTTTTCTTCTTCTTTTTTAATGTCAACAAAACTATAATCTTCCAAATATTAGATCATGAAATCATACATTACGTAAGAACATAACCAGATAGGTTGAAATGCACTAATACCATATAAAGTGTATGAAATATAATACAAGACAAAAGAATGGATGGATCCAGAGTTTCCTTTCCTCTATTTACACGTTGGTCACTGTTAAAGTAGATTGGGAGCGGATTAGGTGCGGCCCCGGCCTCACCCAAGACAGTGCGACCCTTACCACGGGGCCCACTTTGATGTATGTATTCTATATTCACGCCGTCCATCCGTTTTGACAGATCATTTTAGGGCATTAGCCAATAACTGAAGCAGATCCAATTCTCAGGTGGACCATACCATAGGAAAAAGTGGTGATTGAAAATTAATGGGCCACGAAAGTTTTGGATCAAGCTGATATTTGCCTTTTCCCTTCATCCAGGTCTGTGTAACCTCATCAACAGGTTGGATGGTAAATAACCATTACAGTGGACCCTAGGATGTTTTTAATGGTAGGGCATTCAATCACCATTGATTCCTATAGTATGGTCCACCTGAGACTTGGATCTTCTTCATTTTTTAGGCTAATTCCCTAAAATGATCTGTCAAAACAGATGGACAGCGTGGATATAAAATACATACATCAAGGTGAGCCCCACAGAACGGGCTGCGCCATCTTGGGTGAGTCCGAGGCCACGCCTAATCCACTCCTGAGTAGATTAGGCTAATCTTCTAGATTAGGAAATCTTATCTTTTAGGATCACTCCAGATCTCTACATATCTCCCATGTCTTTCATATATTCATGTTATTCTCATTGAAATAAAATAAGCTTTCAAAATGTATTCTACAGTTTTACATATTATCAGAGCTATGATTAGGCCCCGATCTCAACCGTTCATCTTCCTTGTCCCGCCTCATCACCCTTGTCATCCCACCTTCTCATCATTGTCTGTTGTTGGCCCTGAGAATTCCTGCACTCCTCTCTGCATCAGTCATCTTCTCCGGCACTAGTGTGCGTCAACCAGATTGGAACCCATGATCATCAGCAGCGATATCTAACCTCCGGTATTGTCATTGGATCTACTTTGTCAGCCGCCGGAATCGTCGGTGTGCCCTACAACCACCGGCATCATCTTCATCTTCTCCTACAACTGCCACCATCTGTTGCTGATCTAATGAACCAAAATCCCGTTGTTGCTACTGCTCTACCATCGTAGTTGCAACCCATACCTGTGCTTCATCTTCTTCTGCGCCATCATTGTCAGTTTGGATCCCTGCCACCATTATTGGTCCTCTGTCCCCATTTGCCCCCATCTCCGGCAAGTACCAAACCCAGATCTGCTCCACAACCGCCACCATCACCAACTGTCATCATCACCCAGATCTGGCGAGCGCCCAGATCTTGTGTCTTCTCTCTTCGTCTTCAACATACCCAAAGAAAGAAAAACCATTCTATTCAAGAACCTTGTTTTACAGAATTGTCATCACCTCTGCCACCAATCCCGGGCAGATCTCGACCCATTGCCTGTTTGCTAGCATCACCAACTCCACCCATCTACCACCACACACGATGCCACGCCATCATCACCATTCCTCTGTCTCTCCTCTTGCATTGCCAAACCCATAGCCACCATCATCGTCTCACTAGAGGTCCCACAGGCAGAGAGCAATTAGTTCTTCAATGTCACAAATAAAGACCTTCATTCTCCAATTACAGTATCTCTGAAACTTTAATATCATTCGGGAAAAAAAAAAGGATTCGATGAAAGAGAAACCCTCAGCCTCTTTAGGCACTTGTAGCATCAAGAAGGGTGCATTGCTGCTTCATCCATTTTTTAATTTTTTAAATATGGGTCGTTGACCCTTGTTTTGGGGCCTTTGATCTCATCATATAACATCGTGCATCACCACAGCACCCGTCCATCACACCATCAATCATCTCCTTCGTACGTCGACAATCTATCTTCTTTGTACCCAGCCTTTGACAAGATGTGTTTTTCATTTGAGTGCCGGGCGTTTTGGACCGAACTCGTTTTTGTGTTGAGTGTATGAACTAGACATGTTTTTGTGCTAGGCGTATGGATACTATGGACCGGACCTGGTTAATATGTTGGCCTTGTGGTCAAACCTGTTTTTTCTTTGTTGTCGGAACATCTAAGGCCACTAAAAGAGCAACAGTTGAACTCTCAGCTACCAAAAGTGTGTATCCACCGGAAGAGTAATGAGTGAAATCCCTGCCACTGAAAGTGCCATTAGATCGTTTCCCAGTTGTTGGAAGTACAAATAGTTCACATCCCAGAGGTGCCTGCTCACTTGATGTTACTCGTTGTTTTGTCGCCTCATGCCTGCTTATGTTACTGTTGCATTTTTTTTCTTTTCGAATAATGTTCTTTGTATCTTACAAAATTAAGCTACTCCTTTCAAAGCACCTTGAGTTTAAGGATGTTAAATTAGATTAGGATAATCTTCTAGATTAGGATATTTTCTTTTATGTTGAGATGTATGTCTTTTAGGATCTCTCTGTATTTGTATAGATCTCTCATCTCTTTATATATTCATGCTATTCTCATTGAAATAAATAAGTTACAGTTTCCACAATGTAGTCTACTATGGTTTTACAAACACATTTCTAACACAAAATATTCACAAAAAATGGAAATTCCTTGTTACATAAAGCATTGATGAAATTATGCAAAAACTTTGTAACAGCTCGCATGCTTTCTACAGAGAAATTTAAACCAAGTAGACAGCAGTTAAACACAATCATATGAGATGTTCATAAAAACTGGAGAAAAAAAAAGCCATTGGCTAGTTAAGAAACATAAAGTGAGAAAATCTTGAGCAGGGCACTATGGAGGATGTCATATGCAGTAAAAAGAAAGTACCTGTACAAAAACAGTTCCCCGTTCATAGGCTGTTCTATTTATAGTCCGTTGTGTTCTTTCGCCACATGCATTGCAGGTGAATTGTACAAGCAAACTTCTCCTAGGAAGCTTTATATCAAAACTAGCTTCCTGTTTGAAGACAAGAATAAAAGATTAACACCAGCATGGAAGCCTAGAAGGCGTAGCTTTGTAAAAAAAAAAACAGCATGGAACATACACCACTCAATTCCATAGCATTAAGTTGCAGCTGTCATTCAATATAAGAACTACAACGGTCATATAGAAATACGACAGTGTATTCTTAGGCCTTACCATGAATACAAGCTGAAATAGTTCACCCGGGGTGAAGAATCAAAACTCAGATTTGGACTGACACTCACCTGGGAACTGAAACCAGCATGATTCACTCCAACCCGGTCAGAATCAATGCATGTTTTTTAGGGGGCAACTCATTTCATTTTCCAACAAATCATAAATGACTCTGACGAGTCAAGTTAGATGGTTTTTTAATCCATGCTTTGAGGATTATCTGTCCATTGAGTAACTAACAGAAGAAGCCACATACTCCCTCTCCAATATCGAGCAGGAGCTTCACTTTTGATAAGAGGATCATGTCATGAAAATGCTGGATTGAGTATGCACGACAATGGCACGACTTCGTGGTGGATACGCCTTGTTTACAGTTCAATGCCCATTTCTCCAAAGCATTAGTTACACCCGGCATTCAAAACATCATTTGTTTTCACTAGCCCCATTTTTTAAATGGCGATGATTTTATTAAAAAGGGAGGGAGGGAGAGAGAGAGAGAGAGAGAGAGAGAGAGAGAGAGAGAGAGAGAGAGATTTGCAAAGATAAGAAAGGGTGTAAGTGACCCTCTGTCACTCCACTTTTAGCAAGCCACCTGACCTCCTGATTAGCCGATTTCAGGACGAGGGAATATTAATATAATATAAGGCCTCATGGGCCTCAAAATATAATATATGATATCTGGAATGTATCGCATTACATTCCCTAGGCAATGCAAACAAAGCATTGGAAGTATTCAAGTATCTGCACATTCAGTTCTTCACCATTTTATTAATATTTTTATAACATCTAAAATTATATTTTGTATAAAGTTCCATTAAAATTATAGTTTTTTCAAGGAATAAGGACATGGTGTGCCGTAAAGGCTGTTACAGGGCCATAAAAGCCGTTACATAAAGGTTATGAAAAAAATGACATGTAACCACCATTAACAGCCCGTTACACCCCCTATAAAGGCCGTTAGATACAAAAAAAAATTGGATTTTATTCAACATTACAGAGCGGATATAGGTTTTTTGAGTTTTTTTTTTTTTCTAGTAAAAACCGTAATAGCCGTTACGACCTATATCGTAAAGGTAACGGTGGTGGCTGTCACGGAATACCTTGGATAAGGACCAAATTTCCCCTCACATGAGTATTCTGGACCAACCAAGTTCTCCTTTTATTTTCACGGAAATAATCGAACCTAACCATTTTCCAGTTTTGCCCTTGTTCAAGCGGTAATGGCAACAGATTCCAAAATAAAAATGCTTCAACTTCCTCCTTGAGAAATGCATGTGTACTTGCAATGATATGCAAGGGCACTCAAAGTTTTACATGTGCAACAGTGCAATATCCAAGCTGCTCATCAAGTGGCTCACTAAACTCTTTAGGCCTAGTCTAATTTTAATGGAAAATTTGAATGACCAAAATTGTTTCATCATCTCAATGTTAAGACTGCTCCATCCACAAAGGGGTCCATGATTTGCAGGGTTGGATTAACACACTTGATGCGCATATACCACTGATGGGGTTGCTTTCATGTAATCTCTCATGAATTGCAGCATACAACAGTGTGGGCCTCCAAGCATAAATGTAGAGACTAACATAGTGATGCAGGACAATTAACCATTTGCTCTAAAAGCTCGAATTGTTAGAGTATGGCGAATTAATCTATTTATCTCATAGCTCAGGCCTCACATCTCATAGGTTAGGAACTCAACCGAACCCCCCTCGTGGGCCCCAAATCACATGTACCGCCCACCCCGAGTGCGTCCCCGCATCCCACAGGCTACCCCACTCGAGCCCGGTGTGAAATGCGCATTAATCACCCCCGATGAGGAGTCTCGAGCACAAGACCTCCCCCGTGGGCCCCAAATCACATGGGTCACCCACCCCGAGTGTGTCCCCGCATCCCACGGGCTACCCCACTCGAGCCCGGTGTGAAAATGCTCCTGCATTAATCACCCCCGGTGAGGAGTCCCGAATACGAGACCTCCCGCTCTGATACCAATTTGATGCAGGACAATTAACCACTTGCTCTAAAAGCTCGAACTGTTAGAGTATAACGAATTAATCCATTTATCTCATAGCCCAGGCCCCACATCTTATGGGTTAGGACCTCGGCTGAACCCCCCTCGTGGGCCCCAAATCACATAGACTACCCACCCCGAGTGTGTCCCCGCATCCCACAGGCTACCCCACTCGAGCCCTGTGTGAAATGCGCATTAATCACTCCCAATGAGGAGTCTCGAGCACGAGACCTCCCCCGTGGGCCCCAAATCACATGGGTCACCCACCCCTAGTGTGTCCCCGCATCCCACGGGCTACCCCACTCGAGCCTAGTGTGAAAATGCTCCTGCATTACATAGTTCACCACCGTTTTGACTGGTTAATGGCTCATCCTAAATACAAGTGACAAGCTGAGTTTGGGTAGCACTAAGGTGTTTCGTAATAGTAACGCTGGCCGTAATGGCCACCACCGTTGACTTTACGATACCGGGCATAACGGTTGTTACGACCATGTAACGGCCGTTACGCTCTCTCTTGTTTATTTTTTTATTTATTAAAAAAACTCCTGGAAAACCTATATCTGCCCCGCAATGTTGATTAAAAAGTATGAAAAACCTGTATATGTCCTGTAATAGATCATTACAGGGCTATTATAGCCTTAATAGGGGATGTAACGTGCTGTTAACGGCAATTACAGGTCATTTTTTTCCATAAACAGCTGTTACGGCCATTACGACCCTGTAACGTGTAACGGTTGCCACCGTTACCTTTACAGCCCCGTAACGGCCTTTACGGCACACCATGGGTAGCACACCTAATGGACAGATTGGATTTCACATACAAAGCACAGTGGGCCCCATACAATATCAAGGCGTGTCACCCAAACTCAGCCTGCTATGCAATTTCTATATGTAATCTAGAAAAAAAAAAAAAAATGGTCGCCTTTGGGCCTAACAAATCTTCATTGGGTCAAGACCTGTATTGATTGGCTTGGGCTGACCTTAAACCTGCCCAGATCTGCTGCATTGACACCCATATTTGTGGAAGAAAACATAAAGAATAATTTAGAATATTAAGGTATACTACTGAACTTTAAATGACTTGTTGATTGTAATCAACTTGTGTGCTAGACAACTAGATAGCACTTAATTGTAATTAACCTATATAATAGTCTATTACATTGCACCAGTTGGAGTTTGCGGTCTTATTGCCGGTCCCAAGCCCAGATAGAGGGTTGTGTTAGGTTGGCAGCTGGCATCAAACTTATGCCAGAACTTACATCATGAATCCGAACAATATGACATTCCAAACTCATGCATGCTAGGGTGTAGGTTTGGCCCTTGATAGCGTGGAATGGCAAAACAGGATTCATGTAGCCGATCCATAAGGCTCAGAAGATGATGATGATAATGACAACTGAACTGTAAATGAGTGATGAAGATTAGCTACACACCTACACCACAAAACGAATCCGCTAGGCTGGCACAACCAAAAGAGATTAAGGGTTGGCATTTGATGATTAAAATAGTAGAAATGGAAGAAAATTAGAAAGTGCCGTAACCAGAACATATCTTATAAAGAAGATGTTAAGTAGGAAGAAGAAACAAAAACATGTACAATTATTCTTGTAGGACGCAATGCCCATTCCTTTGTGGACTTTGATCAAAATGGACCATCCATCTGGCAGTCATCACCTTCCTTTGTTTGCTTCTGATAAAAAGAGTGCTGACCATCCAATCAAAAGCCCGCAAATGCACATTAAAAACTCCATGGTTCACATTCCACAGCAGAAAATCTGCTGATGGATAGGATCATATCTGATCAGAGCAATTTTTTGGGCAAATGGCAATCCAAGGTGGGGCAACTGGGTGGATGGTCCATGTGTCCAATAGGTATTGGATTAAGTATACATACATAAAAGTTGCATTAGATTATTCCTCAGCAAAAAATATTGACAGAAAATAAGCTTAAAAACCAATTAAATTAAGTGGTATACTGTGTGAGAAGATGACGCGGGTTCTGATTCCGAAGGCAGTTCAGAATTCATGTCCTCGAATCCAGCAGCCATAGAACGAAGTAGTGTGCATTTTGGTGCCAACAACATATGATGAGCAATTTGCAAACTGAAGAAGGCAACAGGTTTTAGTTAGTGCCTTAGTGATATTAGCAGAGAGACAAAACGGTTTGTCAGTCATGAGCAGTGTTGTCAAAATCCTACGATTTACGATTTACAATTTGAGTCAAATCTTAAGCAAAACAATTCAAGTCCCACCTTTGAATCCCTTTTTATATGAATCCTATGATTTTATGATTTGAATCCTACGATTTACGATTCAAATCCTGATTTATGATTTAAATTACACTTGTTTTCTTCTATTTCAAGCTTCACTTAGCTTTCATTTTATGATTTTAAATTGGTGGGGGGCTTTAAGAATCATTTAGAAAACGCCCTTTAGAAAATCCTTTAGAAAAGATAAATTATTTTATTTGTTCTTTATAAGAGATTAAATGATATACATTCTCTGCAAGGTTAAATTGTAGAGAGCTTCTTTTTTTTTTTTCTTTTTTTTTTTTTTTTATGATTTCCTATTTCTTAACTGGTCGAGACACCAAATTGACGTATGAGTTATCTGGAATGTTTTTATGGATGGTTACGATTATGTTGACTTATATGTATTGTGGAATGATAGTTAGAAATCAAAACATCTTTTTTCATCGGTCTACATAAACAAATGTCATTTTTCCAATGTGATTCTACATTCAAGAAAGGTAACAAGAACATAAATTATTAAAAGATCCTTTTTTGTGTTTTAAGAAAATTTTCTTGAAAGACAAAAAGAAGGAAAGATAAGAACCTTCAACACTATCATGACATGGTATTACTTAGTACATATTGATGGCAAGAGGATGATTGCTGAGTTTTTAATTTTTTTTTCTGATTTATTTATATTTTTCATGTTTTTAAGAAAATCATTAAAAAAAATCTTACAATTTTATTATACAATTTGCAATTTGATGCGTTTCAACCCCTATTACGATTTGTGTTACAAAAACGATTTTGACAACATTGGTCATGAGTGACTGACCATGGGTTGGTCACCCATAACCTCCATAGGTGTGGCGGGAAGGTTGAAGGATCAGGGATGTGGGTCCTACTATAGAAGGGCCCTTGGTCAAAATTACACCAAGTGGACAATCTGAACAGTGTTATACTGGACTTTTTCCCACTTAATGTGAGAGTGGATGATTTTGTGATTTTTCTGTTTCATCGTTCATTTGAAGGTTTCCCATTGGATAGTCAAGATCATCACCAACTAGTGACTTTTTCATTGTGGGCTATCAGCTTTAGGGCCTGTTAAATGGTTGATCCAAACCAAAACAAGTTCAACTGAATACAAAAGCCATGAAAACTTGTGAAATGCCCAGTTCCGAGTTGAGTAGACCTTGTGTGCGTGAGTCGACCACCTGGATAACCTGCCTGAGCCAACAAACTACAAAGCCCACTCTCCTGTGGAACCTATAGTTAGCAAAACTCCATTTTAAACTCTGTATTTCGAAATAATCTTGTATAACTGATTTAACGTTTATATACTTCAACAAGTCATGTGATGCGACATCAAACCTGTCCAATAGGTTGGCCTTACCATGAGGATCAGCTTGTGTAAAAATCTGCCCCATCCATTCATCACATGGACTACACTTGTATTTTCTTCTACTCTTTATTTCCTACTTGCATTTTGTTATTTACCAGCAGTTATTCTTTACTTTCTATGGTGTGGCCCACCTGATGAGTGGATAGGACTGAATTTTGCACAAGGTGATCATCATGGTTGGGCCAACCTATTGGACAGGGTGGATATCGGTCGAAAGTTATCTGCTTGATGGACAGCACTTATCATCCAACCCATTAGACCGTAATTTATGGTCCACCCAGCAAATAATTTCCAACCTTAACGTGTGCGTGCAACATCCAACCCTTTCAATAGGTTGGCCCCACGATGAAGATCAGTTTGTACAGAAATCAGCCCTATAGACTCATCAAGTGGGACACACCATAGTAAACAAGGTCTGGCCATTGATAAACAACCAAATACAAGTGTGGTCCACTCGATGTGTCGATGTGGCTGATTTCTATACGTGGATCCTCATGACAGTGCCAACCTATTGGACGGTTTGGATGTCACACGCACATTATCTGCTGGATGGACTGTAACCTATGGTCCAATATAAGGATTATTTAAAAATAAACTGGCAGAAAATGTAAAACTATGATATTTCCACAGCAAGTTATCAAACTAAAAATTATTGCAATTCAATTTGATAGTACAGCCAAACACGAAAAAAAAAAAAAAAAAGAAAGAAAGAAAGAAAGAAAAGAGAAGAAAATCAGAGTGAGAAGAATCAAAGATGACATATTGTAATATTAAGGGAAGAACAAACAAGGAAAAGAGGGAGATTCGATCTCACCAGATATGGGGGTGCGACCTTGAGATTCGTACCGGATGCGACGACGGACGGTGGAGATTCGAACATGTAGGGTAAAAGGAGGGTGGAGGATTGTAGGGCTTAGGGTTTGAGAGAGAGGAAGTGAAGGTAGTTGGACTGAAGAACAGTACAGCCATCTGAACAGAGAGAGAGAGAGAGGATGGGGAAGAGAGGAAAGCTGGACGCAGACTGCCTGCAGCGCCTCTCTCCTCTAAGGACTATCCCTGGAGCAAGCCGGACTCGTCCCCGCCGTGTATACATCGCAAAATTATGTGGGCCCCACCATGATTTATGTGTTTTATTCACGCCGTCGATCCAAAGCTAAGTTGACCACACCATGGGAAGCAGCGGAGATTGAAATCCTACCACTGAAAAGTGAAAACTTCCAAGAAGCGGATTGCGTCCTGGACCCAAATCGGTCCAGGCAGGGGATCTGTGGGGTCCACCATGATGTATGGAATTTATCTATGCCGTTCATCTAATTTTCCAGATCATTCTATAATACATTTCAAAAAATGAGATGGATCCAAGACCCAGATGGACCACATCATAGGACACAGGTGAAAATGATGCCCACCATTGAAACCTTCCTAGGCCTATCATGATTTTTAATCCAACCTGTTCATGAGGTCACAAAAACCCGGATGAAGGGAAAATTAAATTTTCAGCTTGATCTAAAATTTCTGTAAGCCCCAAACAAATTTTAATGATGGATAGTCTATACCAATTATATGAAAATATTAAGCCTCTTATACGCCTCATTTTAGGCTCATACTCTAAAATGATACGAAAAAGATGAATGAAATTGTGTGATTTACTTACCTGTGGATCTGCTTCATTTTTGACTCATGCCATTGGAAAAAATGATCTGATAGCGAAAATAAAACACATACATCCTAGTCGAGCCCATGGAGTTTGCCACATATTCATAGTACGGATAGTCAATGCTGTATTTTATTTTAAGCAATCCAATTCCTACGTGGTCCAAGCTCTAGGGGTGGCTGCGATGTATGTATTTTGTCAATGATGTCCATATGTCTTTTTTCAAACTCATTTTTTAACATAGCCCAAAAAAAGGGGTAAAACCAAAGCTTAAGTGAACACCCCAGTAAAGAGAGAGGAATAAGACATTTACTAAGGTTTATTTGCCATCCAACAACATGGATGGAGTAAAAAAGCAAATAATCAGCTTATCTAAAACATCTGCGGCTTCGTGGTGTTCGCCATTTGAGCTTTTTGCTTTTGTTTTTTGTTTTTGTTTTTGTTTTATTTTTTAGGCTAATAAAATAGATGAACAACATGAATAAAACACATACATCATGGTGAGCTGTAACGCCCTGAAAATCGGGGGTCGAATATAAACTCAACTCCCGAGTTCCAGAACATCACTTATGCAACAAAATGAATGATGATTGAATGTTGACTGTATTCGTGCATTGAACATGAGGGAAATTAAGCCAAAACTGCATATCATACTTCAGAGACAGTTAAATTTGCAAGCGGAAGACTGTGATAAATAGATAAAATATATAACTTATGATGAGTCTCCAGAGTGTGATAATATTACCAGGTTAAATAAATACAAGTGTAGTTCTAAAATGTACCAAATGTGAGGAAGTGTAATGCCTCCTATCCCATGTACCATAGCCCGTCAATACAAATCAGGTCTTCATTGACCTGCCAGAGAGATACAGATAGGAGAATTCCTCCTATCATCACAGAAGTAGTCCGGCTCTGCTTCACAAGCATCGCCACCACCTGAAACTCAACAAATCTGGTTGGTGTGTACAACACCGTCCCGTAACGTGGGAGTGAGTGATCAACTCAGTGGAACAGTAAAGCATAGGTTAACATGTTATCAATTCAATCAAAGCAGTAATGATAAAGCAGTACAAATCAAACAAGTTTAACTACTCTTATTAAATGCGAGAATGAAATGACATGATGCTGTATGCCCTTGCCAAACCACCCTCAAGCGACATCATCTTACGTTCGCGAATGCTTACTCCCTCAGTGCGCCACATCTACAAAGCACATGCGGTGCGATGATGCTCATGATTACCAAGTTTTTATTAGTCCATTTCAAACAGCAGTATAGGAAACTAAGGTACCTCCCTTGTATCATTCCCAAACATGATCTATTCTGGGGTCGTCAATCCTAGTTAATCTCATACGACATTATGGTTGAGAGGCTTAGCGAAGGCATCACAAAGGGCTCGTCACCCGTCAGCACGGATACAGATCTCACCGTATGCGGCTCAATTGCTGACCGTCAGCTCGAGTACAGGTCTCACCGTACTCGGCTCAATCACTAGCCGTCAGCTCGAGTACAGGTCTCACCGTACTCGGCTCCACTCATACTCTAGTTGCTGTGAAAGACTCGTCGCCAATAACAGACCCTTGGAGTATACTCGAAGATACTACGGAGGACTCGTCGCCCGTCAGCACGAGTACAGGTCTCACCGTACTCAGCTCTCGCCGTAAGTATCGACAGCTCGAATACAGTGTCCCATACCACCATATTCGGCTCACGAGTTGGTTGCGCAATGGTACTACGGGGAGGCACATGGTCCCAGCATAGACCGACAGCTCGACCACGGTGTCCCATACCACCATGTCCGGCTCATGCGTCTTAGCGGATCGAGGTACCATGGTTAAAAGTGGGTTTCACTGGTAAGTTTGGTACCCTAGGTTCATGCAGTAGCGTCCAAACAGGGTGAACATGCATAAGGCAGATCGGGTTAATTGACGAGCTCGACTAGCACAATCGCCCGTTGAGCTGCACGACATGAAGTGCATAAACAACTTCGTGTGGCCTAGCCACTGCCGACAGGCAACGCACGACTCGAGTTCGTCGAACACATCCCACGTGGCAAATGAATCTCAGCCACGAGTTTAATCTCGTTACCGATTGCCTGGGCCATAATCATAGCCCCAAACACAATCAGTTGCAGATAGACAAAGTAGTAATGGATCAAGATTCAACTCATACAGTCAAGGTCTGGTATTATCCGTTTAGGGCTGTCAGGGCTGTTGCACGCACTCGTTGCTCCGCTCCCCCATCACCCATGACAGATCATACAACGTAAATATAAATTTAAACATATGCATTACATAGTTAAAATCATGAAGCAGTTGAGCATGTTATGAATCACAACACAAGCATGCGTTTGTACATGTTCAATTCCTAATCACACAACTATCAAAGGAGATCATACACATAGTTAAAAGAGGTTGAGAATCATATCTCAACACCCTTATACTTTACAATTTGCTAACTACTACTCATTCAGACATTTCAAGAAACACTTAAACAAACATACATCAACATACACGACATATGTCGATCACATAGGCATTAGGCCAAATCCTTTCACTAGGGAGTTGCCCCAATCATAACACGCGTACACCCACGACGGATAGTCATGGCAAGCAGGAATCCAAGTTTCATATCCATTCAGTCATTTCCACAAACACTTGGGCCACACATTTTAGCATATATAGTGTATATTGGCCGTGGCGTGACTTAGGGCAAATCCTTTCGTCAAAGGGGGTATCGCCAATACATCAATCATGAATCCATGACAATTAGTCATGGCGAGCACGAATGAGAATTCTATACTCATTCAGCCATTTCCACAAACACTTAGAATACACTATTACAACATACATGGTGTATGTTAGTAAAACAGGTATTAGGGTTATCCTTTAGCCAAACGAGTATTTTATTCATGTATACCATAATCATACAACAAATAATCATGACAATTACATTTCCAAAACTTACACATATACGGTATTTCTAGAATACACAATTTCAACATACGTAGCATTTACAAGTGAACATGTATTACGGCGATTCCTTTCGCCAAACTAGTATTTTATCCATATATAGTATAATCATACATTAAATAAACATGTCAAACATTTCTCCAAAAAAAATACGTATACAGTATTTCTACGTATACCTAGAGTATGTGAAATTCCATATTCTACAACGTTAATCGAAACAGGAAACGGAAAGCACTTTGTACATGTGCAATTGCATGCAGATCATGAATCTATCATTATCTGACATTGAAAGCGTTGAAAACCCTAACCTATACACCTAAAGTCCGCACCTTTTGTCGTAGAATCGCAACGGAATCGATAGGTTTGCTAAGCTTCCGTATTCGGCAGTTTGGCAACCTATAGAACGAAATAGGTTAGCTATTTCATAACCTACAACCACCCAAGCCCTAAATCAGATTAAGGTTAGGGTTTCTTACCTAGAAACGGGGCTGGAATCGCCGGGAAAGCGATGAGAACGATGCAGTGGAGTATGGATAGCAGCAGGGAAGGACGGCAGGGAGATTCTCCCACTTCTCCCTCACTTTTTCTCTCTTTTCCCTCTCTCAAATCCCAAATTCGTATGGCTGCCATGAGAGAGGGTTTAAGGTCCTTATATAGTCTCAAAACTCACCGAAATAGACTCCTGTTCAAGGGTTACTGCTAATATAGGTATTTCGTCACTTTTCCAGCTCAAAAGAGAGGTTCTGGTGGCCCTCCTTGAGTCAAACCTCAGACTTAAGCTCACCACACATGGATCTATGTGGGATTACGTTTTCGACTCGATCGGATTCCCAGATCGCACGTGGCGAACCACTTTCAGTTCAACGGTCAGTGGGCCACGATCCGAAATTCCAAGTACATATAAATGTTCCTGAAATTTTTCCTGATCCGAGGGTGTAATTTGGTCTGATTCTGACGGTCTGGTTGCTTAATACTGATGCGCAAGCGAATGGTGCCAGATCACTATTCCTGATATTTATTTTGGAATGGGAATAGTGTTTTTCACACTCTCTCGCTCCGGATCCAAACGAATGGCCGTGGGACATCGGCTGGACCTGATTTTCGAGATGATTGTCAAGCCCAGTGAGGCGGTCCTAGTTCCTTAACTTCGTGTTAATCGGACTTCCGAGGTGCGGCCTAAACCTAATACGAAGTTTCATTTCATTCCCGAGAGCAGCCGGGAAATGAGTTTGGTTCTAAACTTTAGGGTAACCTAGAGTCACTGATTTTGCAAGTTTTGGGTCTTGCAGATCGTATTTAAAGCGATCCCAACGGATTTCATGGCTAATCGAGTTTTGCACTTAGTTAACTTTGTTAAATTTCTAAAGGATTTAATCCTAATTATTTTCTGGTTGAGATGGTACTTAGGCCTTTGTAGTTTGTATATAAAGTGATCTAAGTTTTACTACTTAGCTAGTTTAAGTTAGTGTCTAGGACGAAAGTGCTTTGAAAAATTGAAAGCATAAGGTAGTGAAGGGTGGGATTTGTGAAGAAAATGGTTTAAAGAGCAATTTTAGATTGTGGGATTAAGTTTTGACAAGTTGATAAGGTCTTAAGATCAACCCATTGCCCTAGGACGTCTAATCCCAGGTTGGCAAAAATCCGGGATGTTACATGAGCCCCACAAAACTTGCTCTACATCATGCTTTAGGATATTACTAGAGAGGAGGTTGTCGGTGTTAGACATTCCTTGTATAGCTAGTTTCCATATGTAGAGGATTCTGATTTCATTATTTTCCTTGTATAGATAACTGTAATCTCTATATATTCAACCTCTTTGGATTGTCTCAAATACAGAAAACCATTCTCCAAATCCATGTGTTTACATGGTATCAGAGCAGGTTTCTGAACCGGCGCTCCTCCTTTGATTCCGGTGGTCCCTCATCGATTTCCTGCAGTCCACGATTCCGACAGCTTCCTCCATTGATCGTCCGGCCCTCCCCACGCTCGTCCGGTGTTCGGTCAGAAGCTACATGAGGCATAGAATGTAAGCAAGAAATTCACCTTCATAGGGCCATTAAGGTTTTGGATCAAGCTAATATTTGTGTTTTGCAGCTCATTCCAGTTAAAATGAACTTGTGAACAATTTAGATGGCATATAAAGAGTATGGTAGGCCTCAAGACGGTTTCAATAGCCATCCATCCCACTACTTCCTTTAGTGTGGTCCAATGGTGTTTTGGATCTAGCTCATTTTTTGGTTCATATCTTAACATAAGCTAGTGAATCCAAGCTGGCAAATCTAACAGACAGGTGGATTTTGTTGTTGATGTCTTAAATCTGTAAGTAGCAGAGTTTGTCGATGACATCGACAGACTGCTCAATGCCATTAAGCAAAGTTCGATGCCATCAAATAGGTGATGAATGCCACCGGAAAAATCTGGAAACTAATGTTTTGTTGCTGAAACGTTTCGGTGCTTTCTTAATGCATTCGGTTTACAGAGATGACATCTTTACTAGATATGATTTATGTCTTGATTCATCTATCCCCATCTTCGATGCACAGTGCGATCCTTTCAATTCTGCAATTTCTAGTTCTACATGGTAATCTAGATTGTGTGATCAATGTTCAAAAAAAAAATGTAAAGTTTGACAGAAGCATGTTTAAAGTAACTTAAATATAAATTAGAACCCTTTTTTCCTATTACACTACTTCAATTTTACCATACTCCTTTCCCTCTACAATACCACTTGCTATTATATTATTTCCTACCATAATTTGGTTTTTCAAGGGATCTTTATAATCAAACTGTTAAACTGATTTAAGCAAAAATAATAACAAACACTTTACATAATTTCATAACTTTCATATTTAATTAACTTATTAATATTGTCTCTTCCTTTTCCCATGCTCTTTAAATATTCAAATTACTCCATTTAATTTTCGAAATTATTTTCAACAAAACTCTTCAAAATTTTCCAACAAAACTCTTCCTTAAATTTTAGTTTTCATGATACTTCCACAATTTCAACGTCCAATTCATTCTTTTCCGCTGCCGCTCAAACACATGCTTCGAAAATTTTCAATTTTTTCTTTTATTGTTGCTTCAAACATTTCTTTGGCTATTACTAGCTTCTCATTCTCTTGTTTGACAAAACATGATCATTTGTTTTCTGTTTTCTTCTTCTTCTTCTGAATATGCATTTATATCCAACATGCTTCTATAAACATTATCAAACTCCGCATATCTTCTCATTTTAGTTTATTCAACACACACAGCTGATTGTTCCTTCCTTCCTTCTTTGAGTGTCTTGTCACACCAATGAATGTCTAGGTAAAATGATCTCTTATAAATTTGAATGTTGCAACAAATTGGGGCTAGTGATTCGTCTAGTATTATATATAGTATTCTTTGGCTCACTAAGATGTACTTTGAAATTTACTTCATGTAACATTGTTAAACAGAATAATTACTGTAATAAAAAAATTTTCATTTATGCATAAGATACAATATGATCATCCACTTTGAGCTTTTATAACTTATAACTATAAAGATGAGGATTACGTTTATGCAAGCCTATTTTCATATAACTGTATAGATTTGCTTACCACCCAATGTCACACACTTTTATTAAATGGATGATCAGATAACATTTTGAGTGGTGTTGATTTTTAATCATTTTCACACCATTCCAAATCTTCGATCGGGATCTTCTTACAATTTTAAATTTTGGTATCCTCTCACAATTTTCTTAATTTAGCACCAAATTTTTTCTCTGTTGTTCGAAATAGATAGAAGATTTATCAAATGGATGTGAAAATCAGTATTTCTCAATGTCTGCTGAGAGAAAAAGGAAGTCTACATTGATTAACCAGCTGAATATGTGGAGAAAATAAAAGAAGGTTGGGTATACAGATTAAAGAAGGGGCTAAAGTAAACTCCAAGAACTTGGAACACTTAGATTGAGTTCTTAAACATAAAGAACATCGTAAGCGGGTTTAAAATAAATTAAAAAGAAAAGAGAACATTTTTAAAAATGTATAATCTATGACTGTAAAGCTCTATAACTTTACTAAGTAGGCTTTTACTTTTTTTTAAAAAAATAATAAATAAATTTAAAAAAAAAAAACAACTTCACTTCTCTACTACACTTCTTTATTTTTACAATACCACTTTCTACTCTACTTCTTACTACAATTTGGTTCTACGAGAGATGTTTATAATTAAACTACCAAACTAATTTAAGAAAAAATAATAATGAAGGCTCTACAAGTTTTCATAACTTCTCTTATTCCATAACTCATTAATATTGTCTCTATCTTCCTATGTCCTTTAAATATTTGAGCCACTGTATTTGTTTATTTTTAAATTAATTCCAACAATTAGAAATGATTTTGACGATTTAAGCAACATTGGTGTAATTAGATATGTATAATGACTTACAAATTGGATGCTTCATGTAAGAAATGGTCCGATAGCTTGCCAATCAATCCATATTGACCCCATTATGGATTGCTTGTCTCTGAAGAATAACTTTGATCTAATGATTCTAAACATCTGATGATCTTGGACCACAAACATTTTAGCAAAAAGGGACATTGTTTGGATGGTTAGTTTTATCTGATCAATGTGATTTTCACATGGTGATATATGAAGAGTGGGCCAAGTATATATATTTTTTAAAAAAAAAAACAAAAAAGAAAAGAAAAGAAAACAAAAGAAAACAAAACAAAACAAACATGTATTAGACTCGACAAATGTCATATAGAACTTGTTTGCACCATAATAGAATGCCAATTACAAATGTTTAAACTCTCTATATTAACAAATTGTTGCGACTGGTTATTAAAATTACAAGATGGTCCAGTAAGATATCTAATTTAGACATCCGAGCATGGGTTATGGAAATAAGTGGAGAAATTTGTGAGTCACAATGGGCATTGAGAAGACATGTACTGCATACACATCTCTCACCTCCTATATGGTGGCTAGGAATCTTGACACATTCTAAAATGGGGCTTGCAAAATTTACATTTTGAAATATTTGCTACCTTCTTTAAACAATAGGAGGCATGTACAGCATCTCTTGGTGCTTATTGTGTGCATGGAAGTTTGTTCCAAACATCATCATCACCATCATAGCCTTGTCCCAGCTATTTGGGTGGTTTAAGGGATTGATTCTTATAGTAGCCTGCCCACTTAAATAACACATGCCCAGGTATAACTAACAGATTTCAGTAAAAGCCTATTGGGTCTTATTGATTATGTTTTTTTTTTTTTTTTTTTTTTTTACAGCTATTTCAGTTCATGTATTGAGCGCCACATGTTGGATAGGTCGGATCTTCAATACACATGAGTTGAAATGAAAGAACTTGTAAATCAACTCATTTGTATTCATTAATATTTTCATTTTTTTTTTTTTTTTACAAAATCAAAAGACTAATTTATGCATGTTAACTCTTGCTTAGTGTGTATATCAATTTGATATGTTCCGTCCTCATTTGTTCTTTAGTATGAGTGGAGGTTGTGATTGGGACTTCAACTTAGAACCCAGAGGGTTTTTTTTTTTTTTTTCCATTTGCCTTCTCTTTTATGGCACATGCCATAGTGTCCATGTAAGAGATCCAATCCATTAATCGGATGGTGAACATGCCATAGCTTGAAAATCAAGCTTTTGACTCGTTTGGTAGACCACACCTATATGAGAAATGAATAGCTGCAAAATACAAGTGACTCTCCAAGGAGGGGAACATGACTACTGGTAATCTTATTTAGAGCGACATGCTCTTTAAAGTTCAAAAAGTTTCACATATGCATTGGTCTAGTCCCCTGTAACTTGCGAAACTTGCACTTCACTCCTAGACATCTTAAGCTTGTTTGGGCGAAGAGTAGTATTGGGATTGATTATCCTTTGGCAAATGCCTTGACCTGCCAAGGGTATATGTCCTCGAAAAATATGCCTAGAGCTCAACAAGCTAGGGATATGCATCTATCCTTTAGGTATTCAGGTCTTCAAGAGCAGTGTGGGAGACTTGTCCTTGTGGAGTTTGTGGAGCAATGGCTCCAATCCATGGTTGTCATTCCATCTTAGTGATGAGTTGGTTGATAAGAATCATAAGATGTAAGAACCAGTCTTATAATACCAAAGGAGAAAAGAAGATTGAATGTCATTATAGAGTGGGGGTTCATGTAGTCACTATGCTAGATTGATGGGTTTTGTTTCTTCCTTTTGAAAATTGATGGGTTCATGTAGTCAGTCTACATTGACTTGATATAAATATTTTTTTAACACAAATTTACATTGACTGATGTAGTATTGATGGATTCTAGATGGTGATTGATCAGTGTGGTCCTTGTTAATGCTTGCATATCAACCAATATACTACACTAAAACAGCTGGAGTACCTAATTTAGGACTTGGATAGAGCACAACTTAAAATGGTATGAATCGGATGATCCCAACCATCCAATTGGGTGCAAGCCGATGGACTAAACATCAACCAGAAGTCTTGGATATATCACAACTTAAAATGGTATGAATCAGATGATCTCAACCATCCAATTGGGAGCAAGCCAATTAACTAAACATAACCACAAGACAAAGCAATAATCATTAGTTCATGTTACCATGTGACCAAGTAAAGAAAATGTTTAGTTTTACTGAAACCCATAGTCTAATCACTCCAAATGAAGCCTAGCAGTGAGAAGATGACCAGTCCACTCTCATTTCACCTTACACCTTTAACCATTCATTTGATAGCTACCATTGGATTGTTAGGAATGCACTTGCCAAACCACCATGATATTATATCCACTCTGTTCATCTATTTCACATTTCATTTGAAATCACATACCTAAACATGAGGCAAATCAAAAGCTAAAATAGACATCACCAACAAAACAATTAGGATGGAACACCCACCATTAGAACAATGAGGCTGATTTGGATCAAGTTGGTATTTGTTTTTTCCTTCTAGGAGTCAGGTGGACACTCTGAAGTTTTCGACGGTCGGTGTGTCTGTCCTTGTTGCTTCCTGTGGTGTAGTCTAATTGAGCTTTGTTTGATCTCATCTCCCAAATTGAACTGAAAACCATGGGCAGAATAGATGTCATGCATCACAGTGGGCCCTCTAGAATATAAGTCAAGGTGATTATGTGTCGCCATTAAAGTCGATTTCTACAGCACCATTGGGGTCGATAGTCTGCATGATACTTCATCCACCTATATCCATATATATTTCACTTTTTTTTTTTAATGAATTATCCACCACTGGTTATAATTCATTGTGTGTTATTTTGGATGTTAAAAACAGCTGTGATATGGAGTTATTTATGCTCGAGCAGATTAGATAAGATGCCTGATTTGTATGGTTAAAATATCATAAACTTTATCTAATTGTCCAAATCATAAAAATTAAGGGAAAGTGATTGTAAACATATAATAAGTGAATGAAGTGATTGTATTATTTGATTTCAACCACCCACTCACTTGGATCAAGTTGAAGTCACTATATCTATTATTTAAAATCTGAGATAGATGAATGACTTGCGTATGGATTCCTATTTATGTACTACTGTGACTTTCTGTTACCAACAGTTATTGTACAACACTAGGTGGGCCCACCATAATAAATGTGTTTTATTCATGCTGTACATTTATCTTTCTAGATGATTTTGGGGCATGAGTTAAAAAATGAGGTAGATCCAAATCTCATGTATAATTGAATGCCCAACATTAAAAACTTACAATACGGGACAAAAGTTTTGAATGAAACTGACTTGTGTTTTCCCTTCATCCAGCTTTGTGTGACCTGATCAACAGGTTGGATGGCAAACAAACATTAGGACCCTTGGAACTTTTTAATGGTAGACATTTTCTTATGGTGTGATCTTGTATCAAACTGACGGCATAGATAAAACACATACATCATGGTAGGGCTAACATAGCACTGTACAGTAGCCAAGTCCCTAGGCAATCCGCGTCCCTTGCGCTTCCGGACGCGGTTTGGCTAGTGACGCTGACACTGGCCAGGTGGCTAGTGGTCAGTGTTATGTGGACCCCACCATGATGTATGTTTTTTTTAATCCCCGTAGTCTATACATTTTGAAAGATAATCTTAGGGCTTGATCCCAAAAATGGGGTAGATCTAAATCTCAGGTAAACCACATCATGGGAAAACAGTAGTGATTGAATGTCCACCATTAAAAACCTCCAAGGGCCCGTTGTAATGATTATTTGACATTTAACCAGTTGATTAGGTCATACGGACTTGGATGAAGGGAAAAAATATATATCAGCTTGATCCAAAACTTTTGTTGCCCTTAAGAAGTTTTTAATGGTGGGCGTTCAATCAAGCGCGGTCCACTTGAGATTTGCATCAATCTCATTTTTGGGCTCATACCATAAAATGATATTTAAGAATGGGTGGACGGCACGGATTAAACAAATACATCATGGAGGGGTCCACAGAGCACCGACCACTAGCCAATGGCTAGTGGCAGGGGCAGTAGCCAATCCGTTTCCTGCGTATCCATCGTTTGTACCATTCTGCTGGATGTCAATGATAATTCCTCGTTTCTCTCAAATGTTATAGAGACTAAGTTTCCTCGCTCGCGTGAGAGAGGAATGGGCCTCGTACCACACCTTCAGAAGTGGCATATTATTAAAAGATCCATACCATTGATCCGGTCCAGTGTACCGTAATATTCTCCACAGAACAACCAATCTGGTACAGTCATGTTGAAAGCGGCAAATGAACGTGGGATATAAGCCGCAGGTCATTTGTCCATTTTCTAATGTAATATCCGCGCATCTGATGACTGGACCAGTCTGTTTCTTTTCTGCATGGTATGCTCTCCGTGCGACCTACCTGATGAGTGGACTAAAATCTCTAACTCATTCCAAATCTGACACGCGTGCCGAAAAAATCTAAAGCGAGCGAGAACACTCGGCATTAACGTTCTGTCAGTATCTCACGTGTTGTACGGGTTCTACGGAAACCTGCTGTCCACGTGTCAAAAAGAACACCACTTTCCACTTGAAAATCGGAAATGAAAACGAATATATATATATAGAGAGAGAGGTGTATACGAACTGAGCTAGCTCGGTTTCGCTCAACTCAATTTGAAAAAGCTCAATATGACTCCGTTCGAAGTTGTGTTTGAGCCGAGCTAAGCGAGCTCGAGCTGGCACTCGCTTAATTCAACTTAGATCGAACTCAACTAAAATTCAACTCAAATCAAACTGGTTAGGTGACTTAGTTATTTTAATATTGATGTTGCCTACTATGTATTTAATGAAATGATTTAAAGAAGTGTGGCCAATGACAAAAAGAGGTATATATATATATATATGAAATAATAAAAATTTTTTTTCTTAATTTTCATGTTGCTTAAAAGCTGTTTGATAAATACCTGTAAAATCATTATTATTATTTCAAATAGTTAAATATAGTGAGATTTTGAAGGTACAATTTAGGTGTTTGTGAAAATACTGCTATGGTAAATTGGACTCGATCTTAGCTCGAATTGCTGATCCCCGAGCTGGCCAGTCAGGCCGAGGACTATATATATAGATATATATATATAGCTGGACTGGGCCTGATCAAGTGGTATCTGCGCGCATGGAGTGTTGGTGGGCGTGCATGCTTTTTGAGAGAGTGGACGGTTAAATCATCTATCTTGACCGTACATTAGGTTAAAAAAACTTTCCTAAGCTATTGTAGTAAAATACAAACAAATCAGAGGAAAAATTCTATCGAATCGGTTAAAAAAATTGCTGAACTGATAAAGAAAGGTCCAGTGATCAATATCAATGGCCTATTCAATATCTTCCACTTCGGCTTGGAAAACTGACGGCTATGAAAATAAAGTCCAAGGTTTGGACGGTTAACATCCTCGAATCACCGCAAAATTTTTATGGTAGACCATGATCAGTAGGCAAAGCCAAATGAACGGTTCAGATAAATGAGTACACTGTCGACACGTGCCATGTGCTTCTAGAGTGCACCAAAACGTCATTCCACACCCGAGGCACACAGAGATGATCTTGACAAATCCACTCCGTCCGTCCATCTGTTTTGGACAGGATTCTAAAACTCCGGGAGATCCAAAACTCATGTGGGCCACACGAAACGGTGTGGATTTCTTGATCAGTTTGACTTTAGATATTCTCTATTCCCAATCAGACCCACAATTGGACGGCTTGGATGACTGTACACATTGCCACGTGTGAGGAAGATGAGTCACCACCATTTTTTAAACAGTACAGAACTAACATAAAAGTCTTATCCGTAAAAAATTTCATTTTTATTTATTTGAGCGTTTTTGGATATAAGAAAAAAGACTCTTCATTTCTCCAATCGATCCGATCCGTTGAATTTCTCCGACAAAATCATCAGTGCTGATTTGGGAAGATTCTTTTCGGAATTCGATCATTCAGAGATCTCTTGAGCTCTCAAAGGAAGATCTCTGAATTCTTTTCTTTTCTTTCTCTGTCGTCCCATCTTTTATTTTCGAAGATTGATTGGAATTTGATGAAGAAGACTGGGGAACCGAAGATGGAATGGCAGATCATTCCGAGCGTGAGGTCGAGCAAGTTAGTTCTTCGCTTTCTAACCTTTTTCTCTTTTTTCTTCCTTGTTTTTGTCCAATCGTAATTCATTCGAATTGCATTTGTTTATTCATATTGGAATATAAGTTTTCTCAACGGATGGATCTGTTGTTCACATGCTTATGTTGTGTTCGATGATTGGATTGCGTTTAATTGCAATGATCCAATTCAATATTGAAGAAATGACAAAAGTGGGGTGGGACGGCTTTAATCCGTAATGACAATTGAACCCAGATTCCAATTCGATGCGTTTCAGGTTGGACCTGAAAGGATCTTGATTTTGATTTGTGGGATAGCCCCGCTTTTGTCTTTTCCGCCCTCATTCTATTGAATTATTGCTATTCAATTCGATCGAGCATCCAAATGGAGCCTTTGGATTGCGAACAACAGTCTAATAGAGAGGAAAGAACAAAAATGAATGATCTTGCATTGATTGGTAGTACTGTTCCTTGTGGGCCCACATTGAAAGTAATGTAGTTAAAATGTGGAGCCTAGACTCTTGATATGTATTCCAAGGAAGGAAATTCAATTTGGTTATTCACTTTATTAGTATCATTAGACCAATGATTGCAATTCGTGTCGAGGGTGCATTGGTTTGGAACAATGTTTTAAATAGCGGATTGCTTGTAACGTAGCATTCACCCCTCTAAAGTATGAGGCGTGAGCTACATAGTGTGTAGCATAAGCTACACACTACTTCTAAGTTTTTAATCAAGGTTGCGCTTGGTTGTATCAATTTCATGATATTCTGCACTAAATTAGACCAATTAATAATGAAATTTAACAAAATTTCAGGATATTTGGTGCAACCAAACACAACCTGAAGTAATAGAACAATCGATGATTAAATATAAAGGTAAAGAAAGAGCAAAAAATAATAATTTTGATTTAATGTACTACTTATATTATTTTACTAAAAGCATTGAAATGGTTAACTAATTTTTATTGAAAATAGAAAAAATGTAACAAATAATTAAAATTGTTAATTGATTTAATGGTATAGTGAAAAATAACTTGTAATGTGAGCTATGTAGCGTGTAGTGTAGTCTATGTAGCATGTAGCATATGCGAATTAATCATGGAGCGTATGCTACACGCAACTTAAGCTATTTTCATGAGCTATGCTACGTAGTGTTAAGGCTAAGCTACACTACATAGTGTTTAGGCTAAGCTACACTACATAGTGTTTAGGCTAAGCTACGCTACATAGCGTAAGCTACACACTACATAGCGTAGCGATTTAAAACACTGGTTTGGAATTGCATATGAAATCGTGAGGTGGTGAATTTTCTTGTATTTGTTATGCATGGATTATTTCCTTTGGAACGACAATTGGTACCATGGAGAAGCAGCCATAAACTGGAGAGTCTTGACTGTCCTTTGGAAAGCCCTTGATGGAGGTCTGGTTGAATTTATCAAACATGATCTGAAAAATTGATTGGCTTTTTGTGGCTGTTCATATATTCTGAGGTGCATTATGTATATTTGATTTTTTTTACACATAATGATATGCATTTAAAGTTGTTCCTTATTGACTCAAGTTCTACCTTTTCTGGTGCATCTGAACAATCTATTCATGAAAAATGGAAATGATTGAATCACTTTTGAAGTTGAAAGTAGTCCTTTTTTGCATTTTGATGTGCCATATGCACTGTATTGATTGATGGTTGTTGATCAAGATTGACTTTCTCTTTCATTGCTGATATATATGTCAAAAGAAAATGAAATTTTGATACTGCTAGCTGTCTGTCTGTGTGTGTGTGTGTGTATTTGCATACTTTAACTAGCAGGTTTTTTCTCTCATGATTACTGGATGCTTTTGTTTTGCTTAAAATATTTTCATTTGTCTCTTTTGAAGGGACTCATTGCTTTGAAGAAGGGTACTCAGTTAATCAAGTATAGTCGAAAAGGGAAGCCTAGGTTTTGTCCGTTCAGAATTTCTCCCGTGAGTACCTCCCCTTTTTTCCCCTTCAATTAAGAGATTTAAGTTATTTTGCAGTCTGTAATAGTTTTCAGTTTCTGGCCCATTTTGCCGAGACATGGATGCAACGCATCATGTCCACAGTACGTAGACTCTGACATGATTGACTTGGAATAAAGAGGAGAATGGAATGCGGACAGACATACATGTGTGCTGATGCATATATAATGCTACTACTACTGTTGTTGTTGTTGTTGTTATTTTGAAGATAGGTATTGAGTTACTTTCATCATTTTCTGTTTCTTTTTTCTTTGTTTTCCCCTCCTGCTTCCTTTTCTTCCATGTTCCATTTCCACAACAGTCAAGATATTTTCTAGTCATATGCATGGACTTGGTGCCCGAAGATTGGCATTCTGAGTTACTTATAAAAAAACAACATTCAATTGTTTGGATACATCTAAGAGATTTTTATTTGAGTAATGCTAATTTCAGACACCACATCTTCAAAAACGAAATATAAACGCACCACATGTGTCAAGGTGACACATGGGTGTGCATTTTAGGACATTTGCTGGGTGGTTCCCACATGGAATGTTCCTCAGCCCACAAATCTGACAGATCAATTTATCAGGTGGGAAACACATGTAGAATGAAATGGACATTTAGAAAAATGATAACTGATGGTAATGTGTCACTCACCTGATGAGTGGGCTACCCTAGTTTTAGGATTGGACACATGCACCGGGGGACCATCTGATGGACGTCCCAGATCCTGCACACGTGTCATTTTGGCGCATTACTTTTTGATTCATGAAGATGAGGTGTCTTGATTGAGCATTCCTGTATATTTAATTGCTTAATCAACAAAGTAGATACATTTATTCTTTCTCAACTCATTGCTCTATGGTAATGTTTCCTTTAACGACATGCATTAGGCTTTGATGAATCTTCTATTTTAGACAGTATTTTTCTCATGCATACAAATTATTTTTCGTTTATGTTCGTTCAATATTCCATTTGTATGTGGCGGTTGCATCAAATACAGACATTTGATTGATGTCCGATATTTCAAGTTATATCCCAACTAAAACTAGCAGTAAACACCAACTTTCAGTGTATATGATTGAAAATTCTCCGCTAAACTTAATGCATAATTTTGCTAAGCATAAATGCTTCAAGGCATTTGAATTCTCTTCTAGATATGTGGTCAGTATGTGTGTTCATGCTCTGGCGTTGTTGTAGCATGTGGCTTAACCAGTTCTTTTTAATATACTATTATATTCACAGGATGAAACAACACTGATTTGGTATTCGCACGGAGGAGAAAGGACTTTGAAGTTGTCTTCCGTCTCACGTATTATCCCGGGACAGAGAACTGTGAGATTAACCTTGCTGCAGGCCTCATGATTTTTTTAAAATGAATGTAAATGATTTCACCTGGCTTTTTATATGGTGCTCTATTGCTTATCCTACTCTGCAGGCTGTTTTTAAGAGATACTTATGCCCTGAAAAGGACTATTTGTCATTTTCTCTTCTCTATAATAATGGCGAACGATCTCTTGATCTGGTAAGTGAAATTATAAGCATTTATCCTTTTCATATTCTAATATGAAAGTGAACATTGACTAGTTGATGATAAGTTCAAAATTATGATAATTCCCTTCTATTATCTGTACTCACTAGATTTGCAAAGACAAAGCTGAGGCAGAGGTCTGGATTGCAAGCCTTAAGGCACTGATTCTACTGGCCGACATAGACATTCTAAGACTAATAGTCATTTTGATGTGAGCTACCTAACTTACGAACCATTTGTTACAGAATCTCTTATTCGTTTATCCAGTTATCTTTTCTTTTTAAAATTTTTTATGCATAACAATTTCATCATCTGATAAAAGTCCCTATGTTTTTTGTTATTGTAACTGTAGCTTTTTTTTTTTTTCCTTCCCTCCAGGATGGCAGGAACTTCATTCAAGATGGTCATCCTTCCAGCGTAAAAGTAGAGGTTCCTTTAAGTATAGCTCGTAGTCCTAACACGAATTCCTTCGTTGATTGTTTTTCTCGGGAACCTACTCTGAATTGGTGAGTTCAGATGTGGGGTCGGACCGTGCAAATATGCAACCAAGAGCAAGTAACGCAGGAGATGGCCGTCTTAGTGTTTCAAGTGCTGCCCCTAGCTATTCTAGTCAAGGATCTGGACCTGATGACTGTGAATCTTTAGGTGATGTTTATGTCTGGGGAGAGGTTTGGTGTGATGCGAGTTTAGCTGATGGAATTGGAAATCCTATCTGTTCAAAAACTGATGTGCTACTTCCTAAGCCCTTAGAATCAGACGTGGTTTTGGATGTTCATCAGATTGCTTGTGGTGTTAGGCATGCTGCTCTAGTGACAAGGCAAGGTGAGGTATTTACTTGGGGTGATGAGTCTGGAGGACGTCTTGGCCATGGAATAGAAATGGATCGTGTCCGACCCCAACTTGTGGAGACTTTGGCAGTCAGTAACATGGAGTATGTTGCATGTGGTGAGTATCACACATGTGCTGTATCGGTGGCTGGTGACCTATTTTCTTGGGGAGATGGTACCTATAATGCTGGACTTCTGGGTCATGGAACCAGTGTCAGCCACTGGATACCTAAAAGATTATGTGGTCCTTTAGA
Source organism: Magnolia officinalis (assembly GCA_021015155.1). Taxonomy (NCBI): domain Eukaryota; kingdom Viridiplantae; phylum Streptophyta; class Magnoliopsida; order Magnoliales; family Magnoliaceae; genus Magnolia; species Magnolia officinalis. Next base: position 107,629,506 of record JAJHSJ010000004.1, read on the forward strand.
AGGATTTCAAGTGCTGTCTGTTGCATGTGGTACATGGCATTCGGCCTTAGCAACTTCGAACGGAAAATTGTTTACATTCGGCGATGGGACGTTTGGTGTTTTGGGCCATGGTGATCGAGAAAGCTGTTGGTACCCGAGAGAAGTTCAATCCTTGAGCGGACTAAAGACCATTAAGGTTGCCTGTGGAGTATGGCATACAGCCGCAATTGTAGAGGTTATAGGACAGAACGGCGGAAACATTGGATCTAGAAAATTGTTCACATGGGGTGATGGTGAAAAAACCGTTTGGGTCATGGGGACAAGAAAGCACAGTTGGTTCCTACTTGCGTCTCGTCACTTATTGACTACAACTTCCATCAGCTGGCCTGTGGACATAGTATTACTGTTGCCCTCACTACATCAGGGCATGTTTTTACAATTGGAAGTAACATTTATGGCCAGCTGGGCAATCCAAATTCTGATGGTAAGGTACCTTGCTTAGTACAAGATAGATTGATGGGTGAATTGGTCGACGAAATCTCCTGTGGTGCATGCCACGTTGCCGCCCTAACATCAAGAAACGAAGTATTCACATGGGGGCATGGTGCCAATGGAAGACTGGGACATGGGGACGTCGAAGATCGGAAAACGCCTACACTTGTTGAAGCTTTAAAAGACAGGCACGTTAAAAGCATATCTTGCGGCTCAAATTTCACTGCTATTATATGCATTCACAAGTGGGTTTCTGGCGCAGACCAATCACTCTGCTCAGGGTGTCGACAGGCATTCGGATTTACTCGGAAAAGGCACAATTGCTATAATTGTGGACTTGTTCACTGCCATGCTTGCAGTTCCAGAAAGGTTCTTAAAGCTGCATTGGCTCCTACTCCAGGCAAACCACACCGTGTATGTGATGCTTGCTTTGCAAAGCTTAAAGCATCGGAAGTTGGTGCTTCGTCGGCTGTCAATAGCAAGATTGTAGCCCCCCGCCGCTATATTGACACCAGGGAGAGGTTGGAAAGGGGAGAAATAAGGTTGTCGAGGATTTTGTTATCTCCTAACACAGAACCTGTACAGTATCTTGAAGTGAAATCGATCAAGCAGGGGCCTAAAACTGACTCGCTTTCCCTATTACGAGTGCCCCAAGTTCCATCGCTGTTACAGCTAAAAGATATTGCTTTTCCAAGTTCCTTGAGTGTACTTCAAAATGCTTTGAAACCAATCGTTACATCAGTGACGCAGCCAGCAGTCAGTTCGCGTTCTGCATCACCTTACTCTAGGAGGCCAAGCCCTCCTCACTCTGTAACTCCTGTATATTCTAAAAGCATCATTGACAGCCTCAAGAAGACAAACGAACTTCTAAACCAAGAAGTCCTGAAGTTGCAGGCCCAAGTAAGTAACGAATTCCTTTCCACCCACGACTTCGCTGATACGTTTTAATGTTCCTGGAAGTACAGGCATGCAGGATCCTTTTCTGCCTGCATTAATATCTGATGTGTTCTGGGCAGGATCTAAACACACTGTGATATTGATTTGGTGTGGAAAAAAAGGTGGAAAAACCATTTCCCACATAATGCTATTTGGTTTTCTGTGCTGCCACAAATGCTTCGTTGAACAGATAACCATTTGTCCTGCCAAAATTTTCATTTGGTGATCCGTTTGGGTACATCCAAAAGCATCCTTTACTTTCCCAGATGTCTTCCAATTGATTCATGGGGAAATGATATGTGAGCACAATTATTAAATTACTTTGTGGTAGTAATTTAGTTTCTTCTTGATGTACTGAGTGTCTTCTAGGTTAAAAATCTGAGACACAAGTGTGAATTTCAAGATGTCGAGCTGCAGAAAGTGGAAAAGAAAGCTAAAGTAGCTGCTTCATTTGTGGCTGAGGAGTCGTCTAGGCATTCTGTTGTGAAAGAAATTCTCAAGTCTCTAGCGGGCCAGGTATTTTACTCAGCCTTTGCAAGTCATTGAAGTTACACTCTCATTACCAAATTATCTATTTGGAATATATAATATGCATTTTCTAAGTTATGGTACATACATGCATAGACATTGATATACATGTGTGCACGTGTGTGAGTGTGCATGGGTGTGTCTATGTGCGTGTGTGTGTGTGTAGGGGATGGCACAACTAGTGAGCCATTCTTATTCCACTAGTGATTCATGACACAAAGTGCAGAAAACAGGAACTTGCCTGGTGCAGTTCTCATTTCCTGAGCTGCCCCAAAATAAAAGTTTAACCATCCAAATCTATGGGGACATCCAAAGCAGATCAGAATGGTGGTAGCATTATGTATGGCAATGTTGCAACTCCATTGCTTTCTCTGTGTTAGCTATCCGCACCTTGTATTCCAAGTGTTTTCAGATGACCTTTTTTATGCTTATCTTTCACGTTGTTTTTGTACGGTGTAATTAATGTTAATGACATTCTGCAATGTCTCATGCATTGAGCATGAATTCAAATCATCATCATCGTCATCATCTAAGCCTTATCCCAATTAATTGGCTAAATGAATCCTGTTCCACCATTCTACTCTATCAAGGGCCAAACCTTCAGTTAGACCATAGGTCATCAATTCTTTTCTTACTACCTCCATCCACGTCCTTTTAGGACTTCCCCTTGTCCTTTTAGAGTGTTCAACTTGTACCAACTCACTCCTAACCGGCTTGGTTCTTTGGCTCTGTTGCACATGACCAAACCACCTTAAGTCTACTTTCCTTCTTCTTATTATCTGCTGGTGCTTACTTCTAAGTTCCCTCGAATGCATTCATTTCTAATTCTGTCCTTGTCTTGCCGCTCATCCATCTCAACATCCTCATTTCCACTACACTCATCCTATGAAAATATTGTTCTTTAACTGCCCAACATTCTATCCAATAAAGCATAGACGGTCTTATAGCTACCCTATAAAATTTCCCTTTCAGTTTGAGTGGTACACGACAATCGCATAAAACACCATAGGCACAACTCCATTTATTCCAACCAGCTTGAATTCTATGGGCAGCATACTTTTCAAGCTCTCCACTCCAATGAATTATTGACCCAAGGTGTCGAAAGTTGTCATTTTGGGAGACTTCTCAGTCAACAATCTTAACTAATTCCTCATTTTCACTCCTATTATTACTAAAATTGCATTCCATATACTCTGTTTAGCCTGACTAATTTTAAACCCCTTAGATTCTAAAGCATCTCTCCAAAAATATAGCTTTGTGTTTACACCCTGACCCTCCTTTGTCTTGTCAATCAAAACTATGTCATCTGCAAACAACATAGATCTATTCCCGCTGAGCATGCATTCAAATGAATACATTTAAGAGCTTCTGTGGAGGATAATAGTTCGGTGCAACATTATTCTATGCCTTTATGCGTTGTATTTTTACAAAGGATGCCAACACTTGCTAATTATTCCATTCCGTTGCTACTTTTTTTACCTGGTATTCAGCTGGGTGAGATGACAGAGAAAATACCCCCAGAGGTTTATGACATTCACAACTTAAGTGCCACACATACCCAGTTAGAAGATTTACTGAAGAGCAGTGAGAGCCGGACATTGGAAAGCTCTTCCTTGGCAGCTGATTCTTCATCAGATAAATCTCTCTTGATCAATGATAGGACAGATCATTGTAGTGATGGTGGAGGGATTACAGACTTACCACAGAATGCCGATGAAGACAGATCGAGTGTTTCCGATGCCAAGGAGGATATGCCTAACCAGAACATGGAGAATGACTCGAGATCGCCTAGAGTGTCAACGGTGAGCTGTGGTAATGAAGGAGAAGTTCAAGTGATTGAGCAATTCGAGCCGGGTGTCTATGTAACTCTCATTCAACGTCGAAACGGGACCAGAGCTTTCAAACGAGTCAAATTCAGGTATTCACCTAACCAGGCTGTTCTTTTTGAAGTTTCATGAATAGATGGCTAAGCTAATATCTTGCATTTCCGATTTTCATCTCTTTCGTGAGAAAATATGCGTTTGTTCATTTGAGCTTTGCTAGGTTCACATGCATGTGCATAAAGCTCATGTACATGCCACATGTGTCAGAATGGCATGATAGGTTTGAGATCCAATCCATCCATGAGAAAGTAACCACTATGTTGATGCCCTAGCCCAAGAATGAGGTTAATCCACCGATCCTGGGCCATAGTCACAGTTTGCAACCCATCCACCTGATTCCTTGGCTAAGTTTTCCAAACCATCCACCTGATTCCAATGTTGGGGATCGCGCATACTGAGTTGACCGGATTTATTATTGGAAAAACATGTAGAAGGTTGAACCAGTGACGTGGATTAAATCTCGCATCTATGTGCCATGCTGGCATGTGGGGTGGGTACATGAGCTTTATTGCACAAGCGTATGCGCTTAGCAAAGCTCTCTTCATTTATGTGCATTAGTTAATTGGAATTCAACCAAATCTTTAAGGAAATTGTTATCGGCACCTAGTCTGACTACTTAATACATCCATCCTTTTCTATTTTTCGTTATACAATAACACAATTTTGTGCCAATGAAGGTTGTAATTTAGATCATATTCTTTCCAATGGAAGAAGATGAGAAATTCCAAGGAGATTAAAGAAGCAAACCACCTCACATGTTTAAGAAATCCAGGCCATTCATCATTGGCACAACCCGGTTATCAAGTCAATGAGATCTCTATACCTAAATTGAAAAGAAATTAAAAAAAAGAATACTCACAAGAACAATAGAATAGAGAGGGAGATAACTTTTATTAATACCAACCTTTTCTCTTACAAAGCTTAAAGAAAAAACTACTCTTAAAAAAATATTCAAATCTACCAGCTCCAACACCACTATCCCCTTTTATAGATCCTAAAGGAATCTTTAATTGAAATATTTACAACTAAGAGAATTAATCACCATTTATTACAAACTAATCCAATCTTTCTTCATATGACAAAAGTCTAATGAAAAGCAAATATGAAAAGCAATCAAATCTCTAAATCTAGCCAAGATCTTCAATCATATCTTTAAATCAACCTCCCATGTCTCCCAAAAATAGTAAATTATAATATCCAAATTTGTAAATAATCAGTCCAAAAATCAGCATATGTTGGGCCTATAGTGGGCCTACGTTTTGTTGGGCTATAAGTGGACCTTGATGGGCCTAAGTGGGTTGTTGGCCTAAGTGCGTCATGGGCCTGCATCAATTCTCCCTGGCTTCGAAAGAACTCATCCTTGAGTTGGAAACCAATATCAACCTTTGGATTACAACAAATCGTGTACTTCTTTGGTGGAAGTTGATGATGCTTGGCATGACTTTTGTTGGAGTCATTGTAAATGATGTATTTTTCACCAACACTTTTGTGGGTGCCAACTCGTTTGTTTTAACTTTAAAGTTCTTTGTGGATCCTGAAACATTTGCCCTATTTTTCATGCCATTGTCATCTTTGCAAAGATGGTTCAATTTGAGTATTGAGACCTACTTGCATGTCTATGACTGTCATTATCATTGGATCCATCGATTCATCCATCGGTGAAGTCAAGTGTAGGTCTAATGTTAATGCATCGATCACTTCATATGTCAACTTTTCATTTGACTACGTGGATTGCTTCATTTTTTCCCCCTAAATTTCTACTTTAATTTGGGGTTCTTTGTCACGTTCCAACAATCAAAGGATTCGATCATTGGTGCCTTCATAAGTTGGGGCAACCTATTGTCGGTTAGGACTTTGGTGCAGACCTTCCCCTATGTGTCCACATGCTCCAACTTCGGTTTTCGAATTCCCTCCACGTTGGAGCTCCTTGATTTTACTAGTGAGATTGCCTACCACATGTGTGAGTTTATCTACCTGTTCTACAAGTGCGCGGATCAATTGAGCTACATGTGCGAACTCTTCCTGTGTCACCTCTTTCGATACCATTAGGAGATGACGTGGAGTTGAAAATTCCCAAAGACAATCCGCTTTGATAACAAAATGGTGCAACCCGGTTATCGAGTCAATGAGATCTCGATAGTGGATTTGCAATAAAAAATAAAAAATCACAAGAACAAAGGAGTAGAGAGGGAGACAACGAGAACTTTTATTAATATCAATCTTTTCTCTTACAAAGCTTAAAGAAAAAACCACACTTAGAAAAGAATTCAAATCTACCAACTCCAACACCACTACCCCTTTTATAGATCTCCTTAACTGAAATCACCACAACTAAGAGAATCAATCACGATTTATTATAAACTAATGTTTTCTTTCTTCATATGGCAAAAAGTCTAATGGAAAGTAATCAAATCTCTAAATCTAACCCATATCTTCCATCATATCTTTAAATCAAAACCCATATCTCTCAAAAATAGTAAATTATAATCTCCAAATCTGTAATTAATTAGCCCAAAAATCAGCACATGTTGGGGCCTACGGTGGGTTATGGGTCTTTGTTTTGTTGGGCCATGCAGTGGGCCTAGGTGCATCGTGGGCATGCATCAATCAGGTAGGAGGCCACCATGAACATGCCCTGGCTGAAAGAATCAGTCGGCTTCACTCAGGTGCACGGGACTAGGGCTATCAACAAGTCAGGTGTGGGTTGAGTCCTATGATACCCATACCAAGTCTTGTCGGGTCCAGGTCTAGTTCTTGAGACCTAGACCTGGATCCAATCCAGTTCGGGTACTCATTAGGTCTTTTGATCTAGATTTCATGTTGGGTTCTAGACAAAGAAGAGCATTTACATGTTGGGCCCATCCGATGGATGGATTAGATGGGACACATATGCCACTCTAACACATGCATGGTGCTTAAATAGTCCCTCTTACGTGTGTGGCTTGTGAAACCCCATTTCTTTTGCTAGAATAATCCATATCCATGTCCATATCTATATTATCTCTCCACACACACAAAAGAAGCATAATTTTACCATTACAACTAATTAGATATGATCGAAACACGACCCAACTGGGTCCAAAAGGTGAGATCCAAACCCGACCTGATTTCTAATGGGACCTAGATCCCATTAAAATCAGGTCAGGTCCATCAGGTACCCATGGTTCCAATTACCCATTGACAGCTCTACATGAGATGCCCAGAAAATATGAGAATAACGGACTCAGAAAATATGACCAACAGTCTAATATTCAACGTACAAGTATGGCTTGCCTCACCCGATGAGTAGCTAGGATCGTGTGCCACATTGCCATGTGTACGGTGAACTGCCTCTTCAATCCCTCTTTGTGAATTGCCTCGACATTTTTGAAGGTGAAATTGTAAATTCACCAATATCATACTCTCTACAAGACATTAAAGACAGGAATTATTTGATACTCTGGCTGCATATCACACTTGATATGCAGGCACTTAGAGGTGGTATATGTGACATATATTAACTCAAGTTAAACTGACTAAACTCTGGAATCCACTGTCGCTAAAGTTAAAATAGAAAGGCCAGCTTGGTTGAACAATCCTAACCTCAGATTCATGGATGCTTGTTTTTTAAGTGCGACCATTGGATTTATTTCATTTTAACCAACCAATAAATGTCCATCAATCTAATAGCTGGACAACCAAATAAAAGTAATTTTTGGTTCATGATGCATCTAAAAATGATATGTATACATTGGGGCAGTTTAGTTTGAATTACTTAGGCACTACCTATGCAATTTCACAATAGTTTCCAACCGCATGTGTTCTTACGGCTACTGTGTTTGATCTGTTTTCAATGCATTTTGCAGCAAGAGAAAGTTTGCAGAGAAGAAGGCAGAAGACTGGTGGAAGGAAAACAAAGAGAGGGTGTATAAGAAGTACAATTACAGGGGGGCGGACACTGGTGAGACTGGATCATCAATGACCATGGGGCCCACCGAGGAAGATGATGCTGCTGCGGCACCTTAGCTTCCTAAACTGGATTATAAAATCACCAGCAGAGCGAATTTTGACACAGGCATTAACAGTCTTGATTTGTGCAACAGTTTTAGCGGGCCCACAATTTTGCCATTTGCATGAATGCCGAAAGTGTAGATTTAAGAAGCGGCTTTGTCTAATTTTTGGAAGGATGGTGTGGATGGCATCCTTTGTAACCAATAAAGAGAACCTGAATTTTATAGTGAGAGGGAGAGGCGGAGTGCCGAACAAAATCATTTGATCATTGATGTATTTTTTCATTCTTTTATTTGTTTTGTACCAGTCTTTTCTTCTTCTTCTTAATTGAAATGTGCTTTGTTACTGTTATGTACTGTACACTAGATGGTCTTTTCCAGCACAACTTCTATGCATTGTAAAGCTATTCTCTGGACCCTGAATTCTTTGTAACTGAGAAAAGTCATTGAATCACTACTACAAGTACCAATCTGCAAGATCCAAATCTGTGAGATGCAGGTCGATCGTCAGGTGGACCATATAGATTGTGTGGGGCTTAAATCAGGCTTGTCTGCTCATCTGATGGTCCACAGAAATGTGTTCAATCTGGATTTTGTGTTGTACTTTGAAGGATCCTATATACAGAGTACTTTGCCTTTATTTTGTTCGAAGGATTTAGATTTTCAACTGGGATTTTTTTTTTCTTTTTTTGCATGAACTATACACAGTGGGCCGCAATATTAACAGTCTGGATCGCTGGAAAAGGGCCCCACTTAAACAAACTGAAAGCTGATTGTTGTAAAATCTCTCTCACAATATTTTAAAGACAGGTCCTGGCAAAAATCAGGTAGAATTCGAAGTGTCTTTTTTTTTTTTTTCTTTTGGTTGAACTAGAAACGAGTTATGTGCAGTTTTCTAGCAGTCATTCTCAAGCACGCTAACTTGGTTTGAGATCCAGACCACTCATCAAATGATGTGCCTTCAATCGCAACTATCTCATGTGGTGTGATCCAACTAAGATTTGGATCTACTTCTTAGTGTTTGGGATCACATTCTAAAATGAGCTGAAAAAATAGACGGAGAGCATGAATATACAACACATCATCAAGCTGAGCCCCATGGCAAGTAAAACATAATCGGCATCCCCATACACTCATCAAGTGAACCACACCATGGAAAACAAAGATATAGCCGTTGGGAAGTGTATTGGCCCCACCACTTCAGCTTTGGATGTGCTTCAACTGATCTGAAAATTTAGACGGCATAAATACACATAAAGAAATACACAAAGGTTTTAGCTTTTACCCAACATTGGCCCCTCACGAATGTTTCAACGTTGTATGTTTAATCCTTACCGTTTGTTAATGGGGGGGATGAATTTCTCACAAACATTACACACGATAAGCGCTGCACCGGAGCCGCACCTAATCCGCTGAAAAGTTGAGTAGCGAGACTCGCTATGAAGTGACGTCACCAAGTTCTGTGGGCCCCACCATAATGTATTTGTTGTATCAACACCGTCCATCCATTTTTAGAAATGATTTCAGTACATGAGAAAAATAATGAGGCAGATTGAAAGCTGGAGTGGACCCCACCACTGTTGAAACCTCCCTAAGGTCGACCATGATGTTTATTTTAGATCTAACCTGATTCATAAGTTAACACAGACATTAAGAATGGAAAATATTAATATTAGCTTGATCGAAAACTTTCGTGGAGCTTGAAAGTTTTTAATGGTGAGCGTCAGTCTCTCTAGAGTTTTCTGTGGTGAGGTCCACTCGAGCTTTGGATCTGATTCATTTTCTGGATAATGACCTAAAATGATCTCTCCAAAAGGATGGACGGTGTGGATAAAAAAACATACATCATGGTGGTGGGACTCATAGAATTAGGTGACGTCACTTCAATAGCGAGTCTCGCTACTCAACCTGCAACTTGTCAGTAGCTAATCCGCTGCCAAAAACCCTGAGACAATCCTCGTTTGCTTGTCTGCGAGAAAAACCCTGAGCCTGAGGGAAGGCAATCTCTGTCTGTGTGAAAAACCCTGAAGGAACTCAATCCTCGAGGAGAGGAAATTCCCATCTGCCGCGAGTAGAGAGAGAGCAGCAAAACCATGGTTCGCCAAGAACTGAAACGAAAGAAGCGAGAAGCGGAAGAAGAAGAGGAAAACAAAGTTGAGAAAAGGAATGCACTGGAAGAAGAAGAAGAAGAAGAAGGAGAGGATGAAAGGAGAGCAGAGGAGGCCGTACAGGAGCTTCCGGGAATTCCCATTTTGCCATCTGATCAGAAGCCCAAGGCAGGGACAATCTTCGTCCTTGAAAGAGCTTCTTTAGAAATTGCTAAAGTTGGGAAGGTATTAAAAAATTACTTTAGACTTATAAATTTTTAGGGTTTACGGTTTTAGGATTTTATTATTTTGATGAAATTTTGGATTATTTATTTTTGTTTATTTTTTATTTTTTGCCAAAGGAATTGGGATCTCAGGGTTTATCTACCATCTTGGCATTAGCCTTTGACATGGACGGTCAAGATCATTCTGACAAAAATAGGTCCAATCAACAATTTTATCAATCTATTTGTTGCGGACCATCACAGATTGCCTAAGGAAAATCCTAACCATTGCATGTATGGCTCAGAAAAAGGATGGCCGCAAAAAAAAAAAAAAAAAAAAGAAAAAAAAAAGGAAAAATCAGGGATGGATTAGCTCATCTGATCAGTGTGATTTTTGTGTGGTAGCCCATACAATGTGTTCTGGACTTGATAGACAGTTCAGATTGATTGATTGGACTGTCCAAGTGGCCAGATGTAACTAGAACACTATAACTTATAGTGCTCTGAGAACACTGGAGCATTTCTAATTGTTATTATTGTTGTTGTTGTTATTATTATTGCTATTGTTATAGTTATTAATAATAGCATACTTCATACTTATATGGTTAGTGTTTTTTAAATGAAATTTGGGATCATTGTTTTATATCCCTCCATGTGCCCCTAAAACTGTTAGCTCCACTCCACTCGCATAAGGGCAATTTAGTCATTGTGAGATTGTTGTGGACACTCAAAGAAATGTAGTCTTCCCCTATGCTGCGATGCAGTTTGAATTTTTCATGCTGTCATGCTTTGCACTTTGCTTGTTCAATTTGGTCCTATGGAGTTTAGATTATTTTAGGTTGTTTTTTTATGCACAGTCGGAAGTCATTCTCAGCCTGATAAAGTGAAAATAGCTGAAGTGTGATTTTCTTCCCCATTATTCACATAGAGGGTCTTGGCTCCAATGTGCAATTGTGCAACTTTAAAGGCAGACATGAAAAAGCAATGTTACCGCAATTTAAGGATTACTTTCTCATCGTGAGTTCTAGGAGCAATGAAACATCGTTAGTTTTTGTCATTTTTCTCTTTACTAATCTGAATGTTTGCAATTAAATTCAGTTGAGCATGGATGAGTTATTTATTTATTTTCTTTCAATTCAATTTGGTTTTCTTTTATTTTCTGTGCCTGAGATGCAGATTTAAATTGTCTTGATTTCATGATTTGCAATTTTAGGTTCTTCTATGAAGAATTCTTTATGCTAAGAGGGCTAGTTAGACTTAGGGTTTTATTTCATCACATGCTTATATTGTTGGAGTTTGTGTTTCTACTGTCTATGCAATTTAGGGTTTATTTTTCTCTATGTTCAGACGCCCCAGATTTTAAACTCAGATGATCATGCCAATTTCCTGAAGAAGAATAACAGGAATCCTGCTGATTACAGACCTGACATTGTTCACCAGGTTAGTATATTTCTTCATTTGTTGGAGGTTTTGACTTTGCTAATTTAACAGTAGGGAATAGGTTTCGTAAATTTTGTTGGTAGTGGAACAAAATTTTATTGGTAGTGGACAGACCTGTGTAGAAAACCCAAATGCTACAAGTATTTATTGCTTTGTTTTATCATAGTCATATATCCCCCTCTTGTTCTCAAGCACTGTATTTTGTTGAGTTACACTCTTCTTCTTCTTCTTCTTCTTCTTTTTAATGATTAGTGGAGTTACTGGATCCTAATCCTTTTAGGTTTTGGTATGCCATCAGGTCCTATAGTCTAACTTTGAGCATGAATTAGAATTGATTCAGAATCAGGTCCAGACTCATGTTTGGTTGTGTCCAGTTCATGTTCCTACAAGAAACATGCCTTTTGTATGGTTTTTAAATAATAAATAATAAAGGATAAAACTGAAAAAAAAATCATAAATTGGGTCCCAATCAATGGATCCGAATCTAACCCGATTATCGTGCCCGATCAATGTTGTCAAATTGCATAAAATCGCATAAGCCATCAGCCTGGGCTAAATGCTTATGCCATCGCATAATCGCATAAGCGATCACTCAGGCTGATGGCTTTTTTCTTTTTTGAAAATTAAAAAAGGATGAAAAATGGTAAAAAATAGAAAAAAAAAATCTAAAACTATGTATAATTACTGCAAGTGATTGGATTGGGTTTATTTACCTATTTCATTGTTGTTTGACTATTAAGCCATCTATATGTTGAGTTACATTAGATTATATATAACAAAAAATAAAATAAAGTCAACAAGTTACACTAAGAAAGAATTAATTATTGAAAACTACCAATATAGAAATTGTATCGATGACTTATCTTGATGAGTTGATGCATACAATACAACTTACAACTTACAACTTATTACAATCTGCAAGAAACTTGACCGTTGGCCATTATGCCATGGCATACTAAAGTATGCCATGAATGCATAATAGTATGCCATGAATGCGATTATGCTATTGCATATGACAACACTGTGCCTGATTTTTTTTATTTTTTTTTTTCCATGCGATTTAATAGGGTTTAGAACTTTAGATACTTTGGGTATCAATTTATTTGGGAAACTGTTGTCAACCCTATCAATACCTTTTTCCGAGGGTTTATAACTTAAAAGTTTGATAAGTGATCTGCACCATTTACATGAATCAAATCAATTGATAGTGGTGCGTTATTCGGATGCCTATCCTGTGGCCTAATACTGATTTTGGAGTAATGGCTTGATCGCTGCCACATGACCTACCCCACTAGGCATGCTGCGGCCATCAATGCGGGCCTCATTTACTGGTGGACAACTACCTGAATGTCTTGGCTGGATATCTAATCCACTAGTCACCTATGCTGCACGTGGGAATTGCATGTGCTCCTTGTGCTACTCTGTTATTGGGCCATGGGAATGTCTTTCGTACCGTCACTGATATTATGAAATGTTTTAACTGCACACGTTCTTCATATTTTTTTGTATTACACTTGGAATGTGTACCAACATTCGTCTAAGGTGCTCACTTATATAGTTTTGTCGGTTGACTAAGGTTGCTTTTGAACCTTGTCCACAACATCATGATCCTGACATCTCCGTGGATGAGGGACCATAAAGTCCTGATGAATGGCCTGGATATCTAACATGTGTGCCGTATACTGTTCACATGGATCCCGGACACACGTCCACCCACGTAAATGAGGGGTTCATCATTGAATCAAGGCTGAAGTGGGAGACAATGCCTTGTGGGAAACGTGTCTCTCCTACTTATGAAAATAGTTCTCATTTAAGTAATTGCTTTTTAAAAAGTAATTAATGTTCAGTTCTTGTGGGAATCCTCGCGATATGGTGGGCAAGGGAAGAAAGAAACCAAAGATGCTTCTCGGACACATCTTGTTCAGTTCTTGTAGAGTCTTCTTGAGTAAAGCGCATGCTAGTGGAATGGGTGTCTCATTCAGATAGGTTAAAGGGCCATGATTTATCTTTCATAGGCGTGTAATGTGTTTTCTTTGAGTTTCTGCCTTCTCAGCAGACTCTGTTTTTGTTTTTCTTTTTAATATATATATCTCATTGCCTTTCAAAAAAAAAAAGTAATTAATGTGGAATTTAATCAAATGCTAAATGCACTTATTTAAAAGCTTTTGGGAATTACAATTGCCAAAAGCACTTAGGCAACGTCAAACGGGACCCTTAGCTTTATTCTTCGTTTATTTTTTATTGCAAGATTGAGATATTTTGGGCGAATGATTTATGTGGACCAATAGGCTTTTAGAATAGGCCTTTTTTTAATTGTTAGTAGGGCTTTATAACTTGCCCATAAAGTCAATCATATGGGTTATTATGGAGACATGTTGAAACTTCATGAATGGATAAAAATTAGATTTCTTTGTTTTATGCAATGGGATTCAAAACTCTACACGAGGGATTCTTCCAGCACCATTTGTTATGACTCTTAGGCTCTTTGTAGAGCAATTCCAAGAACTTATGTTTATTTACTGTTATATGTTATTTGCTTGCCGATTATTGGATCGATTGAAACATATTGGAGCTAGAGATATAAGTGATCTATCATTTGGTGTGGACTCGAATATAAAAACTTCTAGTTCAATTTTGTCTTAGAATCTTAGTCCTACATTACCCTATTGTTTAGAAACATTGCTTAAACCTTAAGATTGTGAGTCATAGACCCTAAATTGGGTAGGGAAAGAGAAGACGAATCTTCTCAATGGGTTCCACAATGCCTGCCAATAGTCAGACTACTCAAAAGGAGAGTAATAGATTAGAGGAGAAAGAACTCTATAAAGAATTGAATAACATAATCAATTATCATGCATAGCTTTATTCCCGTTAGGGTCATATTTCTGAGCACTTATGCAACTCTGAAAGCTTACTTTCTAAGATTAATGGACTCCTGACTCAAATTTATTATCATACTAGGACTTCTGAACTTACTGCATCTCAGAAATAGGCTTAAATTTGCTCAGGACTTGCTTAACAACTAAAATCATCAATAGTTTCCTAATCTACTTAGAAACCTACTATAGGTAAACATAGAAATTTGATTATGGAACCCATTTTCCTAACCAACTTTGATTAGCTTTGATTGGACCTAACAACTAACCCAGCCATGAATGGTTTCTAATGCTAAAACCCAACTAAGTTGAAATACCCTAGTCGATCACTTGTGGGCTCCACTGTGGGTTCATTTGCACTTGTAGGGTCCTCTTTTGGCTGTCTTCTTAGGTTGTGAGTGGTACCCATTCTTGGGGCTGTTGACTTCCTTTGTGGGGTGGTGGGTTCCGGGGTCTACATCATTAGTGTAGGATCCTAATGACCCTTAAAAAAGGGAAACAAAAAAAAAAAGAAAAAGAAAATTGTAGGATCCTAATGTTGGACTGTCTTGAATCACTGGCCATAAACTCCATCATCTATTGTTGTAAAGGGAAAAATGGGGATTAACTTGTTTTGGACTAGGCTTGTACTTATCTTTCTATTTTTGTTTTTTATATGATACCTGATTTTTAACTATGATCGGTTGCACTGGATGATTCCTTTAGGCCCTCCTTGCAATACTAGATAGTCCCCTGAATAAAGCTGGAAGGCTGCGAGCACTCTATGTGAGGACAGAGAAAGGGGTACTTTTTGAAGTTAAACCACATGTTCGCATGCCAAGAACATTTAAGCGGTTTTGTGGGCTCATGTGTAAGTGATTGATTTCTCTACCTATTTCCATGTGTAAAATTTGGAGATTTTAAGGATTCGTTGCTAGTTTCTTTCTTAACTATGCATTGTTTCCTCCAACAATTATTGCAGTGCAGCTACTACAAAATCATTCAATCACTGCTACTTCTAGTCGGGAAAAGCTCCTTCGTGAGATTAAGAACCCAGTCACCCGCCATTTACCTATCAATTCCCGTAAAATAGGTGAGCACATGATTCGTGTAAGCGCATTTCCCGTGTCATCACTACTTGAGTATGAGGATCCATACGATACACACATAGTTACTATACATATGGCATCAAAGTATTAAAAAATGGTTATGTAACAGTAATGCTGGGGAACTGGCATGCCTTACAGGGCCATAATGGGGGTTATGGAAAAAAATGGCCTGGAACAGCCCTGTTATGGTCCATTACGAGGTCAATACAGGTTCTTATTAAAAAAAGAAAAGAAAAAAGAAGAAGAAGGCCGTAGCGGCCATTATCAGCAACCGTTACCGGTAGTGAATACCTTGTATAGCATACATGTGCTTCAAATTAAACTGTCCAAATTATGGGCCCCTCTTTAGGTGGGTAATAACCCAAAAATTACATCTTATGTTGATTAAAATGAAAAATAGTCAATGTTCTGAATTCAACAAACAAATGTACGTTAATCTGAATGCACGGTTTCTGATTTATGATCCATGCCTATCTACAATGAGTCCCCCCTATATGGATGGCTTGGATTTTGGGTACATGTATGCCGTGTGTGATGTGTGAGTAAATGCATATTGTTGTTTCCTAATCCGCCAACATATCAAATAATTCTAGACACTTAATTGAATCTGCTGACATTGCAGGCCTCTCATATAGTTCAGAAAAGTTAGTTAAATTGCAGGACTATGTTGCTGCTGCTACTGATGATGTTGACCTTGTTTTCGTGGTATGTCCAGTTTTTATAATTGTGTCTTTCTCATATTTTATTCTTCTACATGGTAGTTTAGTACATCTTAGCTAATGGAAATGCTGTTATCTCATTTGATCATATGTTCAGGTTGGTGCAATGGCCCATGGAAAAATAAATCAAGAGTATACTGATGATTTTATATCAGGTAAGTCATTCTTTAAATTAAATAGGTTGGATATATTTTTTGTTAGGAAAATTGATGGGCTTGACTTTGTTAAGTTCTATTTATTTGTTTGTTTGTTTGTTTGTTTTTTTTTTTTTTCTTTTCTGTGTGCATGGACCTTTATTGCTAATGATGTTTAATGATTATATTCAATGTAGAAGACAAAATGACATACCCTGTATAATGTGTCAGTGTAGCACAAAGATATGGACTGGTGGACATGGTGGTTTTAAAGTTCGATTTGTCGACATCGTCCAGACAAATATCAAAATGATAATGTATTATGTCTTAATACTTAATAGTATATTGCAATCACTTGTATGTACAAAAAATCTTAACATAAATAATAATGATGTTAGCCTAACATCAGTTATTTATATGTAATGAAGCTTCCCAAACATACATAATAATAATTTGTTTTGAATGTAGAGAATGAGTTTCTTATATCTGCCTTGTCTAGAAGTGTCGGACATGTGTACACAACACAATTTAAAAAACATGCTGTTTCTGTGTTATGTAAGTCATCCCCAATCTGTTATTGAAGTTTATAACCCTTTACCGTCTGGAGCATGTTCTGCACCATAATTATCAGCCAAGAAACAATGCAGGAAGCAAGATTATCTTTCGTGTAACTATGGCTACACAATTAAATTGGAATGATCCTGTACATTGTCCAACAAGTTGGCATTACAATGCAAAATATATGTATCGAACACATGAGTAGTCTAATTCAAGGTTACTTGGATTACCAGTTGCTCCAGTAGATGTTACTGGTACATAGAATGGTGGTACATAGAATGGTATTTTTTCCAGTGCGTGGTATGGTATGGTAAGGGTTAGGGTTAGGGGTGGCAGTGGGTCGGGTCAGGTCGGCTTGTGGGTCAATTGGCCCAATCCACTTTTGATGCAGGTTGGGACCAAGCTTGGGGTTGTTAATGCATCATGTTATATAGTATCCACACCCTAGCTAACTGGGTTTGGGTCCTGTTGGGTCGAGGTCTTGTTCTTGAGGTTCTAGTACACATTGAGTACACATCGTGTCTTTGGATCTAGGTTTTAAGTTAGGTTTGGTGGGTCAAATAAGATTATTTATATGGTTGGGCCCTCCTGATGGATGGTTTAGATTGCACATGCATGTACCACTTTGACATGTGCGCGGTGTGTAAACAGGCTGTCTTACATGCACATGGTTTAGGAAACCTCATTCTATTGCTAGAATAATAAATATATATTAAATATATATAGTAATGCTAATAAAACTAACTGGACCAGAGCCAATTGATTTTAATTGGCCAAGTTGGTGGACTTGGCCTGGACTTGATCGGACCCTTTCTTTAACTAGGTCCTAAAAACTGACCTGATTTCTTAATAGATGCAAAAAGCAAACCGGACCCAAAGATTGGGTCGGATCCATCCGGTACCCATGGGTCTGGATACCCATTGATGGCCTTAGCCAAGCTAAACAGGACCTTACCCGACCCTACCCACGTAGCTCATGGTTTTGAAAAACATTTACATTACAACCACATACTCACATAGGTTGTTACATAACCATATTGGTCACTCCCTTTAGTTCGTTTTGCTCTCCATTATGAAAAAAAAAGAAGAGTGGTATTGGTGGATGTGCCTTATTGACACCATTATGTGTGATGTGGCCATTACACCCTCAATTTTTATTTTTAAAATTCTCTCATTTTTCCACTTCTTTATTCATTGCAACCATGAAGCTTAGAAACTAATTTTAAACTAGATTTAGGCCTATTTTGAGGATCAAAACATTAGATTTAAGTGGAGGTCGATGAAAACCAAAGCAGAGTGAAGTATTTTGGGAAATATCAGAAGGTGTAAACCACCACTTTCTTTCATTTTTCCATCTTTTATGTTTTATTTGTATGTAATGGGCCCTAATTAACCAAATCATGCTTGATTTGTGTTTGATTTAGGCCTACATGCCAAGCTGACACTGCCCAACAAACAACAGTCTTACCAAATAATTTGCCTGTATTACCATCAAATACATGTCCAACAAAAAAAAAAAAAAACCATATTCAAGATTCCTCACAATTTAAGACAATTCCAATTTTTGTTTTTTGTGTTGGAAATCTGTCTAAAGAAAAAAAATCAATTGCTGCAGGGCTGTATTGGTTGATATGAACCGTATCATATTCGAGGCCAGCACTGATACTCAATACCTTGGCCTCACCTAGTAAAAATTATAGACAATAAGTATGATATATACACATGATGTATGTATGCTTGTATCTACTGATTGGGTCAGGCCAGACTGAGCATGCCTTTAGCCCCAAGTTCCATTCTTAAACTCAAGTGTGGTTGTGTCGGATTGGTTGAGCCCGACCCGTTTACAATTAAATGGGTTGGGTCGAACTTGGGCTTATCTTTTAGTGGGTTGGATTGGGCCATATGGTAATGGGTCTTGTTTCGAGTTCGAGCTGGAAATCTTGGCCCGTTTAGCAAACAGGTCAGCCTCAGGCTAACCCTGACCTGACCTGTCCTGACCTGAATCCGACCCATTGCCACCCTAGGTAAGATCGCATGGGTCACTCTAGTACATATTGCTAGGTATATGCAATATATTGCTATATATACAAATTGATCTTGCAATTTATGTATAAACTGAGGGTCTTATTATTTTGAATCCTGCGTGCATAGTCGTACATTGTATATGCTTGATATGGCATAAATCAAAGCGTAAATCTCTACATTTACTCCTCAAAAACAGCAAAAGAAAATCTCCAAGTTCTGATTAAATTTTCTAATTACTATTTAATCAACAATAAGAGCATTTAACCATAGTTTCAGGTTGGTAAAAATAATGATTTGGACTGTAAATGACTGGTAATCCAGATCATGAGATCAGTGTTAACATCAAATCGTAAAGCACAACAGAAGCGGGTTTAAAATAAATTAAAAAGAAGAGAACTATTTTGGAAAGGTGTAACCCTAAGATCGTACAGCTTCATCACTTCACTAGTAAGGCTTTTAACAAAAAAGAATTTCTACTTCTTTCTACTACAATTCTACTATACTCCTTTCCCTTTGCAATACCACTTGCCACTCCATGATTTCCTACTGCAATTTGGTTTTACAAGAGAGATTTACTAGGAAGGCCGTACAAAGCTCTATCACTTTACTAGGAAGGCTTTTACAGAAAGAAGAGAATTCTTTTGGAGATGTACAGCCTTAGGGCTCTGTCACTTTACTAGGAAGGCTTTTACTAAGAGGGATTTATGCGCTTATACTACACTCCTTTCCCTCTACAATTCCACATTCTACTATTACACATCCTACTACAATTTGGTTTTATAGGAGAACCAAACTGTTAAACTAATTTAAGTAAAAACAATAATGAAGACTACATATTTCCAGGACTTTTCTTATTTCTATAACTCATTAATATTATCTGTCTTCGTATGCTCTTTAAATATTTGGCTCACTCCATATAATTTTTTTTTTGAAAGGTACTCCCTTTATTTACTTTTTTCAAAATTAATTCCAACAATTAGAATGGATTTCGGCATTTTAGTAACATTGGTCTAATCAGATCTGTCTAATGGCTTGCAAATTGGACACTCCATATAAGAAAAGGTCCAATAGCTTGGCAGTCCATCCAGATTGATTCCGTCTTGGATTGCTTGTCTGTGAATAATAACTTTGATCCAATGATTTTAAACATCTGATGATCTTTGACAACATACATTTTAGCAAAAAGAGCCATTGTTTGGATGGTTAGTTTCAACTGATCAGTGTGATTTTCACACGGTGACCCATGAAGAGTAGGCCAGGTGTATATGAGTGGTCAATATCAAATAGAACTATTTGTACCATATGGCCTAGTAAGATATTTAATTCAGATGTGTGAGTGTGAGTTATGGAAATAAAGGGAGTAGTTTTTGGGTCACAGTGGTCACTGAGAGTACATGTGCACATATCTCACCTTCCTATATGGTGACCAGGAATCTTGACACATTTCAAAGCGGGCATTTGCAAAATTTGCATTTTGAAAATTTTGTTACAATCTTTAAACAGCAGGAGGCATGTAAACCATCTCTTGGTGCTCACTACGCGCATAGTTTGAGGGATTCACCACCACCATCTTAGCCTTGTCCCACTTATCTGGGTGGTTCATGGGATTCGTTCTCATGGCAGCATGCCCACTTAAACAAGTGCCCATATAAAACTAATGGGTTTCAGTAAAAAAACTGTTGGATCCATGCGCATAGTTTTTTAGCTCATGGTCTGTGTTTCTTTCTGCAGTTTCAGGTTATCCACTGAGTGCCGCATGTTGCATAGGACGGATCTGTAATGCGCTGGAACTGAAATGGAAGATCCTGTAAGCTCAACATATTTTTATTCACCAATCTTTTCACCTTTTTTTCCCTACAAAATGAAGAGACTAATTTGCGCATGTCCGCCCAGTGCATAGCAATTTGATATGTTCCATCATTGTTCTTTCTTTAGTATCAATGGAGGTCGTGAAGTTTGTTACTTTTATTTTTGAGGAATCATGTGTTGCTATGGTTGAATGGAAGGCCACTATCGGGACTTGCTCTTTTGAGTTTGAGAGATTTTTTTTTTTTTTTTTGTTTTGGGATGCTTCATAGCATCCATGTGAGAATGGTGCCTACCATGAACATCCTCTGGCCTGAAAATCAGGCTTTTCACTAATCAGGTAGGCCATACCTTTGTGAAAAATGAATGGTTGCAAAATAGGCATGATTCTCCAAGGTGGGGAGTAGGTCATACCAGCAATCTTATTTTTAAGTTTTCAAAACGTGGTCCTACCATGCATAACATGCCCTTAAAAGTTCAAAAAGTTTCATATATGCATCATGTAGTTCTAACCCACTGTACTGTGCAAAACTTGTACTTCACTCTGACACATCTCCAGTCCAGCTTGTTTGGCCGAAAAGTAGTATTGGGATGGGTTACCCTTTGTAAAGATTAATCAGGGCAGGCTTTATATTTCACCAACTGGTGATGAGCTAGTTGCTAAGAATCATAGGATACAGGAACTAGGCTTATAATAGCAAAGGAGAAAATAAAGAATGAGTATAATCATAGAATGGGGTATATGCAGTGTTTTAAATATCGATGATAGCGGCCGATATATCCCACGATATATCTTGTATCCCACCTGTGCGATATGAAACGCAGAAGTAGTGGGATATATCCCACATGTTTGATCCGGTGAGCATTTTTATTTGCAATCATTTTTTTTTTTCCTGTAAATTATGTTAAATCAGTGTGAAACTTCGATTTTGAGATTTGGAGGAGAATGACCGAGTTGTGGAAAATTGAAAAAAATAAAATAAAAATAATTCCCAATTTCTCACAAATCGGTTGCAATCTTTATGTCCAAGCATAAAATCAAACATGTATGTAACCTGATCTAATGATTCTTTTTTTGGTTTTTAATGTATTGCTTGTGTTTCCACACATCTTCTTACATTTATAAATTATAGAGTAAACTTTGAATATACTTGCATCAATTCAGTTAGACAACACATAGATTAGGACCCCATGCAAATGAAACTTATTATGTGCACTTTTTTTTTTTTTTTTTCTTTTTGTAATGTTTTGATCTTTAAGTGTATTGATGTCTTTTTTAACAATCACTGAAATTTCATTGAAAAATTTGACCAATTTCCAATGTTTCCCCATGTTTCCAACAACAGCGATACATTATGCGATACAACCGATATATTCCATGTGATAACCGATACCTATCTGTATCCCAAGGGTGCGATACGTAACACGATACTGATATTTCGAACATGGGGTATATGTCTAGCCACTATGTTACATTGAGGGGTTTTGCTAGTTCCTTTTGAAATTCTATAACAGCCCCGTCCTTGAATCATAGAAATGAAGGTTCAATCGTCCAGGATTATCCACTTGTCCAAGCAATAACTGCTTTTTGTGCATTCTCTTCGAAATGGGGAACTGGATTTAGTTTTGGAATTTGCAAAGGTTTGACTGATCAGGATAGAAAATGGCGGTCCAGTTGCAGCAAGCCCGTTAGGAAGGAGGAATAATAAGGGAGGTGTTGATTCGATGAGATGGTTTATACTGGTTTGGGTGGCTGGTTTTGGTTTTGTTTTGGGTTTATTTTATTTTGTTTCATTTTTTAGAAAGGCTCTGAAGGCTTGGAGACTGGCTAGTAGGGTTGAAGGGAATTCACATTTTGGTACCTTTTTCAAATAGGTTTTCAAAAGCTATCTTATTTATCATTCCACTACCTTCTGTTACACTTTTTCAACGGAGGTTAGGTGGGCATGTGAGCAAAATGGGGGGTGGCTTGTGATTCTGATGGGCCACATCAAAGGAAACAGTGAGAGGTGTTCACCCTTTATTATTACAAGGCCCATTATCATAATTATGTAAAATCCACTCAAATCATTAGATTCAATTCAAACATTTAGGCATGTATGCCAAAAATCATACCCATCCATGATTCACGCGGGGCACAGTAATGGAGACAGTTTGGAGGGTAAGAATTGCCTTGTACCCTATTTCCAATCATGTGGTCCACTTGAATCATAGATTGTGTTGATTTTTGGGCTCTTGACCTAACGTGGGGTGACACGGTTGGTGGAAGTAGGAGATTTTACATAATCATCATGGTGGGGCCCACCCAAGCCACCCATCATCTGAGGTAGCTTTTTTAAAGAAGGTGGTGAAATGTAAATTCTATTAATTAGGTTTTTTTTTTTTTTTTTTTTTTTTTTTTTTTTTTTTTTTTTTTTGTTGTTGTAAAATTTCCTTTAAAAAAATAAATAAATAATTAAAGGTGTATTTGGTTGCAACGATTCTTTCATAGTTAATCAATTCTAATTTGGTGCAAATTTCATGATATTGCAGAAAATTTTGGTGCAACCAAACATGCCCCAATCAAAATGGCACAGCACATGTCAGCTTATGGGCCAACTCTCTCTTAACTAATATCACCTTCTCACTCAACAGGCCTTGTTTTCTGATAAGGTCTGTCATGCCAGACCCCTATAGATTTGGCCTTCAGGTTATGTTTTTGGTGGGACTCACTTTGATCAATGGCCCTTAGTTCTTGCACATGCGCTCTGCATCAACATCCTTATCTCACTCAACCCACCATGATTCTTGTATTAATTTTGCAATGTGCTTATAGTCATCTCACAATGCAATTATACTAACATTTATTGGGATTAAAATAGAGTGTAAAAGAGTGACTGGAATAGACAAAAAATGATAGAAAAGCAGCAATTGAACTGCCTTCTCCTCCTTGACTTGTGAAGGAATTTTGTATGAATGTTTCGGTCCTTTTTGAGACGTGACCCGAAACACAATGGAGTTCGATACAAGTGTTGAGTTGGTCCTTGGACTTGTAGTTTGAGTAAAAGCTTCTCCTTTGAAATATTCGGCACGGCCCCAGCATTGTTGATGGGCACGTTAGAGTATTCTTCAAGTAATAAGATACCATTAAGGGTGTCTGTCAATCTTGGTCCACTTCATGAAAAGGGAGTGGTACAATCTTCACAGCCCTGAATTTTCCAGCATTGTTCAGATGCTCATTCTCCAACCTGGAACATTGAAAATCTTATTCATGAGCAAGTGGGTGTGGAGTGTAAGTTACAAACTTGCATGTGGAGCAACTTGGAAGATGGTGACAGCCTATATTGCCCACAGATTATGATGATCGGACGATCCTAGCTATTCAACTGGGCCACCAATTGGACAGTTGAAAAAAGACGTGGTCGAGGCCCGAAGTGAGGAAAAAAAAGTTAAATAGTTACGATGGTTGGGATCGTCTGAGGTTGCGTGTGTGAGTTTGATGTATGACCGTACAATCTGGCTTTGCAATATCCAATCGTTGCAAGGGTCGAACTTATATTTTAAGTTAAAACTACTTATTTTTAGTAATTACGTTCTTACTATTTTTAGGGTTTTAGGAGTTAGATTGAAGTATAGTTTTTTTTTTTTGGTCATCTAAGAGTTCTTTAGGAGTTAGGGTAGATTTATGTATTTAATTATTTTTTAGTAATTTTTACTATTTTAGAAAAGTTTCTTAGTTTGAGTCCAAGTAGTATAGGATCTTTTTTGCTTACACGAGGCTATCAGATATGTTGTAAGTAACACTTTTCATTAATGATATCAATTTTATTTCTCCTTTTTGTGATTTTCTTTCCTTGCCATTCAAGGATTATCTTAGGAAAGAAGACAATGATCTCATCTTTTATCTAGGCACCTACTACGTCGAAGATCTATTATAGTGATTTTACAGAGCATGTATTAGTCTCCTATTAAAATGTTCGTTTCACATTCTTTGAAATAGGTGAATATTGATGTAGGGATTGATTTTCTTGTGCTTTCTTGTGATTTATTATTCGGGCCCAAATGCAAGGGGTGTAATAGTGGCCTAGCAATGAGAAAGTGGGTCCGCCTGCATTTTGGCAGCATTCAAATGGGCCTTTGCAGTTGATCTTGATTCGATGAAATTCAGTAACTGATGTTGAGAAAACTAGTTTACCTGTAAAAATTCCATTGCCCCCGTCGAATTACTTCAAGAGCTGCTAAAAAGAATCCAATTACTCTGTAATCCACGCTTCCAAAGCTTGAGTGAAGAACAGTCTGTAGCCATGCAAGCCTTAGAACAAGGTTCAAACCCTACAATAACACATCAGATGTTAGACACTACAACAATGCATTATGAACGGTTTTGCATACTATAAACTTTATCATTAGCTTTATCACCTTCAGATCATGATATGATAGTGATCAGGTGGTGGGCCCAAGCATTTTATTAATTATGGTCCAAACCTGGGCCAATGGGATACTTGGGTAATGATATGCGCTTAGATGAGAAGAGAAAAGGGAAAGATTCAAAGGGCACAGAAAAAAAAGAGAGAAGTGGAGGGAAAGGTGGGGGCTACATGTAGGTGCATGCTGTAGAGAGAGGGAGATAGAGAAAGAGAGAAGTGAGTGATGGCAACTCATCCTCACTATTTCCCCACTACTGGCATTATATACAGTATATTTTTATCAAGATGATGGAGAAGATGAAAGCAGAGAAGCATACCATGGAGAAGTAGTAAATGACCTTCTGACGCAGCATCAATTCGTTCCTTAGCCATGGATTCTTTGAGTGGAATTGGAGCAGGCCCCAATCCTTCACATAGTCCCAGTACAACTGGTAAATGGTCGCAGCGCTCGACATGATCACGACAAGATATAGCCATCCAATGCTCTTTTCCTTCTCCTTCTCGTATGCCACTTTGGCACCGGCAGCCAGCATGGCGGACACATACTTTCCAAGGTTAACGAGATGGCTCGTCTGCCCCTCGTCAAACCATCTTCGGGCACACTGCACACACCAATGTAGCAAGTCTAAGAGAAACCATGTTTGTGTTTGTTCTTCAATTATTGATAATTCTATTGAAAAGGAGGTAAAACTCCGATAAGCTCACAGAATGCCATGGTGTGCGTGTACCTCAAACAAATCCGTCCAAATCACTGGCCCTACTATAGCTGGGCCATAGCCCAGAACATCACACCAAACGGACCATAACGGGCGATTGGTTTAGAAAAGAAATAATCATAATCAAGGGTCCAAATTCAACAAAAAATGTGCATTGATCACAGAACATGATCTTCCAATCAATCCAACACAACAGCTGTTTCCCATTTACTGTGGGTCCCACTATTTGGATGGTTTGGATTTAGGTACATGTATGCTAACTCAAAAAATTAAAAATAAAAAATAAAAAAATCTCTTGCTCTCTTTAAATCGAAGACCATTGTAGTAAACCTGCATTGCTCTCCAGTAATAAGGCAGGAAGGAAACAGCATAAGCTAAATCCCTGTAGTGCTTGGTCCTCATACAAAAACCATAATCTTGGGTTTTGTAGCTCCCAGTGATGTAGTAGCATGCCACGTATTCGAGGCTCCGCAGCATCGGCACCTGTTCGATCATATAAGATGTTATTATGGGCCTAATCGATGAAGTAACAGATGCGATTAGGCTTCCGATTAATGAAACAGCATCCAAAAGATGTGTCTAACCTGACTGCAGAGTTGATCAGCCATGAAGAAGTCGACCATGACCACCTGCACACATGTAAGTGAATAAGCAATTGGTTTATAGGCATGGTATAGTCAGGTGTGGCCCGCCACATTCTATGGGTATGTGGGCCTACTATACCACAGGATCACCGTTGATCGCTTATAATTAAGATAAGATATGTTGCAGAACTGATCTGTCTTCTTAATTTGAGTATTCATACCTTGTAGAGAGGCGACAGGATGATATTCCTAATCACCTGGAGGAAATGATAGCGGCTTGATCGGTAGAGGATGTTGAAAGGGCACACAAGCAACACTAGAAAGAACTGCACACAGAAGAAATATGATCAGGGCTGTTGATCTTGGGTTGACAAGATAAATCCAAAAGTAAAATGATCATGTAACTGTTCAAGCGAATTTTTATTCGAAGAAAATCTAAGAATCGACACATCTCAAGTCGGGTAGCTGCTATATGTAGAGATGGCCACATTGAGCTAATCGGGTGTGGGACCAATCTACTTAGTGTGCCTTTCGGTCAAGATCGGTTAGTTGTTTTGTTCGTTTACAAAGAGAAGTGGATTCAATTGATTACACTTCATAATTCCTCATTGATTAATGATTCTCTTATAAGAAAGAAGAGAGCTAAATGCCCAACTCCGTTCTGTTCGATCCTGATCAGACTCTGATGGAAAGAGGCCGTTTGCATCGTTCCAACACAGTCTTGTTCTGATTTAATTATCAATGGAGAGGACCCACTTCCCATCATCACTCTGGGAATGGTTTATACCAATCATCAATTTTAAATTGTTCTACATACAATCACCATCTGTCTGTTTGATCCTGATCAATCCATTATGGACAGTGGGGGCCCACTTCCAGTCACCAGTGCAAGTTGTTCTACATACAATCCATTTTTTCTTCCAATGCAAGTTGTTCTACACACAACCAATCAAAAAGAGAAATACCAATTGTCTGTTTTAAATTGTTCGAAATACAATTACCATCGACTATTCGATCCTGATCAACCCATCATGGAAAGTGGGGTCAACTTCCCATCACCAATCTGGTCGAGATTGGATGGTAACAGAATTAGACTTATAACAATTTTTTTTTCTTTGTTGTTTTTCTATTTTCCATTGCAAAGTGTTCTGGACACAGCCAAACAGAAAGAGAGATGAGATGTAGGAAAGAAGATCTTACCAGTAGCAAGAGGCCTGGGATTGCATGGACTTCAGTTGAAGAGTGCCCTTTTGCAATGAGGGAGAGATGAACAAACATCACACCTACAACCACTGTCATGCAAGTGGTGCATATCAAGAATACATCTCTGTATTTCAGCTCTTTCGTGGGGGCCAGTTCAAATATAAAGCTGTAATTTATCCTAGCTTTTCTCCACATGAATATGTTGCAGCCATATAGAAACAGATGCAGGAACAAGAGGCTAAACATGCTGCAAAAGAGACCCATGTTAGTACTTCCATTACATGTGATAAATGATTCAAATGTGATTGCATTTCTAACAACCGTCAGATCTCTCGATCCAACGGTTGTTACAGTTTGGGAACACCAACCTAGCAGGTGGTGATCGACTGCGATACAGTCTTGTGTAAGAAAGGAGAGTTAGAGGGAACACTTGCCTCAAAACAGGATAGACGGTTTCCATGTAGACGATGTCCGATTGCCGGGTGTACATCCCAGAGAGGTGGGCCATGATGACATAACCCGCGAACAGAGCGATGAAGCATCCTGTGAATAGACCTGATTTGCAAGACGACGGATTGTATGAGCGCGAAACTTAGTTCAGTGAGGTGTAAGTTTTTACTAGGAAAAATTGGGCAATGTGGGCTATCCATAATTTGGGTCCAGAGGATGAATGGTTCAGATCATTGTGGGTCCTCCTATCAAATTACTAAAGTTGGATTTGGATGAAGATAAATTACCAATGAAGAAGGTGACCGCATGTGATTCTTTTCTTTGAGAAGGCCTGAGGTATTTCATAGCCTTTCTTTTGTCATCATCAGCAAAATGCTCTACAAACAGTTCTTCAACCTCATCCATCAACTTAAATACCTGTTTTGATTCGCAGACTATTGTTAGTGCTTTTCAGATGGGTTTCATTCCAATCAAATTTCAAACTTGAATCCGACTCAACATTTGCGCCCGAGACCATTCATCAGATGGACCATCCATGCACAAGAAGGGATAAGAAATTGACCAATGACCCACATTCAACTTTCATATGTAGCCCACTTGATGATTAGGCAGGATTGATTTTTCTCCCCAGGCATGTAAGCAGTGGGACCCACATGATGAACGACCTGGATTATCTACTATTCAGAGATTTAGATAGTGTTGGATACAGTTTCTTGCCTTGTCTGAGCTGTTGAAATAGGAACTCTCTACCACTTTGAGATAAATGGGCAGAACTTGTTTTTCAGTGACCTTAAAAAACAGAACAGAAGAAATAGTCAGTCTCTTCATATATAAAATTGCATTAAGACATGTTTGGCAAGCAAATCACAAAAACACCCATAAACCGCACCTTATCGAATTTCTTCAAGATCTTCACAAAAGCTAGCATGTTCAAGTTCCTGCAACATCATAATACCAAAGTCTAAGACAAATTAAGTATGTTCTAATCGACATCGGTAATAAATATACACCGATAACTCAGTGTATATCTTTCTCTTTTGTCCAATTCGCGCACCGACCATTGATGGGAACATCCAATCTATGATCCCCTTCTTGGGTGGCCCATGATGGAAACTTCAGTGATTGGATGCTCTTGTAACCATTTTCTCCATGGGGTTTCATCAAGCATTGATGTTTGTCGTCGATGTCCACAAGTGGGCCATCGACAGAACAGTTAGAAAGAAATGCTGATTTTGATATGGCTCATCTGATATGTTACTTGTCGGTTTGACGGTCTGGATTAATGGGCATGAGCTACTTTGTATGGTAAAGATAGTTCAAACACATGATCATTAGTACTAATATAATTTACTAATCTGAAAATAAATTTATGGGTGCTACATGTCGCACATCAGGGGTGCTTCAAAGTGGCCATGGCCTACTAGCATTAACCAAAGAGAGCAAAACACTCACCTGTATGTTTTGAGGTAGCCCAGTCCTTTGTACAGCTCCATGAAGGCTCCTCTGATCATTTTCTCAGCATGGTGCAGCTTGGTTTTGTTGATGTTGAGCTTACCGCCTTCGGGGCCGCATTTCTTCGATTGGTTTACTAAATCCTCCCAGACCAAGTAAGTGATGGCTGAGATGGTCCGGGATGGCGTGGTTAGTGGGATGTTCAATCTCATGTTCTTGCCTTGGCAGTTGAAGGTCTTGCTTGAAAGACTCCTCAACTTACTCTCTTCCTTCTTCGGCTTCCCAGATTCATCGACGGCCCTCGGGGAGTCTGAGAACTGTACTTCATTCCTTTCAAACTCAGATATGGAATTCTCTCGCTGCTGTTCTCTGTCTGTTGAGTCCTTAACAGAGTCTTCTTCCTCTGTTTTAGATTAAGATGTAAGGGAAAAAAAAAAAAAAAAAAAAAACTAAGTACATTTCCTTGGTGTAATACACAGAATGCTCGGTGTATAGCTGTCCACCATGGCCTCTGATCAATGATCAATGGTGCTAATGGGTGGGCCCCACTCATCAATGGTGCTGTCCCATTGACTGCTGGAGACAAGAGCCTGGTGGGCCCCACTCATCACCACCTTCCAGTGATCAAATGGTGGTGGGCCCCACTTTTGGTATTAATCACTGACATCAGTGTACTTGATCATTTGTGCGCCTTGACACGATCAACATTTCATTTTTCTTCTATGGTCAGAAAACCGCCGTATGAAAGTGAAGATAATGAGAGGAAAGGAAAGTAGTCCGCAGTTGTACCCTAATTGTGGCGCACAAGATCTCAGCCTTAGGGGGGCACTATCAGCAATTGGAACTATTCATTTGGTGGGCCCTACACTCTGATATTTCTAAATGCAAAAAAGAAAAAAAACAACACCGTTTGGATGATGAGGAGTGCCCAGACATGGCCATAAAATGTGTGGTCAAAGTAAAAAAAAAGAAGGCTAACTGTCCACATTCAATGAGCCAAAGTCAATTAATTGGATGGTAAGGATGGTTGACCTATTGTGATTTTTGTACCATGGGCCATCCATAATGGGAGTCACTAGATGAATGGTTCTGATGGGCCCAACTATGGAGAAGGTTTCATAGACCACAAATTTCAGGTGGTCACTCGAACTACTAAACTCGCCCTCAAAACATCCAAGCAATTAAAAGAGAGCACGGTTAGATGCCTTTTGTACCTTGTTCCAAAAACACACTAAAACACCCACCAAAATGCTTTTCCTTAAAATCTTGATTAACTCAAATTTCAGATAATTAGGAAGAAATCAAAGGATTAAGAAAAAAGCAACGTGACATACCACATGAAATTGTGCATGAGATGGAGGGATTCTCCTTCGATTCCTGCGAGGTGGACTGAGATCGTTGTTGCTTGAGCTCAGTCTTGAGTTCGATGAGAATGTCCATTTGTTTCTTTAGTGACTCTCCTCTCTCCATGAATTCATTCTCTTTGGTCCTGTAGAACTGATTCACTTTATTAAGTTGGAGATCCAATCGCGCGAAAAATTCCTTCGTTGCGTCTGTATCGGCAAACTGCTCCAGCAGTTCAGTCTCGTATACATCGCCTTTGCTGGCCGACGATGCAAGCTTCTTATGAACCTGATTAACCATATAAAAAGTACATTAAAATGTAATTAGAGTAAGTACAATGAGAGAGAGAGAGAGGAGAGAGAGAGAGAGAGGAGAGAGAGAGAAGAGAGAGAGAGAGAGAGAGAGAGAGAGAGAAAGAGAGAGAAGAACAAGTACATGAACATGACGATTACAATAACCATGAGAGAGAGAGGGGAGAGAGAGTCCATGAAAATGATAATCACAATAACCAAGATAGAGAGACCCAAATAGAAACAACATATAACAACATTAAATTACCAAGTCCAACTAATAAACATAGATAGAGAGAGAGAGAGAGAGAGAGAGAGAGAGAGAGAGAGGAGAGAGCGAGGAGAGAGAGAGATAGAGAATAGAGATAGAGAGAGAGAGAATGCCTGAATAACATCATGGTCTCTATGATCATGACCACAAATGGAGAAATTCCTGAAACGTGAGAAAAAGAGGTTGGTGTAAGACAAAGAAGGTTTCTCCTGCTTTGTGACCATATTCTTTTCATTGAGTAGATGTATTTTTTTCAGGTCCTTTTTCAACTGCCAGTAATCAACAAATGCATCTTTCCATTCAGGAACAAGCTGCCCTTCAAACTGCTTTGAGAACTTCACCATCTTTCAATCTCTCTATGTTTAATACACACACTCTCTCAGATCATAGATTGTATGTATATCTGGTCTTTGTTTTCTAAGATATATTGAGCATTTTCCATACAAGGACCCATCTCCCTTATTTATATTTACAAGAGGAAAGTGACTGATGTGTGTTTCCTGCAAGTCGTGCAGATGCTCAAGAGCACATACTAAAATATCCTTCTCACTTCAAATTATCCTATGCCTTCTCCACTTCCTCCCCTCCCCTACTCTGCCTTTCGGGTCCTGTCGGGTCGGGTCCACCTACGTACTGGAAGGGACATGCATCCACAACATGTTTCAATTTATGCCACCCTTTTATTATTATTATTTATTTAAATGCAAATATGACTGTTACAATTGTACTTGTCCATGCAACTCCTGAAATGATATCACGTCCATCGAATCTTCAAGTGGGCCATAGTAGTGGAATTGATCAGAACCATTGAGTGAGTTCTACACTCAAATGTCATCATACCTACAGTTTTTCAGTGCCACCCAAACCCGAGTACGATTTCCCCACCTGAGCTTATCTACAAATGGAGCCCACGGTTTCATGATCTAGACCGTTGAATGCTGATCCCCACCATGGGTTCTCGGGTATGGTAGAAAATTTTGTACGTATATTCGGGTTAGGATGGTACGGATTATGATTTAAGACTCGACCCGAATTTAAATCGGGTCCCGAAAGACTGGCCCGGACCCGTTTCCGTGGGGACAAGTTGCAGGCCAGTTGGGGGGGCAACGGGCCGGATTCGCCGTAAAATGACGGAATCGACGGTCGGATATGTTGGCCGGAGAGCATTTTCTCGTGCACGTCTGTAGAAGGGTGGCAAGCTGAGAGTGGTGGGCGTGGGGCCCACCTCGGCCAAAATGACCATTGGTTGTGCCCCGGATGCCAGGCGTGCTAAGGGAGTGCCGAGTGCATTTTTGTCATTTGGATATTAGCTGGAAATGACGATAATGACCTTGTTTGCTAAAGTTGCGGGATTCGCTGGAAAATGTAGTGATCGCCAGTCGGGGAAGCAACTCGACCAGGGAGACGGATTGGCTACTCCCCCTGCCACCAGCCAATGGCTGGTGGTCGGTGCTCTGTGGGCCCACCATTATGTATTTGTTTCATCCATGCTGTCCATCTATTTTTCGACATCATTTTATGATAGTCGACCAAAAATAAGGTATGTACCAATCTCAACTGGACCACATTACAGGAAACAGTGTTGAATGAACGTCGACCATTAAAAACTTTTTGGGGGCAATAAAACTTTTGGATCAAGATGATTTTTGTTTTTTTCCCTTCATCTGGGTTTGTATGATCTAATCAACAGATTTGATGTCAAATAAACAGTACAACGGGCCTTAGGAGGATTTTAATGGTGGATATCCAATCACTGTTTATTTTACTGTGGTGTGGTCCACCTGAGATTTAAATCCCTCTCATCTTTTCACCACCAACTAAAATGATATTTAAAAATGGATGAACGGAATGGATGAAACACATACATCATGGTGGGGGCCACAGAGCACCGACCACCAGCCACCGGGCAGGTGGCAGGGGAAGTAGCCAATCCGTTTCCGGCGGCCAGCATCTTCCTGTTCACATCTTTGGACAGGTGGCGGAATCTGAGTGGTGGGTGGGCCCACCTTCGTGAAAATTACTCATGTTGCGTTGGTGATACTCGGATGCTTGTACGTGCTCGACCGCTGGTGTTGGCTCAAGGGGTACTTTGGTCAGTTCGGAGATGCTGGCAAAAGTATGTGATGAAATGACTAAAGTGCCCTCAGCTTTAGAGAACTTGGGTACAATTTCCCTGTGCACGTTTGAAAAAGGTACAGAAAGTCCAAACTAATAATGGTGGGCCCCACCCCGGCAAATCACAAAACAAAACGCCTGCCTCTAGCTCATCAGCTACTCTAGTTGTAGATGTCGGCCCTCCATTGGCCGGGGGCATTACGGTCATTTGGACAAGATGGCATGCAAAGTGATCGTAAGGACGTGGATTGCGTCCTACCCCTGCCCCGTCTCTAGCCACGAACGGTCAGTTCTGTGGGCGGGCCCACTGTGATTTATCTATTTATCCATGCCGTCCATTCCTTTTCTTTGATATTTTAATATATAATCATAAATATGAGGCAGATCTAACGGTTAATTTGATCACACCACAGATGGATGCGGATTGCGTTCTATAGTCTCTAGCCATGAACGGGCAGTTCTGTGGGTGGGCCCACCGTTATGTATCTATTTATCCATGCCGTCCATACATTTTCTTTGATATTTTAATATGTAAAAATAAAAAATGAGGCAGATTCAACGGTCAAATGGACCACACTACATGTGGATGCGGATTGCGTCCTGCCCGGCCTGTCTCTAGCCATGAATGGGCAGTTCTGTGGCGGGCCCGGTTTTATTTATATGTTTATCCATGCCGTCCATCTCTTTTCTCAGATAACTTTAAGGTGTGAATAAAAAAATGAGGTAAATCCAACGCTCGATTGGGCCACACCATAAGATTACTCTTGCATTTAATACTTTGTGCATTTAATTTAACCAGCATTATTATTAAGTGTGGTCCATTTGAGCGTTGGATATTCTTCATTTTTGTGTACATTTCTAAAAATGATATGAGAGAAGTGATGGACGGCATGGATAAAGAGATACATCACGGTGGGCCTACCCATGGAAGTACCCGTTCATGGCTCTCCACCGGCGGGGACCTTTCGTGAAAGGATATTTTGGTCTACTTCAGGCTTTGGAGGGGTGGGACAAACATGATTCAAAATGACTCTATTGCCCTCCATCTTCTGGTAAGTGGCCCACATGCTTATGGGCATTTTAGTAATTTTATAAAAAGGTTGCGTACGCTGGATTTGAAAGCAGCCCATCTGGTGTAAATTGCAATTATTGGCCAAAAGGCCCAAAACACCCAAAAAAATGAAAAAAGGTCCACCAAAGGCCCCTCCTATTTGACCAGCCGGATTTGCACTATAAAGAGGATAAACTACCTCTATTTAAGTAATCTAGCCAACATCACCCCATAACCCCTTTTCCATACCTGGCTTTTGTAAATTTTCAATTTGGGTTCATCCAATTTACACCCTTTTTCATTACATGGTCTGTTCTTGGATGTGGGGTCCACCCACCATAACCGACGGCCGTTCGATTGAGATCTTTATTGCCTTAAATGACTATCTTAGTTTGAAATCAAATCTCTAATCAATATCAAACTCAACTTAAGAAAATACCACGTGTGTCGATTGATGCCCATGACGTTGTGTACGAATTTCTAATCGTGCAACTTTTCCTCACCCTAGTTAGGTCAAAATCGGCCTATATCGGCCATTGATAGTGCATGAACCTATTCTTCCATCTTGATAAGGTTTGATTGGATTACAATCTTAAGTAATTTAGTTATTGCAGGAGTTGTTTATGATCACTTCAATTATATGATTCTATTTCACATAGATTTTAATAACTACTAATTTATAAGTTATAGGCATTTTTATTTACTCTTATTTTAAAGGCAGGGTGTCAAACATTCTTTCATCAAATTGTCATATTTCAATAAATTTCAACTAAAGTCTGCTAAATATTATTAGTGATTCTTATTCACGTGGATTTCATGTTAATTATTAATATATATCAAATGCATACTATCAAGCAATCATATGAGAATTGAATAGTTTTTCTGAGCCTTTGTATTTATGATCATTAATTTATTTTTGATGGTGAAATTTTAGCCATTGGATGGAACCAGTTTAACTCATTGGTTCTATAGTGATGGGGTCATGAATTTCCATAGTGCTGGATGTGATGGTCCAATGATATTTTTATGTTTGTAAATATTGATATTCACGTGGACATGAACCATAGTGAGAGTGGAATGGATTATTAGTGATATTGTGGTTGTTGTGACATTGAATGATAAGGTAATTTAAGTCCATCAAATTAATGAATTATCTTAGTACAATTGATCAAAATCAGTCATTTTTGTGCCGTGACGAAATTCAATGGTGGGACATTAGATTGAAAGAGGAATGATCGGGTGTGATATTCACAATAGGTGGTGGACCCCACCATTTGTTCTGATGGAGATCATCATTCCCTTACAATCTGTTACATACACATTGCGCGGACCATATCATGCATGGTTCCATTTATTGAGTTGTGCGACAATGTCTTATTTGGACGGTGGATTTCAGAGGTGGGGCCCACTTCCTACTTGGGATACAAAATTGATTGGTGGGTCCCACAAAGATATCTGATGGAGATGATCACACTGTTATAATGTCATTCCCTGCCTATAGTGGCTCATTCTTTTTCTAAACCTTTCTCATTATCAATTAGAATTAAAATTAGATACCCTATTCAAGACTTCATCTCAACCGTCCAATTGCATGATTGTCTCCATCCAAGCCGCAGCCTCAACATTCCATACACACCCCCTCTCCCCCTTCTCGCCAATTTGGCATGTTGCATGTTTCCACGCCAAAATTCGAAAAATCGTAGCCGCTTGTTTGTTGGATGTTGCATCACCCCATCTATCTCTAATGAAATAATTGCGGAGAATTGACACTGAGACTCAGGTGGCTGACTCAAAAGATACGATACGTTCCCCACAAAGATTCGATATTTTTATTTTATTATTTTTCTCTCTCTTTTTATATTCTCTCTTTAAATATACCTATTAATCTGTTACAAACTTACAAATTAACAGTAACTGCCGATTTATCGTGTTATTTTCTTGTGGTATATTGTAAAGTCCATGTAATGAAATGTACAACTCGTGTGCACATTAATACGGTGCACCTTAGGTGTATTGGACGTGGGGGACCGTTTAAAACATCAATTTGGGCGGTCACCCTTCTCCTACTGTCTTTCTGGGAATGAACACATATTTTTGATGACCGAACTGTTTGGGTCCCACCTATGATGTGAAATCCAAACCGTGCATCTGGTGCGACTCGTCATTTTTACTTGTACATCCCAAGAATCATCCTAATCCAAGACTCAGGTGGGCTACACCACAGGCAGAAATGTACAATCACCCAAAAATCAGAAATGTACACCACTTGAATGTTGGAATGTGCTGAGTTTTGGTTTATCCCTTCATCCAGTGGCGTCGCACCTAATTACAGTGTTGGATGCCATAAGGTGGACCCCATATTCTATTTGGAACTGTCTATGATGTGGCATCACCTTCCCCAATGTCCACTATAGTTCTTTTTGATGTGGCCCACCTGAATTATGCATCACATCCAGATTTGTAGATATAGGACTAAATGAGGTGGCGCATATAATGGACGGGTTGGATGGAAGTCAAACATCACAATAAACTCTAAACAGCTTGAATGTATGTAATTATCATTTGTACGTGTGTGATTCTTCCCCTTCTATAGGCTACTTTGCCTTAATTGTGTAAATAAGTCTAACTTAACCATCTGATAGATGACCTGCGAAGTGGAATGATCAATCTTAACCGTCCATCTCAGTGGTCATCAGCTGAAGTGCCTGGTCCTTGAGAACCATTTCGATCATATGATCTAAACCATCTTATCTATGGGGCTTGAAAAATATGGATGGACGGTTTTAAGAAAAAAGGCCATTCATCTCATGGTTAGGTTCGTCCAATTGATGCGATTTTCGTCTGGTAGCCTGAAAGAGTGGGATGAACTGTATTGATGGTCCCGATTCATTCTCTCGAACATGTCTGACCCACAACCTTTCATGCAGTGTGATGCACATGAGTTGCAGACTGTAAGAGGATGCGGCTTCGCTGGATCCCTGACTGTGGGGCCCACCTTGTTGTATGTGTATTATATCCACGCTGTCCATACGTTTCGCCAGATCATTTTAGTATACTAAGCCATACATGCAGAAGATCCAAATCTCAGGTGGACCACACCACACGAAACAGTGGTAATTGATCATTAAAAACTTTTTTCGGCCACCAAAGTTTTGGATCAAGCTGATATTTGCGTGGTCCCTTCATCCAGGTCTGTGTGAACTTATCAACAGGATGGATGTAAAATAAACATTCCCGTGGTACCCAAGAAGATTTTAATGGTGGGCGTTCAATCGCCGCTGTTTCCTGTGGTGTGGTCCACCTGATATTTGGATCTTCTCAATGTTTTGCCTCATGCCCTGAAATGAGCTGACGAAACATATGGACGGCATAGATATAAGACACATACATCATCCCTCCCCCATTTTAAGTATGTTTAGACTGGAGTTAATCGCACTTAAATCCAGATCATATGATGGTTTAAAGGGAGTGATTTGATACTCGGACAAAGCATGACGCTTGATGCACAGGCACCAAGAAAAAACCCACAAAAATGTGGAACCGTCTCTAAGTAATATTCTCAAAATCAAATTGGACGAACAGTTGTAACCGCTGATTCTGTACACTTGTTTTTTTAATTGGATCATTGGATGCCACGTATGCAATTTCTAATTTTATGTGCCCGTGTATCATTCATCACAAGCTGCCAGAGTGTCAAAGTTTCGATCGTGGTTTAAACATAACGGATCGCATCCTATTCCATCCCTTCCATCCATCCGTCGTATCAATATCTCTATCGGTATAGGTATCTGAGCATCATAGTCGTAGATAAGAACTTGAGAAAAACTTTGATACTCTGATAGAGTGTGAAGGATGATACACATGCACTGCTTATAAAATTCAAAAGTAGGATCCAAATAATTCAAATTAAACACTCCAAATGGTGGGTCCCATTTTGATGTATCATGAGCAAAAAGTGGCACTTATTTGATCAGCTGACTGTACGATTGGTGGACATTTATTCAACGGTTAAAAAAGAAAATACCCAATAGTCCTATTTCAACAAACAAGTGTCCAAGATCCGGGGGTTAGGATTGTTTGATCAAAACTATGACTCAGCCATAGTGGGATTCCACAATTTTATTAGTTTAATTTGAGTTAATTTATGCCTTGTGTAC
Source organism: Magnolia officinalis (assembly GCA_021015155.1). Taxonomy (NCBI): domain Eukaryota; kingdom Viridiplantae; phylum Streptophyta; class Magnoliopsida; order Magnoliales; family Magnoliaceae; genus Magnolia; species Magnolia officinalis. Next base: position 107,668,309 of record JAJHSJ010000004.1, read on the forward strand.
AATTTACGAGTGCCTGTGTATGAAGTGTCATACAAAGTCTGAGTATCAAATAACTGCCCTGAAAACTTTGAAACTCCATGGCTTGACAGTTTACATGCATGAACAACCCAAGCATGCATGTACTTTAAACTGTCCAAAATGTGGGAGCTACTTTAGGATGGGACACGTTTCAAATATATATATATATATATATATATATATATAATTGCAACACGTACGTTGGCTGTGCGCTGTGCGCATGCGGGTGAAGTGTTACAATATGCTGGTATCTATAACACCTAGAGTTGTATATTTTTCATGTATACTACTACAATGTCCCAGGTGGAGCTCTGTAGGTCCCACCATGATCTATGTTGGACATCTACACTATTCATTAATTTGGTGGATCCCCTTAGGTTATGCTAGAGTTGTATGTGAGCATAATCAAGTCGAGCTTGGCTCATCTCGACTTGGCCAGCAGGCTATCTCAGCTCGAACTTAATTCGGGTCAATATTTAAGCTTGATTGGTCAGCTCAATTTAGCTCTGTCAGCAGTTTAGACCAGTTTGAACCGAGTTTGAGTTGAGCTTGAGCTCAATCTTTTCAACTGAGTTCAAGTTTAAGTTTTAATGTTTTTAATATATAATATAATTTATTTAAATATATAAATATTATATTTAGTGAACTTGATTCAAGTCAAATCGATTTGAATCAAGTCAACTTCGAGTCAAGTTCTGAGCCAAGTCGAGTTGAGCTCAGCTCAAAATTTAGAGCCGAGCTTTTCTAAGATGAGTTGAGCAAGTTAATCAAGCCAACTCGATTTGTGTACAACTCTAGGGTATGGAATGTCTTACAAATCAGATGTATTCAGAGCTTAGGCAGGCTACACCATTTGAAACCAGGTGAAATCATGTCTAGAATATTTAAAAGTTCTTGGTGGAGCTCGCTTAGGTTTTGAATAGCCTAAAATTTAATGTGACTCTTCGTCCAAGTGGGACACATGCTTGGACACATGCAGTGTATTGGCTGGGGGTGTAGATTACAAGTTGCCTAAGTAACAACTTAGCAGGTGCAATCCTTACAGTAGGGCCTATTTTTTTTTTTTTTCCTGGTTAGCTTGTTAGTACACCCACTGTCTACGCTGTTAGCCACCCCCACAACGGAATTGATACCAAGACCTCACGGTTGAAACAAGGTATCTTTTACTCAGTCTTGTATATCTACCTTGGTCGACCCTTTTTACAACTCGTTTTAAGACATGGTCTAAAAAATTAAGCATATCCAAATCCTAAGAGAACCACACCACAAGAAATAGTGATGATTGAATGCTCACCTTTAAAAACTTCCCAAGGCTCACTATAAGTAGATATATAATGTTTATTTGTCATCCAACCCGTTGATAAGGTCAACTAGAATTGGATGAAGGGAAAATACAAAGTTTATCTTGATCCAAAACTTTTGTGGCCTACAAAAAGCTTTTAATAGTCATTCGCCACTTTTCAAATGGTGTGATCCACCGAAGATTTGGATTTGCTTAAATTTTAGGATAATCGTGTCCTTAAATGAGCTGAAAA
>JAJHSJ010000004.1:107669961-107742254 GCA_021015155.1 Magnolia officinalis
ACTTTAGTAATTTGATAGGAGGACCCACAATGATCTGAACCATTCATCCTCTGGACCCCAAATTATGGATAGCCCACATTGCCCAATTTTTCCTAGTAAAAACTACACCTCACTGAACTAAGTTTCGCGCTCATACAATCCGTCGTCTTGCAAATCAGGTCTATTCACAGGATGCTTCATCGCTCTGTTCGCGGGTTATGTCATCATGGCCCACCTCTCTGGGATGTACACCCGGCAATCGGACATCGTCTACATGGAAACCGTCTATCCTGTTTTGAGGCAAGTGTTCCCTCTAACTCTCCTTTCTTACACAAGACTGTATCGCAGTCGATCACCACCTGCTAGGTTGGTGTTCCCAAACTGTAACAACCGTTGGATCGAGAGATCTGACGGTTGTTAGAAATGCAATCACATTTGAATCATTTATCACATGTAATGGAAGTACTAACATGGGTCTCTTTTGCAGCATGTTTAGCCTCTTGTTCCTGCATCTGTTTCTATATGGCTGCAAACATATTCATGTGGAGAAAAGCTAGGATAAATTACAGCTTTATATTTGAACTGGCCCCCACGAAAGAGCTGAAATACAGAGATGTATTCTTGATATGCACCACTTGCATGACAGTGGTTGTAGGTGTGATGTTGTTCATCTCTCCCTCATTGCAAAAGGGCACTCTTCAACTGAAGTCCATGCAATCCCAGGCCTCTTGCTACTGGTAAGATCTTCTTCCTACATCTCATCTCTCTTTCTGTTTGGCTGTGTCCAGAACACTTTGCAATGGAAAATAGAAAAACAAAAGAAAAAAAAATGTTATAAGTCTAATTCTGTTACCATCCAATCTCGACCAGATTGGTGATGGGAAGTTGACCCCACTTTCCATGATGGGTTGATCAGGATCGAATAGTCGATGGTAATTGTATTTCGAACAATTTAAAACAGACAATTGGTATTTCTCTTTTTGATTGGTTGTGTGTAGAACAACTTGCATTGGAAGAAAAAATGGATTGTATGTAGAACAACTTGCACTGGTGACTGGAAGTGGGCCCCACTGTCCATAATGGATTGATCAGGATCAAACAGACAGATGGTGATTGTATGTAGAACAATTTAAAATTGATGATTGGTATAAACCATTCCCAGAGTGATGATGGGAAGTGGGTCCTCTCCATTGATAATTAAATCAGAACAAGACTGTGTTGGAACGATGCAAACGGCCTCTTTCCATCACAGTCTGATCAGGATCGAACAGAACGGAGTTGGGCATTTAGCTCTCTTCTTTCTTATAAGAGAATCATTAATCAATGAGGAATTATGAAGTGTAATCAATTGAATCCACTTCTCTTTGTAAACGAACAAAACAACTAACCGATCTTGACCGAAAGGCACACTAAGTAGATTGGTCCCACACCCGATTAGCTCAATGTGGCCATCTCTACATATAGCAGCTACCCGACTTGAGATGTGTCGATTCTTAGATTTTCTTCGAATAAAAATTCGCTTGAACAGTTACATGATCATTTTACTTTTGGATTTATCTTGTCAACCCAAGATCAACAGCCCTGATCATATTTCTTCTGTGTGCAGTTCTTTCTAGTGTTGCTTGTGTGCCCTTTCAACATCCTCTACCGATCAAGCCGCTATCATTTCCTCCAGGTGATTAGGAATATCATCCTGTCGCCTCTCTACAAGGTATGAATACTCAAATTAAGAAGACAGATCAGTTCTGCAACATATCTTATCTTAATTATAAGCGATCAACGGTGATCCTGTGGTATAGTAGGCCCACATACCCATAGAATGTGGCGGGCCACACCTGACTATACCATGCCTATAAACCAATTGCTTATTCACTTACATGTGTGCAGGTGGTCATGGTCGACTTCTTCATGGCTGATCAACTCTGCAGTCAGGTTAGACACATCTTTTGGATGCTGTTTCATTAATCGGAAGCCTAATCGCATCTGTTACTTCATCGATTAGGCCCATAATAACATCTTATATGATCGAACAGGTGCCGATGCTGCGGAGCCTCGAATACGTGGCATGCTACTACATCACTGGGAGCTACAAAACCCAAGATTATGGTTTTTTGTATGAGGACCAAGCACTACAGGGATTTAGCTTATGCTGTTTCCTTCCTGCCTTATTACTGGAGAGCAATGCAGGTTTACTACAATGGTCTTCGATTTAAAGAGAGCAAGAGATTTTTTTATTTTTTATTTTTAATTTTTTGAGTTAGCATACATGTACCTAAATCCAAACCATCCAAATAGTGGGACCCACAGTAAATGGGAAACAGCTGTTGTGTTGGATTGATTGGAAGATCATGTTCTGTGATCAATGCACATTTTTTGTTGAATTTGGACCCTTGATTATGATTATTTCTTTTCTAAACCAATCGCCCGTTATGGTCCGTTTGGTGTGATGTTCTGGGCTATGGCCCAGCTATAGTAGGGCCAGTGATTTGGACGGATTTGTTTGAGGTACACGCACACCATGGCATTCTGTGAGCTTATCGGAGAGTTTTACCTCCTTTTCAATAGAATTATCAATAATTGAAGAACAAACACAAACATGGTTTCTCTTAGACTTGCTACATTGGTGTGTGCAGTGTGCCCGAAGATGGTTTGACGAGGGGCAGACGAGCCATCTCGTTAACCTTGGAAAGTATGTGTCCGCCATGCTGGCTGCCGGTGCCAAAGTGGCATACGAGAAGGAGAAGGAAAAGAGCATTGGATGGCTATATCTTGTCGTGATCATGTCGAGCGCTGCGACCATTTACCAGTTGTACTGGGACTATGTGAAGGATTGGGGCCTGCTCCAATTCCACTCAAAGAATCCATGGCTAAGGAACGAATTGATGCTGCGTCAGAAGGTCATTTACTACTTCTCCATGGTATGCTTCTCTGCTTTCATCTTCTCCATCATCTTGATAAAAATATACTGTATATAATGCCAGTAGTGGGGAAATAGTGAGGATGAGTTGCCATCACTCACTTCTCTCTTTCTCTATCTCCCTCTCTCTACAGCATGCACCTACATGTAGCCCCCACCTTTCCCTCCACTTCTCTCTTTTTTTTCTGTGCCCTTTGAATCTTTCCCTTTTCTCTTCTCATCTAAGCGCATATCATTACCCAAGTATCCCATTGGCCCAGGTTTGGACCATAATTAATAAAATGCTTGGGCCCACCACCTGATCACTATCATATCATGATCTGAAGGTGATAAAGCTAATGATAAAGTTTATAGTATGCAAAACCGTTCATAATGCATTGTTGTAGTGTCTAACATCTGATGTGTTATTGTAGGGTTTGAACCTTGTTCTAAGGCTTGCATGGCTACAGACTGTTCTTCACTCAAGCTTTGGAAGCGTGGATTACAGAGTAATTGGATTCTTTTTAGCAGCTCTTGAAGTAATTCGACGGGGGCAATGGAATTTTTACAGGTAAACTAGTTTTTCTCAACATCAGTTACTGAATTTCATCGAATCAAGATCAACTGCAAAGGCCCATTTGAATGCTGCCAAAATGAAGGCGGACCCACTTTCTCATTGCTAGGCCACTATTACACCCCTTGCATTTGGGCCCGAATAATAAATCACAAGAAAGCACAAGAAAATCAATCCCTACATCAATATTCACCTATTTCAAAGAATGTGAAACGAACATTTTAATAGGAGACTAACTCTTTAAAATCACTATAATAGATCTTCGACGTAGTAGGTGCATAGATAAAAGATGAGATCATTGTCTTCTTTCCTAAGATAATCCTTGAATGGCAAGGAAAGAAAGTCACAAAAAGGAGAAATAAAATTGATATCATTAATGAAAAGTGTTACTTACAACATATCTGATAGCCTCGTGTAAGCAAAAAAGATCCTATACTACTTGGACTCAAACTAAGAAACTTTTCTAAAATAGTAAAAATTACTAAAAAAATATTAAATACATAAATCTACCCTAACTCCTAAAGAACTCTTAGATGACCAAAAAAAAAAAAAACTATACTTCAATCTAACTCCTAAAACCCTAAAAATAGTAAGAACGTAATTACTAAAAATAAGTAGTTTTAACTTAAAATATAAGTTCGACCCTTGCAACGATTGGATATTGCAAAGCCAGATTGTACGGTCATACATCAAACTCACACACGCAACCTCAGACGATCCCAACCATCGTAACTATTTAACTTTTTTTTCCTCACTTCGGGCCTCGACCACGTTTTTTTCAACTGTCCGATTGGTGGCCCAGTTGAATAGCTAGGATCGTCCGATCATCATAATCTGTGGGCAATATAGGCTGTCACCATCTTCCAAGTTGCTCCACATGCAAGTTTGTAACTTACACTCCACACCCACTTGCTCATGAATAAGATTTTCAATGTTCCAGGTTGGAGAATGAGCATCTGAACAATGCTGGAAAATTCAGGGCTGTGAAGATTGTACCACTCCCTTTTCATGAAGTGGACCAAGATTGACAGACACCCTTAATGGTATCTTATTACTTGAAGAATGCTCTAACGTGCCCATCAACAATGCTGGGGCCGTGCCGAATATTTCAAAGGAGAAGCTTTTACTCAAACTACAAGTCCAAGCACCAACTCAACACTTGTATCGAACTCCATTGTGTTTCGGGTCACCTCTCGAAAAGGACCGAAACATTCATACAAAATTCCTTCACAAGTCAAGGAGGAGAAGGCAGTTCAATTGCTGCTTTTCTATCATTTTTTGTCTATTCCAGTCACTCTTTTACACTCTATTTTAATCCCAATAAATGTTAGTATAATTGCATTGTGAGATGACTATAAGCACATTGCAAAATTAATACAAGAATCATGGTGGGTTGAGTGAGATAAGGATGTTGATGCAGAGCGCATGTGCAAGAACTAAGGGCCATTGATCAAGGTGAGTCCCACCAAAAACATAACCTGAAGGCCAAATCTAGAGGGGTCTGGCATGACAGACCTTATCAGAAAACAAGGCCTGTTGAGTGAGAAGGTGATATTAGTTAAGAGAGAGTTGGCCCATAAGCTGACATGTGCTGTGTCATTTTGATTGGGGCATGTTTGGTTGCACCAAAATTTTCTGCAATATCATGAAATTTGCACCAAATTAGAATTGATTAACTATGAAAGAATCGTTGCAACCAAATACACCTTTAATTATTTATTTATTTTTTTAAAGGAAATTTTACAACAAAAAAAAAAAAAAAAAAAAAAACCTAATTAATAGAATTTACATTTCACCACCTTCTTTAAAAAAGCTACCTCAGATGATGGGTGGCTTGGGTGGGCCCCACCATGATGATTATGTAAAATCTCCTACTTCCACCAACCGTGTCACCCCACGTTAGGTCAAGAGCCCAAAAATCAACTCAATCTATGATTCAAGTGGACCACATGATTGGAAATAGGGTACAAGGCAATTCTTACCCTCCAAACTGTCTCCATTACTGTGCCCCGCGTGAATCATGGATGGGTATGATTTTTGGCATACATGCCTAAATGTTTGAATTGAATCTAATGATTTGAGTGGATTTTACATAATTATGATAATGGGCCTTGTAATAATAAAGGGTGAACACCTCTCACTGTTTCCTTTGATGTGGCCCATCAGAATCACAAGCCACCCCCCATTTTGCTCACATGCCCACCTAACCTCCGTTGAAAAAGTGTAACAGAAGGTAGTGGAATGATAAATAAGATAGCTTTTGAAAACCTATTTGAAAAAGGTACCAAAATGTGAATTCCCTTCAACCCTACTAGCCAGTCTCCAAGCCTTCAGAGCCTTTCTAAAAAATGAAACAAAATAAAATAACCCAAAACAAAACCAAAACCAGCCACCCAAACCAGTATAAACCATCTCATCGAATCAACACCTCCCTTATTATTCCTCCTTCCTAATGGGCTTGCTGCAACTGGACCGCCATTTTCTATCCTGATCAGTCAAACCTTTGCAAATTCCAAAACTAAATCCAGTTCCCCATTTCGAAGAGAATGCACAAAAAGCAGTTATTGCTTGGACAAGTGGATAATCCTGGACGATTGAACCTTCATTTCTATGATTCAAGGACGGGGCTGTTATAGAATTTCAAAAGGAACTAGCAAAACCCCTCAATGTAACATAGTGGCTAGACATATACCCCATGTTCGAAATATCAGTATCGTGTTACGTATCGCACCCTTGGGATACAGATAGGTATCGGTTATCACATGGAATATATCGGTTGTATCGCATAATGTATCGCTGTTGTTGGAAACATGGGGAAACATTGGAAATTGGTCAAATTTTTCAATGAAATTTCAGTGATTGTTAAAAAAGACATCAATACACTTAAAGATCAAAACATTACAAAAAGAAAGAAAAAAAAGTGCACATAATAAATTTCATTTGTATGGGGTCCTAATCTATGCGTTGTCTAACTGAATTGATGCAAGTATATTCAAAGTTTACTCATATAATTTATAAATGTAAGAAGATGTGTGTAAACACAAGCAATACATTAAAAACCAAAAAAAGAATCATTAGATCAGGTTACATACATGTTTGATTTTATGCTTGGACATAAAGATTGCAACCGATTTGTGAGAAATTGGGAATTTTTTTTATTTATTTATTTTTTTTTTTCAATTTTCCACAACTCGGTCATTCTCCTCCAAATCTCAAAATCGAAGTTTCACACTGATTTAACATAATTTACAGGAAAAAAAAAATGATTGCAAATAAAAATGCTCACCGGATCAAACATGTGGGATATATCCCACTACTTCTGCGTTTCATATCGCACAGGTGGGATACAAGATATATCGTGGGATATATCGGCCGCTATCATCGATATTTAAAACACTGCATATACCCCATTCTATGATTATACTCATTCTTTATTTTCTCCTTTGCTATTATAAGCCTAGTTCCTGTATCCTATGATTCTTAGCAACCTATCATCACCAGTTGGTGAAATATAAAGCCTGCCCTGATTAATCTTTACAAAGGGTAACCCATCCCAATACTACTTTTCGGCCAAACAAGCTGGACTGGAGATGTGTCAGAGTGAAGTACAAGTTTTGCACAGTACAGTGGGTTAGAACTACATGATGCATATATGAAACTTTTTGAACTTTAAAGGGCATGTTATGCATGGTAGGACCACGTTTTGAAAACTTAAAAATAAGATTGCCGGTATGACCTACTCCCCACCTTGGAGAATCATGCCTATTTTGCAACCATTCATTTTTCACAAAGGTATGGCCTACCTGATTAGTGAAAAGCCTGATTTTCAGGCCAGAGGATGTTCATGGTAGGCACCATTCTCACATGGATGCTATGAAGCATCCCAAAAAAAAAAAAAAAAAAATCTCTCAAACTCAAAAGAGCAAGTCCCGATAGTGGCCTTCCATTCAACCATAGCAACACATGATTCCTCAAAAATAAAAGTAACAAACTTCACGACCTCCATTGATACTAAAGAAAGAACAATGATGGAACATATCAAATTGCTATGCACTGGGCGGACATGCGCAAATTAGTCTCTTCATTTTGTAGGGAAAAAAAGGTGAAAAGATTGGTGAATAAAAATATGTTGAGCTTACAGGATCTTCCATTTCAGTTCCAGCGCATTACAGATCCGTCCTATGCAACATGCGGCACTCAGTGGATAACCTGAAACTGCAGAAAGAAACACAGACCATGAGCTAAAAAACTATGCGCATGGATCCAACAGTTTTTTACTGAAACCCATTAGTTTTATATGGGCACTTGTTTAAGTGGGCATGCTGCCATGAGAACGAATCCCATGAACCACCCAGATAAGTGGGACAAGGCTAAGATGGTGGTGGTGAATCCCTCAAACTATGCGCGTAGTGAGCACCAAGAGATGGTTTACATGCCTCCTGCTGTTTAAATATTGTAACAAAATTTTCAAAATGCAAATTTTGCAAATGCCCGCTTTGAAATGTGTCAAGATTCCTGGTCACCATATAGGAAGGTGAGATATGTGCACATGTACTCTCAGTGACCACTGTGACCCAAAAACTACTCCCTTTATTTCCATAACTCACACTCACACATCTGAATTAAATATCTTACTAGGCCATATGGTACAAATAGTTCTATTTGATATTGACCACTCATATACACCTGGCCTACTCTTCATGGGTCACCATGTGAAAATCACACTGATCAGTTGAAACTAACCATCCAAACAATGGCTCTTTTTGCTAAAATGTATGTTGTCAAAGATCATCAGATGTTTAAAATCATTGGATCAAAGTTATTATTCACAGACAAGCAATCCAAGACGGAATCAATCTGGATGGACTGCCAAGCTATTGGACCTTTTCTTATATGGAGTGTCCAATTTGCAAGCCATTAGACAGATCTGATTAGACCAATGTTACTAAAATGCCGAAATCCATTCTAATTGTTGGAATTAATTTTGAAAAAAGTAAATAAAGGGAGTGCCTGTCGAAAAAAAAATTACATGGAGTGAGCCAAATATTTAAAGAGCATACGAAGACGGATAATATTAATGAGTTATAGAAATAAGAAAAGTCCTGGAAATATGTAGTCTTCATAATTGTTTTTACTTAAATTAGTTTAACAGTTTGGTTCTCCTATAAAACCAAATTGTAGTAGGATGTGTAATAGTAGAATGTGGTATTGTAGAGGGAAAGGAGTGTAGTATAAGCACATAAATCCCTCTTAGTAAAAGCCTTCCTAGTAAAGTGACAGAGCCCTAAGGCTGTACATCTCCAAAAGAATTCTCTTCTTTCTGTAAAAGCCTTCCTAGTAAAGTGATAGAGCTTTGTACGGCCTTCCTAGTAAATCTCTCTTGTAAAACCAAATTGCAGTAGGAAATCATGGAGTGGCAAGTGGTATTGCAAAGGGAAAGGAGTATAGTAGAATTGTAGTAGAAAGAAGTAGAAATTCTTTTTTGTTAAAAGCCTTACTAGTGAAGTGATGAAGCTGTACAATCTTAGGGTTACACCTTTCCAAAATAGTTCTCTTCTTTTTAATTTATTTTAAACCCGCTTCTGTTGTGCTTTACGTTTTGATGTTAACACTGATCTCATGATCTGGATTACCAGTCATTTACAGTCCAAATCATTATTTTTACCAACCTGAAACTATGGTTAAATGCTCTTATTGTTGATTAAATAGTAATTAGAAAATTTAATCAGAACTTGGAGATTTTCTTTTGCTGTTTTTGAGGAGTAAATGTAGAGATTTACGCTTTGATTTATGCCATATCAAGCATATACAATGTACGACTATGCACGCAGGATTCAAAATAATAAGACCCTCAGTTTATACATAAATTGCAAGATCAATTTGTATATATAGCAATATATTGCATATACCTAGCAATATGTACTAGAGTTACCCATGCGATCTTACCTAGGGTGGCAATGGGTCGGATTCAGGTCAGGACAGGTCAGGTCAGGGTTAGCCTGAGCCCGACCTGTTTGCTAAACGGGCCAAGATTTCCAGCTCGAACTCGAAACAAGACCCATTACCATATGGCCCAATCCAACCCACTAAAAGATAAGCCCAAGTTCGACCCAACCCATTTAATTGTAAACGGGTCGGGCTCAACCAATCCGACACAACCACACTTGAGTTTAAGAATGGAACTTGGGGCTAAAGGCATGCTCAGTCTGGCCTGACCCAATCAGTAGATACAAGCATACATACATCATGTGTATATATCATACTTATTGTCTATAATTTTTACTAGGTGAGGCCAAGGTATTGAGTATCAGTGCTGGCCTCGAATATGATACGGTTCATATCAACCAATACAGCCCCGCAGCAATTGATTTTTTTTCTTTAGACAGATTTCCAACACAAAAAACAAAAATTGGAATTGTCTTAAATTGTGAGGAATCTTGAATATGGTTTTTTTTTTTTTTTGGACATGTATTTGATGGTGTTACAGGCAAATTATTTGGTAAGACTGTTGTTTGTTGGGCAGTGTCAGCTTGGCATGTAGGCCTAAATCAAACACAAATCATGCATGATTTGGTTAATTAGGGCCCATTACATACAAATAAAACATAAAAGATGGAAAAATGAAAGAAAGTGGTGGTTTACACCTTCTGATATTTCCCAAAATACTTCACTCTGCTTTGGTTTTCATCGACCTCCACTTAAATCTAATGTTTTGATCCTCAAAATAGGCCTACATCTAGTTTAAAATTAGTTTCTAAGCTTCATGGTTGCAATGAATAAAGAAGTGGAAAAATGAGAGAATTTTAAAAATAAAATTTGAGGGTGTAATGGCCACATCACACATAATGGTGTCAATAAGGCACATCCACCAATGCCACTCTTCTTTTTTTTCATAATGGAGAGCAAAACGAACTAAAGGGAGTGACCAATATGGTTATGTAACAACCTATGTGGTTGTAATGTAAATGTTTTTCAAAACCATGAGCTACGTGGGTAGGGTCGGGTAAGGTCCTGTTTAGCTTGGCTAAGGCCATCAATGGGTATCCAGACCCATGGGTACCGGATGGATCCGACCCAATCTTTGGGTCCGGTTTGCTTTTTGCATCTATTAAGAAATCAGGTCAGTTTTTAGGACCTAGTTAAAGAAAGGGTCCGATCAAGTCCAGGCCAAGTCCATCAACTTGGCCAATTAAAATCAATTGGCTCTGGTCCAGTTAGTTTTATTAGCATTACTATATATATTTAATATATATTTATTATTCTAGCAATAGAATGAGGTTTCCTAAACCATGTGCATGTAAGACAGCCTGTTTACACACCGCGCACGTGTCAAAGTGGTACATGCATGTGCAATCTAAACCATCCATCAGGAGGGCCCAACCATATAAATAATCTTATTTGACCCACCAAACCTAACTTAAAACCTAGATCCAAAGACACGATGTGTACTCAATGTGTACTAGAACCTCAAGAACAAGACCTCGACCCAACAGGACCCAAACCCAGTTAGCTAGGGTGTGGATACTATATAACATGATGCATTAACAACCCCAAGCTTGGTCCCAACCTGCATCAAAAGTGGATTGGGCCAATTGACCCACAGGCCGACCTGACCTGACCCACTGCCACCCCTAACCCTAACCCTTACCATACCATACCACGCACTGGAAAAAATACCATTCTATGTACCAGTAACATCTACTGGAGCAACTGGTAATCCAAGTAACCTTGAATTAGACTACTCATGTGTTCGATACATATATTTTGCATTGTAATGCCAACTTGTTGGACAATGTACAGGATCATTCCAATTTAATTGTGTAGGCCATAGTTACACGAAAGATAATCTTGCTTCCTGCATTGTTTCTTCGCTGATAATTATGGTGCAGAACATGCTCCAAACGGTAAAGGGTTATAAACTTCAATAACAGATTGGGGATGACTTACATAACACAGAAACAGCATGTTTTTTAAATTGTGTTGTGTACACATGTCCGACACTTCTAGACAAGGCAGATATAAGAAACTCATTCTCTACATTCAAAACAAATTATTATTATGTATGTTTGGGAAGCTTCATTACATATAAATAACAGATGTTAGGCTAACATCATTATTATTTATGTTAAGATTTTTTGTACATACAAGTGATTGCAATATACTATTAAGTATTAAGACATAATACATTATCATTTTGATATTTGTCTGGACGATGTCGACAAATTGAACTTTAAAACCACCATGTCCACCAGTCCATATCTTTGTGCTACACTGACACATTATACAGGGTATGTCATTTTGTCTTCTACATTGAATATAATCATTAAACATCATTAGCAATAAAGGTCCATGCACACAGAAAAGAAAAAGAAAAAAAAAAAAAACAAACAAACAAACAAACAAATAAATAGAACTTAACAAAGTCAAGCCCATCAATTTTCCTAACAAAAAAATATATCCAACCTATTTAATTTAAAGAATGACTTACCTGATATAAAATCATCAGTATACTCTTGATTTATTTTTCCATGGGCCATTGCACCAACCTGAACATATGATCAAATGAGATAACAGCATTTCCATTAGCTAAGATGTACTAAACTACCATGTAGAAGAATAAAATATGAGAAAGACACAATTATAAAAACTGGACATACCACGAAAACAAGGTCAACATCATCAGTAGCAGCAGCAACATAGTCCTGCAATTTAACTAACTTTTCTGAACTATATGAGAGGCCTGCAATGTCAGCAGATTCAATTAAGTGTCTAGAATTATTTGATATGTTGGCGGATTAGGAAACAACAATATGCATTTACTCACAAATCACACACAGCATACATGTACCCAAAATCCAAGCCATCCATATAGGGGGGACACATTGTAGATAGGCATGGATCATAAATCAGAAACCGTGCATTCAGATTAACGTACATTTGTTTGTTGAATTCAGAACATTGACTATTTTTCATTTTAATCAACATAAGATGTAATTTTTGGGTTATTACCCACCTAAAGAGGGGCCCATAATTTGGACAGTTTAATTTGAAGCACATGTATGCTATACAAGGTATTCACTACCGGTAACGGTTGCTGATAATGGCCACTACGGCCTTCTTCTTCTTTTTTCTTTTCTTTTTTTAATAAGAACCTGTATTGACCTCGTAATGGACCATAACAGGGCTGTTCCAGGCCATTTTTTTCCATAACCCCCATTATGGCCCTGTAAGGCATGCCAGTTCCCCGGCATTACTGTTACGTAACCATTTTTTAATACTTTGATGCCATATGTATAGTAACTATGTGTGTATCGTATGGATCCTCATACTCAAGTAGTGATGACACGGGGAAATGCGCTTACACGAAATCATGTGCTCACCTATTTTACGGGAATTGATAGGTAAATGGCGAGTGACTGGGTTCTTAATCTCACGAAGGAGCTTTTCCCGACTAGAAGTAGCAGTGATTGAATGATTTTGTAGTAGCTGCACTGCAATAATTGTTGGAGGAAACAATGCATAGTTAAGAAAGAACTAGCAACGAATCCTTAAAATCTCCAAATTTTACACATGGAAATAGGTAGAGAAATCAATCACTTACACATGAGCCCACAAAACCGCTTAAATGTTCTTGGCATGCGAACATGTGGTTTAACTTCAAAAAGTACCCCTTTCTCTGTCCTCACATAGAGTGCTCGCAGCCTTCCAGCTTTATTCAGGGGACTATCTAGTATTGCAAGGAGGGCCTAAAGGAATCATCCAGTGCAACCGATCATAGTTAAAAATCAGGTATCATATAAAAACAAAAATAGAAAGATAAGTACAAGCCTAGTCCAAAACAAGTTAATCCCCATTTTTCCCTTTACAACAATAGATGATGGAGTTTATGGCCAGTGATTCAAGACAGTCCAACATTAGGATCCTACATTTTTCTTTTTCTTTTTTTTTGTTTCCCTTTTTTAAGGGTCATTAGGATCCTACACTAATGATGTAGACCCCGCCGGAACCCACCACCCCCACAAAGGAAGTCAACAGCCCCAAGAATGGGTACCACTCACAACCTAAGAAGACAGCCAAAAGAGGACCCTACAAGTGCAAATGAACCCACAGTGGAGCCCACAAGTGATCGACTAGGGTACTTCAACTTAGTTGGGTTTTAGCATTAGAAACCATTCATGGCTGGGTTAGTTGTTAGGTCCAATCAAAGCTAATCAAAGTTGGTTAGGAAAATGGGTTCCATAATCAAATTTCTATGTTTACCTATAGTAGGTTTCTAAGTAGATTAGGAAACTATTGATGATTTTAGTTGTTAAGCAAGTCCTGAGCAAATTTAAGCCTATTTCTGAGATGCAGTAAGTTCAGAAGTCCTAGTATGATAATAAATTTGAGTCAGGAGTCCATTAATCTTAGAAAGTAAGCTTTCAGAGTTGCATAAGTGCTCAGAAATATGACCCTAACGGGAATAAAGCTATGCATGATAATTGATTATGTTATTCAATTCTTTATAGAGTTCTTTCTCCTCTAATCTATTACTCTCCTTTTGAGTAGTCTGACTATTGGCAGGTATTGTGGAACCCATTGAGAAGATTCGTCTTCTCTTTCCCTACCCAATTTAGGGTCTATGACTCACAATCTTAAGGTTTAAGCAATGTTTCTAAACAATAGGGTAATGTAGGACTAAGATTCTAAGACAAAATTGAACTTGAAGTTTTTATATTCGAGTCCACACCAAATGATAGATCACTTATATCTCTAGCTCCAATATGTTTCAATCGATCCAATAATCGGCAAGCAAATAACATATAACAGTAAATAAACATAAGTTCTTGGAATTGCTCTACAAAGAGCCTAAGAGTCATAACAAATGGTGCTGGAAGAATCCCTCGTGTAGAGTTTTGAATCCCATTGCATAAAACAAAGAAATCTAATTTTTATCCATTCATGAAGTTTCAACATGTCTCCATAATAACCCATATGATTGACTTTATGGGCAAGTTATAAAGCCCTACTAACAATTAAAAAAAGGCCTATTCTAAAAGCCTATTGGTCCACATAAATCATTCGCCCAAAATATCTCAATCTTGCAATAAAAAATAAACGAAGAATAAAGCTAAGGGTCCCGTTTGACGTTGCCTAAGTGCTTTTGGCAATTGTAATTCCCAAAAGCTTTTAAATAAGTGCATTTAGCATTTGATTAAATTCCACATTAATTACTTTTTTTTTTTTGAAAGGCAATGAGATATATATATTAAAGAAGAAAAACAAAAACAGAGTCTGCTGAGAAGGCAGAAACTCAAAGAAAACACATTACACGCCTATGAAAGATAAATCATGGCCCTTTAACCTATCTGAATGAGACACCCATTCCACTAGCATGCGCTTTACTCAAGAAGACTCTACAAGAACTGAACAAGATGTGTCCGAGAAGCATCTTTGGTTTCTTTCTTCCCAAGTTGCCCACCATATCGCGAGGATTCCCACAAGAACTGAACATTAATTACTTTTTAAAAAGCAATTACTTAAATGAGAACTATTTTCATAAGTAGGAGAGACACGTTTCCCACAAGGCATTGTCTCCCACTTCGGCCTTGATTCAATGATGAACCCCTCATGTACGTGGGTGGACGTGTGTCCGGGATCCATGTGAACAGTATAAGGCACACATGTTAGATATCCAGGCCATTCATCAGGACCTTATGGTCCCTCATCCACGGAGATGTCAGGATCATGATGTTGTGGACAAGGTTCAAAAGCAACCTTAGTCAACCGACAAAACTATATAAGTGAGAACCTTAGACGAATGTTGGTACACATTCCAAGTGTAATACAAAAAAATATGAAGAATGTGTGCAGTTAAAACATTTCATAATATCAGTGACAGTACGAAAGACATTCCCATGGCCCAATAACAGAGTGACACAAGGAGCACATGCAATTCCCACGTGCAGCATAGGTGACTAGTGGATTAGATATCCGACCAAGACATTCAGGTAGTTGTCCACCAGTAAATGAGGCCCGCATTGATGGCCGCAGCATGCCTAGTGGGGTAGGTCATGTGGCAGCGATCAAGCCATTACTCCAAAATCAGTATTAGGCCACAGGATAGGCATCCGAATAACGCACCACTATCAATTGATTTGTCATGTAAATGGTGCAGATCACTTATCAAACTTTTAAGTTATAAACCCTCGGAAAAAGGTATTGATAGGGTTGACAACAGTTTCCCAAATAAATTGATACCCAAAGTATCTAAAGTTCTAAACCCTATTAAATCGCATGGAAAAAAAAAAAAAAATCAGGCACAGTGTTGTCATATGCGATAGCATAATCACATTCATGGCATACTATTATGCATTCATGGCATACTTTAGTATGCCATGGCATAATGGCCAACGGTCAAGTTTCTTGCAGATTGTAATAAGTTGTAAGTTGTAAGTTGTATCGTATGCATCAACTCATCAAGATAAGTCATCAATACAATTTCTATATTGGTAGTTTTCAATAATTAATTCTTTCTTAGTGTAACTTGTTGATTTTATTTTATTTTTTGTTATATATAATCTAATGTAACTCAACATATAGATCGCTTAATAGTCAAACAACAATGAAATAGGTAAATAAACCCAATCCAATCACTTGCAGTAATTATACATAGTTTTAGATTATTTTTTTTTTCTATTTTTTACCATTTTTCATCCTTTTTTAATTTTCAAAAAAGAAAAAAGCCATCAGCCTGAGCGATCGCTTATGCGATTATGCGATGGCGTAAGCATTTAGCCCAGGCTGATGGCTTATGCGATTTTATGCAATTTGACAACATTGATTGGGCACGATAATCGGGTTAGATTCGGATCCATTGATTGGGACCCAATTAGAAATCTAGTCAGCTACCCCCATTTTATGATTTTTTTTTCAGTTTTATCCTTTATTATTTATTATTTAAAAACCATACAAAAGGCATGTTTCTTGTAGGAACATGAACTGGACACAACCAAACATGAGTCTGGACCTGATTCTGAATCAATTCTAATTCATGCTCAAAGTTAGACTATAGGACCTGATGGCATACCAAAACCTAAAAGGATTAGGATCCAGTAACTCCACTAATCATTAAAAAGAAGAAGAAGAAGAAGAAGAAGAAGAGTGTAACTCAACAAAATACAGTGCTTGAGAACAAGAGGGGGATATATGACTATGATAAAACAAAGCAATAAATACTTGTAGCATTTGGGTTTTCTACACAGGTCTGTCCACTACCAATAAAATTTTGTTCCACTACCAACAAAATTTACGAAACCTATTCCCTACTGTTAAATTAGCAAAGTCAAAACCTCCAAAAATGAAGAAATATACTAACCTGGTGAACAATGTCAGGTCTGTAATCAGCAGGATTCCTGTTATTCTTCTTCAGGAAATTGGCATGATCATCTGAGTTTAAAATCTGGGGCGTCTGAACATAGAGAAAAATAAACCCTAAATTGCTTAGACAGTAGAAACACAAACTCCAACAATATAAGCATGTGATGAAATAAAACCCTAAGTCTAACTAGCCCTCTTAGCATAAACAATTCTTCATAGAAGAACCTAAAATTGCAAATCATGAAATCAAGACAATTTAAATCTGCATCTCAGGCACAGAAAATAAAAGAAAACCAAATTGAATTGAAATAAAATAAATAAATAACTCATCCATGCTCAACTGAATTTAATTGCAAACATTCAGATTAGTAAAGAGAAAAATGACAAAAACTAACGATGTTTCATTGCTCCTAGAACTCACGATGAGAAAGTAATCCTTAAATTGCGGTAACATTGCTTTTTCATGTCTGCCTTTAAAGTTGCACAATTGCACATTGGAGCCAAGACCCTCTATGTGAATAATGGGGAAGGAAATCACACTTCAGCTATTTTCACTTTATCAGGCTGAGAATGACTTCCGACTGTGCATAAAAAACGCAACCTAAAATAATCTAAACTGCATAGGACCAAATTGAACAAGCAAAGTGCAAAGCATAACAGCATGAAAAATTCAAACTGCATCGCAGCATAGGGGAAGACTACATTTCTTTGAGTGTCCACAACAATCTCGCAATGACTAAATTGCCCTTATGGGAGTGGAGTGGAGCTTACAGTTTTAGGGGCACATAGAGGGATATAAAACGATGAACCCAAATTTCATTTAAAAAACACTAACCATATAAGTATGAAGTATGCTATTATTAATAACTATAACAATAGCAATAATAATAACAACAACAACAATAATAACAATTAGAAATGCTCCAGTGTTCTCAGAGCACTATAAGTTATAGTGTTCTAGTTACATCTGGCCACTTGGACAGTCCAATCAATCAATCTGAACTGTCTATCAAGTCCAGAACACATTGTATGGGCTACCATACAAAAATCACACTGATCAGATGAGCCAATCCATCCCTGATTTTTCCTTCTTTTTTTTTTTCTTTTTTTTTTTTTTTTTGCGGCCATCCTTTTTCTGAGCCATACATGCAATGGTTAGGATTTTCCTTAGGCAATCTGTGATGGTCCACAACAAATAGATTGATAAAATTGTTGATTGGACCTATTTTTCTCAGAATGATCTTGACCGTCCATGTTAAAGGCTAATGCCAAGATGGTAGATAAACCCTAAGATCCCAATTCCTTTGGCAAAAAATTAAAAATAAACAAAAATAAATAATCCAAAATTTCATCAAAATAATAAAATCCTAAAACCCTAAACCCTAAAAATTTATAAGTCTGAAGTAATTTTTTTAATACCTTCCCAACTTTAGCAATTTCTAAAGAAGCTCTTTCAAGGACGAAGATTGTCCCTGCCTTGGGCTTCTGATCAGATGGCAAAATGGGAATTCCCGGAAGCTCCTGTACGGCCTCCTCTGCTCTCCTTTCATCCTCTCCTTCTTCTTCTTCCTCTTCTTCTTCTTCTTCTTCAAGTGCATTCCTTTTCTCTACTTTGTTTTCCTCTTCTTCTTCCGCTTCTCGCTTCTTTCGTTTCAGTTCTTGGCGAACCATGGTTTTGCTGCTCTCTCTCTACTCGCGGCAGATGGGAATTTCCTCTCCTCGAGGATTGAGTACCTTCAGGGTTTTTCACACAGACAGAGATTGCCTTCCCTCAGGCTCAGGGTTTTTCTCGCAGACAAGCAAACGGGGATTGTCTCAGGGTTTTTGGCAGCGGATTAGCAACTGACAAGTTGCAGGTTGAGTAGCGAGACTCGCTATTGAAGTGACGTCACCTAATTCTGTGAGTCTCACCATGATGTATGTTTTTTATCCACACCGTCCATCCTTTTGGAGAGATCATTTTAGGTCATTATCCAAAAAATGAATCAGATCCAAAGCTCGAGTGGACCTCACCACAGAAAACTGTAGAGAGAGTGACGCTCACCATTAAAAACTTCCAAGCTCCACGAAAGTTTTCGATCAAGCTAATATTAATATTTTCCATTCTTAATGTCTGTGTTAACTGTTAACTTATGAATCAGGTTAGATCTCAAATAAACATCATGGTCGACCTTAGGGAGGTTTCAACAGTGGTGGGGTCCACTCCAGCTTTCAATCTGCCTCATTATTTTTCTCATGTACTAAAATCATTTCTAAAAATGGATGGACGGTGTTGATACAACAAATACATTACGGTGGGGCCCACATAACTTGGTGACGTCACTTCATAGCGAGTCTCGCTACTCAACTTGTCAGCGGATTAGGTGCGGCTCCGGTGCGGCGCTTATCGTGTGTAATGTTTGTGAGAAATTCATCCCCCCATTAACAAACGGTGAGGATTAAACATACAACGTTGAAACATTCGTGAGGGGCCAATGTTGGGTAAAAGTTAAAACCTTTGTGTATTTCTTTATGTGTATCTATGCCGTCTAAATTTTCAGATCAGTTGAGGCACATCCAAAGCTGAAGTGGTGGGGCCAATACACTTCCCAACGGCTATATCTTTGTTTTCCCGATTATGTTTCACTTGCCATGGGGCTCAGCTTGATGATGTGTTGTATATTCATGCTCTCCGTCTATTTTTTCAGCTCATTTTAGAATGTGATCCCAAACACTAAGAAGTAGATCCAAATCTTAGTTGGATCACACCACAGGAGATAGTTGCGATTGAAGGCATATCATTTGCCATCCAAACTGCTTATAAGGTCAACAAGACTTAGATGAAGGGAAAATGCAAAGATAAGCTTAAAAGCTAAAAAATTTATGGCCTATAAAAAATAAAAAATTAGTCGTTATTTACTATTATTTCTTGTGATGTGGTTCACCTAAGATTTGGATCTTAAATGATCTGAAAAATCAGATGGGCGACATAAATATGCAACACATCCCGACTAACACATATTCAGCTCCATGCATGTGGGGCTGATTTCCGCACAAAGCCGCCAACCTATTGGAAGGGTGGATGTTGCATGTGTATGATAGGTTGGAAGTCATTTGCTGGGTGGACCATAAACTGGTTAGACCATAAGCTGTTGTCTACCTAACAGATGACTTTCAACACACCCAGATCCATAGCTTAAGTGGTAGAGTGAGTGAAAGATGCCTCTTTCATGTTTCTTTCTTCCGAAAACCGTCCTCCAAATAGCAAGGATTGCCGTATTTACATAGGCTGGATTTAACTGTCCCTAGGTTAACCCCAACCCACTAAAAGATGGCCAACCGAATCTGGAGCAACTCAAATCACCTGGAAGTGACTCAACATATCAGACTAAATCATATTTAATAAAGGGCAATGCACAAAGAGATGGTACACGGTTTCCTCATCCTTTATACACATGATGCATATATTTGAAATAACCATAGCTGTCTTATAAAGATGATCAATGATTAGAATTTTCCTTCTCCCAACCAACCATCCAAAAATCACTATTTAATCATCTTTAATAAAGGGCAATGCATAAAGAGATAGTCCACAGTTTCCTTATCCTTCATACACATGATGCATATATTTGGAATAACCATCGCCAAACAAGCATCATACTCTTCTCCTTGTTTAGATGTGAGAATACTCTCAATTTATCACCTATGGATAACTTGAACCCTTGACCGGGTGTTGAAACTCCTGAGAGTCTACCACCGGAGCAAGAGAAAGGACCCATATTCTGGACAGTTTAATTTGAATTGATGGCATGCAGCATACGCAATTTCTTAGTAATTTATGAATGCCTGAAAATCATCTATCCGACTCTGCTCGAGGGTCGAAGGAAAGGGAAAACATAAGCCATCCCTCGAGAGGGTTGGAAATTTGCCACGCTCAATCTCCAGCACACACATGAGAAGTTGTGACGGTCCTTTACTATGGCCCATTGATAGTGGGCTGCATGGATCATCCTGTGCTACGTATACAGTGCTGATGAGCGGTTGATATGTTAGATGGTCTTTATAAGTGGTGAATGAAACTTGTAGAGGTACTCAATCTGTGGGGTGCGTTTGGATGGAATATCTATTGAATTGCAACAATCATTCAGGGAGTTATTTGATACTCTGGCAGGGTATTACACTTTATATGCAGGCATTCTGATATTGTAAAGGTGGCATACATTAATTCAAATTAAACCAGCTTAATTATTGAATCCATTGTCGCTAGTCACAGTTCCAAAATCAGATTGGTTGAACAATCCTATTCTCTTATTTACATACACTTGTTTTTGAACTAGGAATATTGCATATTTCTTATTTTTAACTGTCCAAAAAAATCCACCTATCCCATTGTCAGATAATCAAATAATCTTCATATTTGGTTCATGAAACATCTAAGCAGGGACCCCAATTTGAATTACTTCAATGCCACGTATGCCATTTCTACACACATGCGTATCATCCATCACACTCTGCTAGAGTATCGAAGTGTCCCTTGTAAGTCCAAACCACCAAATTAAAATTCAATGTGGGCTCTTCATGCGAGGATGTGGAACATATGTCTGAGAACCGGGCCATTCATCAGGTAGGGTACACTGGAACATGTCATGGATTAAGGAAAATGTTGGTCCACTGTTCAAGTGGGCTAAAGTTGTATGAGAAAAATGGACAGTAAAAAAAAGTCCACCCATGTTTACAGTGAGGACTACCTGATGAACGGACAGTAGTTTTTTACACGTGCACTGTCTGCCCATGTCCCATACCTCCACAGGAGGGATCCCTCTTTGAATAAAAACCCAATTGCAATTCAGTCACTTTTCAAGTAGGACGTGAAAGAATATGCAATGGCAATTTGAGGACATCAAAGGCCATCATATTTCTATTGTCTTCTTGTGAATGCATGTTTGCAATTCAATTCATGTGGACACCCAAACACACCCTTAGAGAATCTAATATCCCAAACGGGAAGCTTCTATGACGATGATCTGCATGTTCAAATGAAAGCTGCCAAGGGCATCCTCAAACAAGCCAACTTTTCACACGTGTGAGGAATCCAAGCTTCTCATCGAATGGGCCACGAGACAGTTACATTGACCCAAAACAAGACTGATTTTCTCATCAACCTGCACGTGTGGCCCACCAGATGAGCAGAACTAACTGGCTTTTAACCTGCAGAATCTACACTGAGGGGCCATTTGATGAGTGGTCTGGATCTCAAACCAAGTTAGCGTGCTTGAGAATGACCGCTAGAAAACTGCACATAACTCGTTTCTAGTTCAACCAAAAGAAAAATGAAAAAAAAAAAAAAAAAAAAGACACTTCGAATTCTACCTGATTTTTGCCAGGACCTGTCTTTAAAATATTGTGAGAGAGATTTTACAACAATCAGCTTTCAGTTTGTTTAAGTGGGGCCCTTTTCCAGCGATCCAGACGGTTAATATTGCGGCCCACTGTGTATAGTTCATGCAGAAAAAGAAAAAAAAAAAAATCCCAGTTGAAAATCTAAATCCTTCAAACAAAATAAAGGCAAAGTACTCTGTATATAGGATCCTTCAAAGTACAACACAAAATCCATATTGAACACATTGCTGTGGACCATCAGATGAGCAGACAAGCCTGATTTAAGCCCCACACAATCTATATGGTCCACCTGACGATCGACCTGCATCTCACAGATTTGGATCTTGCAGATTGGTACTTGTAGTAGTGATTCAATGACTTTTCTCAGTTACAAAGAATTCAAGGTCCAGAGAATAGCTTTACAATGCATAGAAGTTGTGCTGGAAAAGACCATCTAGTGTACAGTACATAACAGTAACAAAGCACATTTCAATTAAGAAGAAGAAGAAGAAAAGACTGGTACAAAACAAATAAAAGAATGAAAAAATACATCAATGATCAAATGATTTTGTTCGGCACTCCGCCTCTCCCTCTCACTATAAAATTCAGGTTCTCTTTATTGGTTACAAAGGATGCCATCCACACCATCCTTCCAAAAATTAGACAAAGCCGCTTCTTAAATCTACACTTTCGGCATTCATGCAAATGGCAAAATTGTGGGCCCACTAAAACTGTTGCACAAATCAAGACTGTTAATGCCTGTGTCAAAATTCGCTCTGCTGGTGATTTTATAATCCAGTTTAGGAAGCTAAGGTGCAGCAGCAGCATCATCTTCCTCGGTGGGCCCCATGGTCATTGATGATCCAGTCTCACCAGTGTCCGCCCCCCTGTAATTGTACTTCTTATACACCCTCTCTTTATTTTCCTTCCACCAGTCTTCTGCCTTCTTCTCTGCAAACTTTCTCTTGCTGCAAAATGCATTGGAAACAGATCAAACACAGTAGCCGTAAGAACACGTGCGGTTGGAAACTATTGTGAAATTGCATAGGTAGTGCCTAAGTAATTCAAACTAAACTGCCCCAAATGTATACATATCATTTTAGATGCATCATGAACCAAAAATTACTTTTATTTGGTTGTCCAGCTATTAGATTGATGGACATTTATTGGTTGGTTTAAATGAAATAAATCCAATGGTCGCACTTAAAAAACAAGCATCCATGAATCTGAGGTTAGGATTGTTCAACCAAGCTGGCCTTTCTATTTTAACTTTAGCGACAGTGGATTCCAGAGTTTAGTCAGTTTAATTTGAGTTAATATATGTCACATATACCACGTCTAAGTGCCTGCATATCAAGTGTGATATGCAGCCAGAGTATCAAATAATTCCTGTCTTTAATGTCTTGTAGAGAGTATGATCTTGGTGAATTTACAATTTCACCTTCAAAAATGTCGAGGCAATTCACAAAGAGGGATTGAAGAGGCAGTTCACCGTACACATGGCAATGTGGCACACGATCCTAGCTACTCATCGGGTGAGGCAAGCCATACTTGTACGTTGAATATTAGACTGTTGGTCATATTTTCTAAGTCCGTTATTCTCATATTTTCTGGGCATCTCATGTAGAGCTGTCAATGGGTAATTGGAACCATGGGTACCTGATGGACCTGACCTGATTTTAATGGGATCTAGGTCCCATTAAGAAATCAGGTCGGGTTTGGATCTCATCTTTTGGACCCAGTTGGGTCGTGTTTCGATCATATCCAATTAGTTGTAATGGTAAAATTATGCTTCTTTTGTGTGTGTGGAGAGATAATATAGATATGGACATGGATATGGATTATTCTAGCAAAAGAAATGGGGTTTCACAAGCCACACACGTAAGAGGGACTATTTAAGCACCATGCATGTGTTAGAGTGGCATATGTGTCCCATCTAATCCATCCATCGGATGGGTCCAACATGTAAATGCTCTTCTTTGTCTAGAACCCAACATGAAATCTAGATCAAAAGACCTAATGAGTACCCGAACTGGATTGGATCCAGGTCTAGGTCTCAAGAACTAGACCTGGACCCGACAAGACTTGGTATGGGTATCATAGGACTCAACCCACACCTGACTTGTTGATAGCCCTAGTCCCGTGCACCTGAGTGAAGCCGACTGATTCCTTCAGCCAGGGCATGTTCATGGTGGCCTCCTACCTGATTGATGCATGCCCACGATGCACCTAGGCCCACTGCATGGCCCAACAAAACAAAGACCCATAACCCACCGTAGGCCCAACATGTGCTGATTTTTGGGCTAATTAATTACAGATTTGGAGATTATAATTTACTATTTTTGAGAGATATGGGTTTTGATTTAAAGATATGATGGAAGATATGGGTTAGATTTAGAGATTTGATAACTTTCCATTAGACTTTTTGCCATATGAAGAAAGAAAACATTAGTTTATAATAAATCGTGATTGATTCTCTTAGTTGTGGTGATTTCAGTTAAGGAGATCTATAAAAGGGGTAGTGGTGGAGTTGGTAGATTTGAATTCTTTTCTAAGTGTGGTTTTTTCTTTAAGCTTTGTAAGAGAAAAGATTGATATTAATAAAAGTTCTCGTTCTCTCCCTCTCTACTCTATTGTTCTTGTGATTTTTTATTTTTTTTTGCAAATCCACTATCGAGATCTCATTGACTCGATAACCAGGTTGCACCATTTTGTTATCAGAGCGGATTGTCTTTGGGAATTTTCAACCCCACGTCATCTCCTAATGGTATCGAAAGAGGTGACACAGGAAGAGTTCTCACATGTAGCTCAATTGATCCGCGCACTTGTAGAACAGGTAGATAAACTCACACATGTGGTAGGCAATCTCACTAGTAAAATCAAGGAGCTCCAACGTGGAGGGAATTCGAAAACCGAAGTTGGAGCATGTGGACACATAGGGGAAGGTCCGCACCAAAGTCCTAACCGACAATAGGTTGCCCCAACTTATGAAGGCACCAATGATCGAATCCTTTGATTGTTGGAACGTGACAAAGAACCCAAAATTAAAGTAGAAATTTAGGGGGAAAAAATGAAGCAATCCACGTAGTCAAATGAAAAGTTGACATATGAAGTGATCGATGCATTAACATTAGACCTACACTTGACTTCACCGATGGATGAATTGATGGATCCAATGATAATGACAGTCATAGATATGCAAGTAGGTCTCAATACTCAAATTGAACCATCTTTGCAAAAGATGACAATGGCATGAAAAATAGGGCAAATGTTTCAGGATCCACAAAGAACTTTAAAGTTAAAACAAACGAGTTGGCACCCACAAAAGTGTTGGTGAAAAATACATCATTTACAATGGACTCCAACAAAAGTCATGCCAAGCATCATCAACTTCCACCAAAGAAGTACACGATTTGTTGTAATCCAAAGGTTGATATTGGTTTCCAACTCAAGGATGAGTTCTTTCGAAGCCAGGGAGAATTGATGCAGGCCCATGACGCACTTAGGCCGACAACCCACTTAGGCCCATCAAGGTCCACTGTATAGCCCAACAAAACGTAGGCCCACTATAGGCCCAACATATGCTGATTTTTGGACTGATTATTTACAAATTTGGATATTATAATTTACTATTTTTGGGAGACATGGGAGGTTGATTTAAAGATATGATTGAAGATCTTGGCTAGATTTAGAGATTTGATTGCTTTTCATATTTGCTTTTCATTAGACTTTTGTCATATGAAGAAAGATTGGATTAGTTTGTAATAAATGGTGATTAATTCTCTTAGTTGTAAATATTTCAATTAAAGATTCCTTTAGGATCTATAAAAGGGGATAGTGGTGTTGGAGCTGGTAGATTTGAATATTTTTTTAAGAGTAGTTTTTTCTTTAAGCTTTGTAAGAGAAAAGGTTGGTATTAATAAAAGTTATCTCCCTCTCTACTCTATTGTTCTTGTGAGTATTCTTTTTTTTAATTTCTTTTCAATTTAGGTATAGAGATCTCATTGACTTGATAACCGGGTTGTGCCAATGATGAATGGCCTGGATTTCTTAAACATGTGAGGTGGTTTGCTTCTTTAATCTCCTTGGAATTTCTCATCTTCCATTGGAAAGAATATGATCTAAAATTACAACCTTCATTGGCACAAAATTGTGTTATTGTATAACGAAAAAATAGAAAGGATGGATGTATTAAGTAGTCAGACTAGGTGCCGATAACAATTTCCTTAAAGATTTGGTTGAATTCCAATTAACTAATGCACATAAATGAAGAGAGCTTTGCTAAGCGCATACGCTTGTGCAATAAAGCTCATGTACACCCCACACATGCCAGCATGGCACATAGATGCGAGATCTAATCCACGTCACTGGTTCAACCTTCTACATGTCTTTCCAATAATAAATCCGGTCAACTCAGTATGCGATCCCCAACATTGGAATCAGGTGGATGGTTTGGAAAACTTAGCCAAGGAATCAGGTGGATGGGTTGCAAACTGTGACTATGGCCCAGGATCGGTGGATTAACCTCATTCTTGGGCTAGGGCATCAACATAGTGGTTACTTTCTCATGGAGGGATTGGATCTCAAACCTATCATGCCATTCTGACACATGTGGCATGTACATGAGCTTTATGCACATGCATGTGAACCTAGCAAAGCTCAAATGAACAAACGCATATTTTCTCACGAAAGAGACGAAAATCGGAAAATGCAAGATATTAGGTTAGCCATCTATTCATGAAACTTCAAAAAGAAACAGCCTGGTTAGGTGAATACCTGAATTTGACTCGTTTGAAAGCTCTGGTCCCGTTTCGACGTTGAATGAGAGTTACATAGACACCCGGCTCGAATTGCTCAATCACTTGAACTTCTCCTTCATTACCACAGCTCACCGTTGACACTCTAGGCGATCTCGAGTCATTCTCCATGTTCTGGTTAGGCATATCCTCCTTGGCATCGGAAACACTCGATCTGTCTTCATCGGCATTCTGTGGTAAGTCTGTAATCCCTCCACCATCACTACAATGATCTGTCCTATCATTGATCAAGAGAGATTTATCTAATGAAGAATCAGCTGCCAAGGAAGAGCTTTCCAATGTCCGGCTCTCACTGCTCTTCAGTAAATCTTCTAACTGGGTATGTGTGGCACTTAAGTTGTGAATGTCATAAACCTCTGGGGGTATTTTCTCTGTCATCTCACCCAGCTGAATACCAGGTAAAAAAGTAGCAACGGAATGGAATAATTAGCAAGTGTTGGCATCCTTTGTAAAAATACAAAGCATAACGGCATAGAATAATGTTGCACCGAACTATTATCCTCCACAGAAGCTCTTAAATGTATTCATTTGAATGCATGCTCAGCGGGAATAGATCTATGTTGTTTGCAGATGATATAGTTTTGATTGACAAGACAAAGGAGGGTCAGGGTGTAAACACAAAGCTATATTTTTGGAGAGATGCTTTAGAATCTAAGGGGTTTAAAATTAGTCAGGCTAAACAGAGTATATGGAATGCAATTTTAGTAATAATAGGAGTGAAAATGAGGAATTAGTTAAGATTGTTGACTGAGAAGTCTCCCAAAATGACAACTTTCGACACCTTGGGTCAATAATTCATTGGAGTGGAGAGCTTGAAAAGTATGCTGCCCATAGAATTCAAGCTGGTTGGAATAAATGGAGTTGTGCCTATGGTGTTTTATGCGATTGTCGTGTACCACTCAAACTGAAAGGGAAATTTTATAGGGTAGCTATAAGACCGTCTATGCTTTATTGGATAGAATGTTGGGCAGTTAAAGAACAATATTTTCATAGGATGAGTGTAGTGGAAATGAGAATGTTGAGATGGATGAGCGGCAAGACAAGGACAGAATTAGAAATGAATGCATTCGAGGGAACTTAGAAGTAAGCACCAGCAGATAATAAGAAGAAGGAAAGTAGACTTAAGATGGTTTGGTCATGTGCAACAGAGACCAAGAACCAAGCCGGTTAGGAGTGAGTTGGTACAAGTTGAACACTCTAAAAGGACAAGGGGAAGTCCTAAAAGGACGTGGATGGAGGTAGTAAGAAAAGAATTGATGACCTATGGTCTAACTGAAGGTTTGGCCCTTGATAGAGTAGAATGGTGGAACAGGATTCATTTAGCCAATTAATTGGGATAAGGCTTAGATGATGACGATGATGATGATTTGAATTCATGCTCAATGCATGAGACATTGCAGAATGTCATTAACATTAATTACACCATACAAAAACAAAGTGAAAGATAAGCATAAAAAAGGTCATCTGAAAACACTTGGAATACAAGGTGCAGATAGCTAACACAGAGAAAGCAATGGAGTTGCAACATTGCCATACATAATGCTACCACCATTCTGATCTGCTTTGGATGTCCCCATAGATTTGGATGGTTAAACTTTTATTTTGGGGCAGCTCAGGAAATGAGAACTGCACCAGGCAAGTTCCTGTTTTCTGCACTTTGTGTCATGAATCACTAGTGGAATAAGAATGGCTCACTAGTTGTGCCCTCCCCTACACACACACACACGCACATAGACACACCCATGCACACTCACACACGTGCACACATGTATATCAATGTGTATGCATGTATGTACCATAACTTAGAAGATGCATATTATATATTCAAAATAGATAATTTGGTAATGAGAGTGTAACTTCAATGACTTGCAAAGGCTGACTAAAATACCTGGCCCGCTAGAGACTTGAGAATTTCTTTCACAACAGAATGCCTAGACGACTCCTCAGCCACAAATGAAGCAGCTACTTTAGCTTTCTTTTCCACTTTCTGCAGCTCGACATCTTGAAATTCACACTTGTGTCTCAGATTTTTAACCTAGAAGACACTCAGTACATCAAGAAGAAACTAAATTACTACCACAAAGTAATTTAATAATTGTGCTCACATATCATTTCCCCATGAATCAATTGGAAGACATCTGGAAAGTAAAGGATGCTTTTGGATGTACCCAAACGGATCACCAAATGAAAATTTTGGCAGGACAAATGGTTATCTGTTCAACGAAGCATTTGTGGCAGCACAGAAAACCAAATAGCATTATGTGGGAAATGGTTTTTCCACCTTTTTTCCACACCAAATCAATATCACAGTGTGTTTTAGATCCTGCCCAGAACGCATCAGATATTAATGCAGGCAGAAAAGGATCCTGCATGCCTGTACTTCCAGGAACATTAAAACGTATCAGCGAAGTCGTGGGTGGAAAGGAATTCGTTACTTACTTGGGCCTGCAACTTCAGGACTTCTTGGTTTAGAAGCTCGTTTGTCTTCTTGAGGCTGTCAATGATGCTTTTAGAATATACAGGAGTTACAGAGTGAGGAGGGCTTGGCCTCCTAGAGTAAGGTGATGCAGAACGCGAACTGACTGCTGGCTGCGTCACTGATGTAACGATTGGTTTCAAAGCATTTTGAAGTACACTCAAGGAACTTGGAAAAGCAATATCTTTTAGCTGTAACAGCGATGGAACTTGGGGCACTCGTAATAGGGAAAGCGAGTCAGTTTTAGGCCCCTGCTTGATCGATTTCACTTCAAGATACTGTACAGGTTCTGTGTTAGGAGATAACAAAATCCTCGACAACCTTATTTCTCCCCTTTCCAACCTCTCCCTGGTGTCAATATAGCGGCGGGGGGCTACAATCTTGCTATTGACAGCCGACGAAGCACCAACTTCCGATGCTTTAAGCTTTGCAAAGCAAGCATCACATACACGGTGTGGTTTGCCTGGAGTAGGAGCCAATGCAGCTTTAAGAACCTTTCTGGAACTGCAAGCATGGCAGTGAACAAGTCCACAATTATAGCAATTGTGCCTTTTCCGAGTAAATCCGAATGCCTGTCGACACCCTGAGCAGAGTGATTGGTCTGCGCCAGAAACCCACTTGTGAATGCATATAATAGCAGTGAAATTTGAGCCGCAAGATATGCTTTTAACGTGCCTGTCTTTTAAAGCTTCAACAAGTGTAGGCGTTTTCCGATCTTCGACGTCCCCATGTCCCAGTCTTCCATTGGCACCATGCCCCCATGTGAATACTTCGTTTCTTGATGTTAGGGCGGCAACGTGGCATGCACCACAGGAGATTTCGTCGACCAATTCACCCATCAATCTATCTTGTACTAAGCAAGGTACCTTACCATCAGAATTTGGATTGCCCAGCTGGCCATAAATGTTACTTCCAATTGTAAAAACATGCCCTGATGTAGTGAGGGCAACAGTAATACTATGTCCACAGGCCAGCTGATGGAAGTTGTAGTCAATAAGTGACGAGACGCAAGTGGGAACCAACTGTGCTTTCTTGTCCCCATGACCCAAACGGTTTTTATCACCATCACCCCATGTGAACAATTTTCTAGATCCAATGTTTCCGCCGTTCTGTCCTATAACCTCTACAATTGCGGCTGTATGCCATACTCCACAGGCAACCTTAATGGTCTTTAGTCCGCTCAAGGATTGAACTTCTCTCGGGTACCAACAGCTTTCTCGATCACCATGGCCCAAAACACCAAACGTCCCATCGCCGAATGTAAACAATTTTCCGTTCGAAGTTGCTAAGGCCGAATGCCATGTACCACATGCAACAGACAGCACTTGAAATCCTTCTAAAGGACCACATAATCTTTTAGGTATCCAGTGGCTGACAGTGGTTCCATGACCGAGAAGTCCAGCATTATAGGTACCATCTCCCCAAGAAAATAGGTCACCAGCCACCGATACAGCACATGTGTGATACTCACCACATGCAACATACTCCATGTTACTGACTGCCAAAGTCTCCACAAGTTGGGGTCGGACACGATCCGTTTCTATTCCATGGCCAAGACGTCCTCCAGACTCATCACCCCAAGTAAATACCTCACCTTGCCTTGTCACTAGAGCAGCATGCCTAACACCACAAGCAATCTGATGAACATCCAAAACCACGTCTGATTCTAAGGGCTTAGGAAGTAGCACATCAGTTTTTGAACAGATAGGATTTCCAATTCCATCAGCTAAACTCGCATCACACCAAACCTCTCCCCAGACATAAACATCACCTAAAGATTCACAGTCATCAGGTCCAGATCCTTGACTAGAATAGCTAGGGGCAGCACTTGAAACACTAAGACGGCCATCTCCTGCGTTACTTGCTCTTGGTTGCATATTTGCACGGTCCGACCCCACATCTGAACTCACCAAATTCAGAGTAGGTTCCCGAGAAAAACAATCAACGAAGGAATTCGTGTTAGGACTACGAGCTATACTTAAAGGAACCTCTACTTTTACGCTGGAAGGATGACCATCTTGAATGAAGTTCCTGCCATCCTGGAGGGAAGGAAAAAAAAAAAGCTACAGTTACAATAACAAAAAACATAGGGACTTTTATCAGATGATGAAATTGTTATGCATAAAAAATTTTAAAAAGAAAAGATAACTGGATAAACGAATAAGAGATTCTGTAACAAATGGTTCGTAAGTTAGGTAGCTCACATCAAAATGACTATTAGTCTTAGAATGTCTATGTCGGCCAGTAGAAATCAGTGCCTTAAGGCTTGCAATCCAGACCTCTGCCTCAGCTTTGTCTTTGCAAATCTAGTGAGTATAGATAATAGAAGGGAATTATCATAATTTTGAACTTATCATCAACTAGTCAATGTTCACTTTCATATTAGAATATGAAAAGGATAAATGCTTATAATTTCACTTACCAGATCAAGAGATCGTTCGCCATTATTATAGAGAAGAGAAAATGACAAATAGTCCTTTTCAGGGCATAAGTATCTCTTAAAAACAGCCTGCAGAGTAGGA
Organism: Magnolia officinalis; assembly: GCA_021015155.1. NCBI lineage: Eukaryota > Viridiplantae > Streptophyta > Magnoliopsida > Magnoliales > Magnoliaceae > Magnolia > Magnolia officinalis. The sequence goes on from JAJHSJ010000004.1 coordinate 107,701,943, forward strand.
TAAGCCAATAGAGCACCATATAAAAAGCCAGGTGAAATCATTTACAATCATTTTAAAAAAATCATGAGGCCTGCAGCAAGGTTAATCTCACAGTTCTCTGTCCCGGGATAATACGTGAGACGGAAGACAACTTCAAAGTCCTTTCTCCTCCGTGCGAATACCAAATCAGTGTTGTTTCATCCTGTGAATATAATAGTATATTAAAAAGAACTGGTTAAGCCACATGCTACAACAACGCCAGAGCATGAACACACATACTGACCACATATCTAGAAGAGAATTCAAATGCCTTGAAGCATTTATGCTTAGCAAAATTATGCATTAAGTTTAGCGGAGAATTTTCAATCATATACACTGAAAGTTGGTGTTTACTGCTAGTTTTAGTTGGGATATAACTTGAAATATCGGACATCAATCGAATGTCTGTATTTGATGCAACCGCCACATACAAATGGAATATCTAACGAACATAAACGAAAAATAATTTGTATGCATGAGAAAAATACTGTCTAAAATAGAAGATTCATCAAAGCCTAATGCATGTCGTTAAAGGAAACATTACCATAGAGCAATGAGTTGAGAAAGAATAAATGTATCTACTTTGTTGATTAAGCAATTAAATATACAGGAATGCTCAATCAAGACACCTCATCTTCATGAATCAAAAAGTAATGCACCAAAATGACACGTGTGCAGGATCTGGGACGTCCATCAGATGGTCCCCCGGTGCATGTGTCCAATCCTAAAACTAGGGTAGCCCACTCATCAGGTGAGTGACACATTACCATCGGTTATCATTTTTCTAAATGTCCATTTCATTCTACATGTGTTTCCCACCTGATAAATTGATCTGTCAGATTTGTGGGCTGAGGAACATTCCATGTGGGAACCACCCCGCAAATGTCCTGAAATGCACACCCATGTGTCACCTTGACACATGTGGTGCGTTTATGAAGATGTGGTGTCTGGAATTAGCATTACTCAAATAAAAATCTCTTAGATGTATCCAAACAATTGAATGTTGTTTTTTTTATAACTCAGAATGCCAATCTTCAGGCACCAAGTCGATGCATATGACTAGAAAATATCTTGACTGTTGTGGAAATGGAACATGGAAGAAAAGGAAGCAGGAGGGGAAAACAAAGAAAAAAGAAACAGAAAATGATGAAAGTAACTCAATACCTATCTTCAAAATAACAACAACAACAACAGTAGTAGTAGCATTATATATGCATCAGCACACATGTATGTCTGTCCGCATTCCATTCTCCTCTTTATTCCAAGTCAATCATGTCAGAGTCTACGTATTGTGGACATAATGCGTTGCATCCATGTCTCGGAAAAATGGGCCAGAAACTGAAAACTAATACAGACTGCAAAATAACTTAAATCTCTTAATTGAAGGGGAAAAAAGGGAAGGTACTCACGGGAGAAATTCTGAACGGACAAAACCTAGGCTTCCCTTTTCGACTATACTTGATTAACTGAGTACCCTTCTTCAAAGCAATGAGTCCCTTCAAAAGAGACAAATGAAAATATTTTAAGCAAAACAAAAGCATCCAGTAATCATGAGAGAAAAAACCTGCTAGTTAAAGTATGCAAATACACACACACACACACAGCTAGCAGTATCAAATTTTCATTTTCTTTTGACATATATATCAGCAATGAAAGAGAAAGTCAATCTTGATCAACAACCATCAATCAATTCAGTGCATATGGCACATCAAAATGCAAAAAAGGACTACTTTCAACTTCAAAAGTGATTCAATCATTTCCATTTTTCATGAATAGATTGTTCAGATGCACCAGAAAAGGTAGAACTTGAGTCAATAAGGAACAACTTTAAATGCATATCATTATGTGTAAAAAAAAATCAAATATACATAATGCACCTCAGAATATATGAACAGCCACAAAAAGCCAATCAATTTTTTCAGATCATGTTTGATAAAATTCAACCAGACCTCCATCAAGGGCTTTCCAAAGGACAGTCAAGACTCTCCAGTTTATGGCTGCTTCTCCATGGTACCAATTGCCGTTCCAAAGGAAATAATCCATGCATAACAAATACAAGAAAATTCACCACCTCACGATTTCATATGCAATTCCAAACCAGTGTTTTAAATCGCTACGCTATGTAGTGTGTAGCTTACGCTATGTAGCGTAGCTTAGCCTAAACACTATGTAGTGTAGCTTAGCCTTAACACTACGTAGCGTAGCTCATGAAAATAGCTTAAGTTGCGTGTAGCATACGCTCCATGATTAATTCGCATATGCTACATGCTACATAGACTACACTACACGCTACATAGCTCACATTACAAGTTATTTTTCACTATACCATTAAAATCAATTAACAATTTTAATTATTTGTTACATTTTTTCTATTTTCAATAAAAATTAGTTAACCATTTCAATGCTTTTAGTAAAATAATATAAGTAGTACATTAAATCAAAATTATTATTTTTTGCTCTTTCTTTACCTTTATATTTAATCATCGATTATTCTATTACTTCAGGTTGTGTTTGGTTGCACCAAATATCCTGAAATTTTGTTAAATTTCATTATTAATTGGTCTAATTTAGTGCAGAATATCATGAAATTGATACAACCAAGCGCAACCTTGATTAAAAACTTAGAAGTAGTGTGTAGCTTATGCTACACACTATGTAGCTCACGCCTCATACTTTAGAGGGGTGAATGCTACGTTACAAGCAATCCGCTATTTAAAACATTGTTCCGAACCAATGCACCCTCAACACCAATTGCAATCATTGGTCTAATGATACTAATAAAGTGAATAACCAAATTGAATTTCCTTCCTTGGAATACATATCAAGAGTCTAGGCTCCATATTTTAACTACATTACTTTCAATGTGGGTCCACAAGGAACAGTACTACCAATCAATGCAAGATCATTCATTTTTGTTCTTTCCTCTCTATTAGACTGTTGTTCGCAATCCAAAGGCTCCATTTGGATGCTCGATCGAATTGAATAGCAATAATTCAATAGAATGAGGGCAGAAAAGACAAAAGAGGGGCTAGCCCACAAATCAAAATCAAGATCCTTTCAGGTCCAACCTGAAACGCATCGAATTGGAATCTGGGTTCAATTGTCATTACGGATTAAAGCCGTCCCACCCCACTTTCGTCATTTCTTCAATATTGAATTGGATCATTGCAATTAAACGCAATCCAATCATCGAACGCAACATAAGCATGTGAACAACAGATCCATCCGTTGAGAAAACTTATATTCCAACATGAATAAACAAATGCAATTCGAATGAATTACGATTGGACAAAAACAAGGAAGAAAAAAGAGAAAAAGGTTAGAAAGCGAAGAACTAACTTGCTCGACCTCACGCTCGGAATGATCTGCCATTCCATCTTCGGTTCCCCAGTCTTCTTCATCAAATTCCAATCAATCTTCGAAAATAAAAGATGGGACGACAGAGAAAGAAAAGAAAAGAATTCAGAGATCTTCCTTTGAGAGCTCAAGAGATCTCTGAATGATCGAATTCCGAAAAGAATCTTCCCAAATCAGCACTGATGATTTTGTCGGAGAAATTCAACGGATCGGATCGATTGGAGAAATGAAGAGTCTTTTTTCTTATATCCAAAAACGCTCAAATAAATAAAAATGAATTTTTTTACGGATAAGACTTTTATGTTAGTTCTGTACTGTTTAAAAAATGGTGGTGACTCATCTTCCTCACACGTGGCAATCGTGTACAGTCATCCAAGCCGTCCAATTGTGGGTCTGATTGGGAATAGAGAATATCTAAAGTCAAACTGATCAAGAAATCCACACCGTTTCGTGTGGCCCACATGAGTTTTGGATCTCCCGGAGTTTTAGAATCCTGTCCAAAACAGATGGACGGACGGAGTGGATTTGTCAAGATCATCTCTGTGTGCCTCGGGTGTGGAATGACGTTTTGGTGCACTCTAGAAGCACATGGCACGTGTCGACAGTGTACTCATTTATCTGAACCGTTCATTTGGCTTTGCCTACTGATCATGGTATACCATGAAAATTTTGCGGTGATTCGAGGATGTTAACCGTCCAAACCTTGGACTTTATTTTCAAAGCCGTCAGTTTTCCAAGCCGAAGTGGAAGATATTGAATAGGCCATTGATATTGATCGCTGGACCTTTCTTTATCAGGTCAGCAATTTTTTTAACCGATTGGATAGAATTTTTCCTCTGATTTGTTTGTATTTTACTACAATAGCCTAGGAAAGTTTTTTAAACCTAATGTACGGTCAAGATCGGTGATTTAACCGTCCACTCTCTCAAAAAGCATGCACGCCAACCAATACTCCATGCGCGCAGATACCACTTGATCGGGCCCAGTCGGCTTTATATATGGAGTTGTACACGTGTCGAGTCGAGTCGAGTATCACCCTACTCGTACTCGACTCTTAATGCCCGAGTGCTGCTCGTACTCGATTCTACTCGACTGTAACATCCCGGATTTTGCCAATTTGGGATTAGATGTCCTTAGGCGATGGGTTGCTCTTAACACCTTATTATTTCGTCAGAACTGAACCCCACAGTCTAAAATCGCTTCTGAACCCATTTCCTTCACAAATCCCACCCCTTTACTACTTTGTGCCTTCAATTTTTCAAAGCACTTTCGCCCTAGACACTAACTTAAACTAGCTAAGTAGTAAAACTTGGATCACTTTATATACAAACTACAAAGGCCTAAGTACCATCTCAACCAGAAAACAATTAGGATTAAATCCTTTAGAAATTTAACAAAGTTAACTAAGTGCAAACTCGACTAGCCATGAAATCCGTTGGGATCGCTTTAAATACGATCTGCAAGACCCAAAACTTGTAAAACATGTGACTCTAGGTTACCCTAAAGTTTAGAACCGAACTCATTACCCGTCTGCTCTCGGGACTGAAACGAAACTTCGTATGAGGGCTAGATCGCACATCGGGAGTCCGATTAACAAGAAGCTAAGGAACCAGGACCGCCCTACTGGGCTTGACAATCATCTCAAAAATCAGGCGATTCCGATGTCCCACGGCCATTTATTTCGATCCGGAGCGAGGGTGTGTGAAAAACACTATTTCCATCCTAATAAAAATATCAGGAATAGTGATCTGGCACCATTCGCTTGCGCATCAGTATTAAGCAACCTGACCGTCAGAATCAGACCAAAATACACCCTCGGATTAAGAAAAATTTCAGGAACATTTACATGTACTTGGAATTTCGGATCGTGGCCCACTGACCGTTGAACTGAAAGTGGTCCGCCACGTGCGATCTGGGAATCCGATCGAGTCGAAAACGTAATCCCACGTGGATCCATAGATGGTGAGCTTAAGTCTTACGTTTGGCTCAAGGAGGGCCACCAGAACACCTCTTTTGAGCTGGAAAAGTGACGAAATACCTATATTAGCAGTAACCTTTGAACATGAGTCTATTTCGGTGAGTTTTGAGACTATATAAGGACCTTAAACCCTCTCTTATGGCAGCCATACGAATTTGGAATTGAGAGAGGGAAAAGAGAGAGAAAGTGAGGGAGAAGTGGGAGAATCTCCCAGCCGTCGTTCCCTGCCACCACACGGGCTGCACCGCCCCTTTCCAGACATTTTTTCGGCGTTTCCGGCGTCGTTTCTAGGTAAGAAAACCCTAACCCTAATCTGATTTGGGGCTTGGGTGGTTGTAGGTTATGAAATAGCTAACCTATGTTGTTCCTTAGGGTGCCAAACTGCCGTAGAGGAAAGCTTAGCACACCTATCAACTCCGTTACGATTCTACGACAAAAGGTGCGGACTTTAGGTGTATAGGTTACGTTTTTCAACGCTTTCAATGTCAGATAATGATAGATTCATGATCTGCATGCAATTGCACATGTACAAAGTGCTTTCCGTTTCCTGTTTCGATTAACGTTGTAGAATATGGAATTTCACATACTCTAGGTATACGTAGAAATACCGTATACGTATTTTTTTGGAATAATGTTTGACATGTTTATTTAATGTATGATTATACAATACATGGATAAAATACTAGTTTGGCAAAAGGAATCGCCGTAATATATGTTCGCTTGTAAACACTATGTATGTTGAAATTGTGTATTCTAGAAATACCGCATATGTGTAAATTTTGGAAATGTAATTGTCATGATTATTTGTTGTATGATCATGGTATACGCGGATAAAATAACCGCTTGGCGAAAGAGTTCGCCCTAATACATGTTTGCTAACATACACTATGTATGTTGGAATAGTGTATTCTAAGTGTTTGTTGAAATGACTAAGTAAATATGGATTTATGATTTATGTTTGTCATGTGTATTGAATGTAAGAACATGATTGAAATGTACTAGTCAACCCCTTGACGAAAGGACTTGCCCTAAATCACGCCACGGTCAATACACTACACATGTTAAAGTGTGTAGTCCAAGTGTTTGTGGAAATGACTGAATGAATATAGAACTTGGACCCATGCTTGCCATGACTATCCGTCGTGGGGGCACGCGTGTTATGATTGGGGTAGCTCCCTAGTAGAGGGATTTGGCCTAATACCTATGTGATTAACATATGTCATGTATGTGATGTATGTAGTTCAAGTGTTTCTTGAAATGTCTGAATGAGTAGTAGTTAGCAAATTGTAATGTATAAGGGTGTTGAGACATGATTCTCAACCTCTTTTAACTATGTGTATGATCTCCTTTAATAGTTGTGTGATTAGGATTTGAACATGTACAAACTCATGCTTGTGTTGTGATTTATAACATGCTCAACTGCTTTATGATATTGACTATGTAATGCATATGTTTAAATTTATAATTACGTTGTACGATCCGTCATGGGTGATGGGGGAGCGGAGCAACGAGTGCGTGCAACAGCCCTGGCAGCCCTAAACGGATAATACCGAACCTTGATTGTATGAGTTGAATCTTGATCCATTACTGCTTTATCTATCTGCAATTGATTGTGTTTGGGGCTATGATTATGGCCCAGGCAATCGGTAACGGGATTGAATTCGTGGCTGAGATTCATTTGCCACGTGGGATGTGTTCGACGAACTCGAGTCGTGCGTTGCCTGTCGGCAGTGGCTAGGCCACACGAAGTTGTTTATGCACTTCATGTCGTGCAGCTCAACGGGCGATCGTGCTAGTCGAGCTTGTCAAGTAACCCGATCTGCCTTATGCATGTTCACCCTGTTTGGACGCTACTGCTTGAACCTACGGTACCAAACTTACTAGTGAAACCCCCTTTTAACCATTGTACCTCGATCCGCTAAGACGCATGAGCCGGGCATGGTGGTATGGGACACCGTGGTCGAGCTGTCGGCCTACGCTGGGGCCATGTGCCTCCCCGTAGTGACCATTGCGCAACCAACTCGTGAGCCGAATATGGTGGTATGGGACACTGTATTCGAGCTGTCGATACTTACGGCGAGAGCCGAGTACGGTGAGACCTGTACTCGTGCTGACGGGCGACGAGTCCTCCGTAGTATCTTCGAGTATACTCCAAGGGTCTGTGATTGGCGACGAGTCTTTCACAGCAACTAGAGTATGAGTGGAGCCGAGTACGGTGAGACCTGTACTTGAGCTGACGGCTAGTGATTGAGCCGAGTACGGTGAGACCTGTACTCGAGCTGACGGTCAGCAATTGAGCCGCATACGGTGAGATCTGTATCCGTGCTGACGGGTGACGAGCCCTTTGTGATGCCTTCGCTAAGCCTCTCAAACCATAATATCGTATGAGATTAACTAGGATTGACGACCCTAGAATGGATCATGTTTGGGAATGATACAAGGGAGGTACCTTAGTTTCCCAATCCTGCTGATTGAAAAGGACTAATAACAACTTGGTAATCATGCTCATCATCACACTGCATGTGCCTGGAAGATGTGGAGCACTGAGGGAAGAAAGCATGCCGCGGACGTAAGATGGTGTCGCATGAGGGAGTATGTCGGTGAGGGCATACAGCATCATGTCATTTCATTCTTGCATTATATAAGAGTAGTTAGAATTGTTTGATTTGTACTGCTTTATCATTACTGCTTGATTGAATTGATAACATGTTAACCTATGCTTTACTGTTCCACTGAGTTGATCACTCACTCCCACGTTACGGGACGGTGTTCCGAACACCCACCAGATTTGTTGAGTTTCAGGTGATGGCGATGTTTATGAAGCAGAGCCGGACTTCTATGATGTGGAGGAGGAGTTCTCCTACATGTAACTTTCTGACAGGCCAATGAAGACCTGGTATTGTATTGACGGGGTTATGGTTCTTGGGATAGAAGGCATTACACTTCCTCACATTTGGTAAATTTTAGAACTGCACTTATATTTATTTAACCTGGTAATGTTATCACACTCTGGAGACTCATCATAAGTTATATAATTTATCTATCTATCACAGTCTTCCGCTTGCAAACTTAACTGTCTCTGGAGTATGATATGCTGTTTTGGCTTAATCTCACTCATGTTCAATGCACGAATACAGTCAACATTCAATCATCATTCATTTTGTTGCATAAGTGATGTTCTGGAACTCGGGAGTTGAGTTTATGCTCGACCCCCGATTTTCAGGGCGTTACATCGACCAACGAGCAGGGACCCCCTACTCGTACTCTACTCGCCCGAGTACGAGTAGTAAACGAGTAGAGTCGAGTCTGAGTTTTCGAGTCGAGTCCGAGTACGAGCACACGAGTTGAGTACCGAGTACAAGTTTTCGAGCCGAGTCCACTCATTTTCCTGATCATTTTATTAGGTTAATCCCAAAACTATATTAAATAATTTCTATATTAACATATATTAAACAATTTCTAAAAATAAAAAATAAAAAATTAAACCCACACATTATCGGGCAAGTTAGCCAGGAACGACCAGTAGCTGCGTGCAGGGCAGGGCAATGACAGACGAGTGGCAGCCTAGCAGGAACGAGCTGCGACACCGAACAAGTGGCAGGGATGAGCTCCGTCATCGGACAGGGGCACCGGACAGGCCGCAGGGACGAGCGGCAGGGTCTAGCACCGCCGGACAGGGGATAGGGGCGAGTGAGAGAGAGAGAGAGGGAAGAAGAGGGACGGCCGGAGTCCGGAAGGGCACTGGGAGAGGGAGGGGAGAGAGAGGTTTTTTTTTTTTCAAACGGGTTTGGGCGCTCACTAGTTGAAAATGACGGGTGGGTGGGGTAGGGTTTTTTTTGGGCGCTCGGCTGCTCGCTGGTTGAAAATGACAGGTGAGTCGAGTAGAGTTTTTTTTGGGCGGGTTTATATATACAGGTACGAGTCGAGTACCGAGTCGAGCACACGAGTCGAGTACCGAGTCGAGTACTTCTAGACTTGTACTCTACTCGTAATCTAAACGAGCAATGAAAACCCGCTCGTACTCGGCCCTAACTCAGGCGAGTCGAGTACGAGTCGAGTCGAGCGAGTACTCGAGCCTTATTCTGCTCGTGTACAGCTCTCTCTCTCTCTCTCTCTATATATATATATATATAATGATCGGTCCTCGGCTTGACTGGCCAGCTCAGCTCGGTTCGATCAGCAATTCGAGCCAAGATAGAGTCGAATTTGCCATTGCAGTATTTTCACAAACACTTAAATTGTACCTTCAAAAGCTCATTATATTTGAGACAATAGTAATGATTTTATAGGTATTTTATCAAACACCTTTTAAACAATAAAAAAGTTAAGAAAAAAAAATTTGTTGATTTCATATATATATATATATATATATATATATATATATATATATATATATATACACACACACACACGTTTCATTAGACATTGGCAACACTTCTTTAAACCATTTCATTAAACACTTAGTGTGCAACATCAATATTAAAATAACTAAGTCACTGAACTAGTTTAATTTGAGTTGGATTCGAGTTGAGTTTGATCTAAGTTGAATTAAACTAGGGCTAGCTCGAACTTATTTTTCAGCTCAACTCATCTATCAAAAAAATCAGCTTGGCTGGGCTCCAACACAACTTCGAACCGAGTCATACTGAGCTTTTTCAAGTTGAGTTGAGCGAGCTAACCGAGCTAGCTCGGTTCGTATACACCTCTCTCTCTCTCTCTCTCTCTATAATATATATTATATATATATATATATATATATATTCCTTTTCATTTCCGATTTTCAAGTGGAAAGTGGTGTTTTCTTTTTGACACGTGGACAGCAGGTTTCCGTAGAACCCGTACAACACGTGAGATACTGACAGAACGTTAATACCGAGTGTTCTCGCTCGCTTTGATTTTTTCGGCACGCGTGTCAGATTTGGAATGAGTTAGAGATTTTAGTCCACTCATCAGGTAGGTCGCACGGAGAGCATACCATGCAGAAAAGAAACAGACTGGTCCAGTCATCAGATGCGCGGATATTACATTAGAAAATAGACAAATGACCTGCGGCTTATATCCCACGTTCATTTGCCGCTTTCAACATGACTGTACCAGATTGGATGTTCTGTGGAGAATATTATGGTACACTGGACCGGATCAATGGTATGGATCTTTTAATAATATGCCACTTCTGAAGGTGTGGTATGAGGCCCATTCCTCTCTCACGCGAGCGAGGAAACCTAGTCTCTAAAACACTTGAGAGAAACGAGGAATTATCATTGACATCCACCAGAATGGTACAAACGATGGATACGCAGGAAACGGATTGGCTACTGCCCCCTGCCACTGGCCAATGGCTGTGTATTTGTTTCATCCGTGCCGTCCACCCATTCTTAAATATCATTTTATTTTATGAGCCCAAAAATGAGATTGATACAAATCTCAAGTGGACCACGCTTGATTGAACGCACACCATTAAAAACTTCTTAAGGGCCACAAAAGTTTTGGATCAAGCTGATATATATTTTTTCCCTTCATCCAAGTCTGCATGACCTAATCAACAGGTTAAATGTCAAATAATCATTACAACGGGCCCTTGGAGGTTTTTAATGGTGGACATTTAATCACTACTGTTTTCCCATTATGTGGTCTACCTGAGATTTAGATCTACCCCATTTTTGGGATCAAGCCCTAAAATTATCTTTCAAAATGTATGGACTGCGGGGATAAAACACATTTATTATGGTGGGCCCACATAGTGTTGTACAATAACTGTTGGTAACAGAAAGTCACAGTAGTACATAAATAGGAATCCATACGCAAGTCATTCGTCTATCTCATATTTTAAATAATAGATATAGTGACTTCAACTTGATCCAAGTGAGTGGGTGGTTGAAATCAAATAATAAAATCATTTCATTCACTTATTTTATGTTTACAATCACTTTCCCTTAATTTTTATGCTTTGGACAATTAGATAAAGTTAATCATATTTTAACAATACAAATCAGGTGTCTTATCTAATCTGCTCGAGCATAAACAACTCCATATCACTACTGTTTTTAACATCCAAAATAACAAACAATGAATTATAGCCAGTAGTGGATAATTCATTAAAAAAAGTGAAATATATATGGATATAGGTGGATGAAGTATCATGCAGACTATCAACCCCAATGGTGATGTAGAAATCGACTTTAATGGTGACACATAATCACCTAGACTTATATTCTATAGGGCCCACTGTGATGCGTGACATCCATTGTGCCCATGGTTTTCAGTTCAATTTGGGAGATGAGATCAAACAAAGCTCAATTAGACTACACCACAGGAAGCAATGAGGACGGACACCGACCGTCGAAAACTTCAGAGTGTCCACCTGACTCCTCGAAGGAAAAAACTGTTGAGATTTTGGCCTGCGGAATCACACAGATCTAGATCTAGGATAGCAATCCAATGGCACCAAGCACACACAAGAGAACACAGATTTAACGTGGAAAATTCTTGCGGGAAAAAACCATGGCACAAAGCGACAGATCTCCACTATGAAAATAGAAATTACAAAGAGAGAAGACTTACCCAATTCGAACAACCTCGAATCTCACCCTTGTTACACCCTTTAAAAACCCTAAAATCTTTTTAGGAACCCTTGAAACTCCTTTAGAAAGCTTTAGAATTATTTCTCATACCCTAGAAAGGCCCTAGGGACGCCTATTTATAGTTTAGGCAACTTCTTTTTCACACCATTGCGAAAGGCGACTCAAATTTCCACAGTCCGCATCGAATTCGGAAACGAATCTGCGAAACTACGATTGGTCGAGCCCAGGCTACGACCGGTCGTGGGACCCCCTCGACCAGTCGAGTCATCCCCACGACCGACCGAGCGGCCCAGACACCAAAAGGTGAGCTCGCTGGACTTTGAGTCGAGCGAGCCACGACTGGTCGTGTGGACTCCTACGACCGGTCGAGCAATCCCTACGACCGGGCGAAAGCGGTGAAGACTTTTCTGACAACAAAAACAAATACCAACTTGATCCAAATCAGCCTCATTGTTCTAATGGTGGGCGTTCCATCCTTATTGTTTTGTTGGTGATGTCTATTTTAGCTTTTGATTTGCCTCATGTGTTGGGCCCGTGATTTCAAATGAAATGTGAAATAGATGAATAGAGTGGATATAATATCATGGTGGTTTGGCAAGTGCATTCCTAACAATCCAATGGTAGCTATCAAATGAATGGTTAAAGGTGTAAGGTGAAATAAGAGTGGACTGTTAAGGTCATCTTCTCACTGCTAGGCTTCATTTGGAGTGATTAGACTATGGGTTTCAGTAAAACTAAACATTATCTTTACTTGGTCACATGGTAACATGAACTAATGGTTATTGCTTTGTCTTGTGGTTATGTTTAGTTAATTGGCTTGCTCCCAATTGGATGGTTGAGATCATCTGATTCATACCATTTTAAGTTGTGATATATCCAAGACTTCTGGTTGATGTTTGTCCATCGGCTTGCACCCAATTGGATGGTTGGGATCATCCGATTCATACCATTTTAAGTTGTGCTCTATCCAAGTCCTAAATTAGGTACTCCAGTTGTTTTAGTGTAGTATATTGGTTGATATGCAAGCATTAACAAGGACCAGACTGATCAATCACCATCTAGAATCCATCAATACTATATCAGTCAATGTAAATTTGTGTTAAAAAAATATTTATATCAAGTCAATGTAGACTGACCCTTCATATCTATGATTCGAGTATGGGGCGCCACAGAATTTTCGGAAGGAAGAAACAAAACCCATCAATCTAGCATAGTGACTACATGAACCTCCACTCTATAATGACATTCAATCTTCTTTTCTCCTTTGGTATTATAAGACTGGTTCTTACATCTTATGATTCTTATCAACCAACTCATCACTAAGATGGAATGACAACCATGGATTGGAGCCATTGCTCCACAAACTCCACGAGGACAAGTCTCCCACACTGCTCTTGAAGACCTGAATACCTAAAGGATAGATGCATATCCCTAGCTTGTTTAGCTCTAGGCATATTTTTCGAGGACATACACCCTTGGCAGGTCAAGGCATTTGCCAAAGGATAATCAATCCCAATACTACTCTTCGCCCAAACAAGCTTAAGATGTCTAGGAGTGAAGTGCAAGTTTTGCAAGTTACAGGGGACTAGACCAATGCATATGTGAAACTTTTTGAACTTTAAAGAGCATGTTATATATGATATGCAAAGCTCTAAATAAGATTACCAGTAGTCGTGTTCCCCTCTCTTGGGGAGTCACTTATATTTTGCAACTATTCATTTCTCATATAGGTGTGTTCTACCAAACGGAGTCAAAAGCTTGATTTTCAAGCTATGGCATGTTCACCTTCTGATTAATGGATTGGATCTCTTACATGGACACTATGGCATGTGCCATAAAAGAGAAGGCAAGTGAAATAAAAAAAAACACCCCTCTGGGTCCTAAGTTGAAATCCCAATCACAACCTCCACTCATACTAAAAAGAACAAATGAGGACGAAACATATCAAATTGATATACACACTAAGCAAGAGTTAACATGCATAAATTAGTCTTTTGATTTTGCAAAAAAAAATGAAAATATTAATGAATACAAATAAATTGATTTACAAGTTCTTTCATTTCTACCCAAGTGTATTGAAGATCCGACCTATGCAACATGCGGCTCTCAATACATAAACTGAAATAGCAGGAAAAAAAAAAAAAACATAATCAATAAGACCCAATAGGCTTTTGCTGAGATCTGTTAGTTATACCTGGGCATGGGTTATTTAAGTAGGCAGGCTACTATAAGAATGAATCCCTTAAACCATCCAAATAGCTGGGACAAGGCTATGATGGTGCTGATGATGTTTGGACAAAACTTCCATGCACACAACAAGCACCAAGAAATGCTGTACATGCCTCCTATTGTTTAAAGAAGGTGGCAAGTATTTCAAAATGTAAATTTTGCAAGCCCCATTTTAGAATGTGTCAAGATTCCTAGCCACCATATAGGAGGTGAGAGATGTGTATGTTGTACATGTCTTCTCAATGCCCATTGTGACTCACAAATTTCTCCACTTATTTCCATAACCCATGCTCAGATGTCAAAATTAGATATCTTACTGGACCATCTTGTAATTTTAATAACCACTTGCAACAATTTGTTAATATAGAGAGTTTAAACATTTGTACTTGGCATTCTATTATGGTGCAAACAAGTTCTATATGACATTTGTCGAGTCTAATACATGTTTGTTTGTTTGTTTTTTTCTTTTTAATATATATACTTGGCCCATTCTTCATAGATCACTGTGTGAAAATCACATTGATCAGATAAAACTAACCATCCAAACAATGTCCCTTTTTGCTAAAATGTTTGTTGTCTGAGATCATCAGATGTTTATAGTCATTAGATCAAAGTTATTCTTCAGAGACAAGCAATCCATAATGGGGTCAATATGGATTGATTGCCAAGCTATCGGACCATTTCTTACATGGAGCATCCAATTTGTAAGTCATTATACATATCTAATTAGACCAATGTTGCTTAAATTGTCGAAATCATTTCTAATTGTTGGAATTAATTTAAAAATAAATAAATACAGTGGCCCAAATATTTAAAGGACATAGGAAGATAGAGACAATATTAATGAGTTATGGAATAAGAGAAGTTATGAAAACTTGTAGAGCCTTCATTATTATTTTTTCTTAAATTAGCTTGGTAGTTTAATTATAAATATCTCTCATAAAACTAAATTGTAGTAAGAAGTGGAGTAGAAAGTGGTATTGTAGAAATAAAGAAGTGTAGTAGAGAAGCGAAGTTGTTTTTTTTTTTTTTTTTTTGTAAAAGCCTACTTAGTAAATTATAGAGCCTTATACAGTCTTAGATTATACATCTTTAAAAATGTTCTCTTTTCTTTTTAATTTATTTTAAACCCGCTTACGATGTTTCTTTGTGCTTAAGAACTCATCTAAGTGTTCCAAGTTCTTGGAGTTTACTTTAGCCCCTTCTTTAATCTGTATACCAACCTTCTTTTCTTTCTCCACATATTCAGCTGGTTAATCAATTAGACTTCCTTTTCTCAGTAGGTGTCGAGAAATACTGATTTTCACGTCCATTTTGATAAATCTTCTATCATTTTGTAACACAACAGAGACAAAATTTGGTGGCTAAATTAAGAAATTTAAGAGAGGATACCAAATTTTAAAAATTGTAAAAAGATCCGGATTGAAGATTTGGAATGGTGTGAAAATGATTAGAAATCGACACCACTCAAAATGTTATCTGATCATCCATTTAATAAAAAGTGCGTGTCATTGGGTGGTAAGCAAATCTATACAGTTATATGAAAATAGGCTTGAATAAATGTAATCGTCATTGTTATAGTTATAAGTTATAAAAACTCAAAGTGGATGATCATATTGTATTTTATGCATAAATGAGAATTTTTTATTAGAGTAATTATTCTATTTAACAATGTTACATGAAGTAAATTTCAAGTACATCTTAGCGAGCCAAAGAACACTATATATAATACTAGACGAATCACTAGCCACAATTTGTTGCAACATTCAAATTTAAGAGACCATTTTACTACACATTCATTGGTGTGACAACACTCAAAAGAAGGAAGCGAAGGAACAATCAGCTGTGTTGAATGAACTCAAATGAGAAGATATGCAAAGTTTGATTATGCTAATAGAAGCATGTTGGATATAAATGCATATTCAAAAGAAGAAGAAAAAAAAACAGAAAACAAATGATCATGTTTTGTCAAACAAGAGAATGAAGAGTTAGGAATAGAGAAAGAAATGTTTGAAGCAACAATAAAAGAAAAAATTGAAAATTTTCAAAGCATGTGTTCGAGTGGCTGTGGAAAAAGAATGAATTGGAAGTGGAAATTGTGAAAGTATCATGAAAACTCAAAATTAAGGAAGAGTTTTGTTGGAAAATTTTGAAGAGTTTTGTTGAAAATAAATTTGAAATTTAAATGGAGTAATTTGAATATTTAAAGAGCTTGGGAAGAGGAAGAGAAAATATTAATAAGTTAATTAAATATGAAAGTCATGAAATTATGTAAAGTCTTTGTTATTATTTTTGCTTAAATCAGTTTAGCAGTTTGATTATAAATATCCCTTGTAAAACCAAATTATGGTGGGAAATAATATAATAGCAAGTGGTATTGTAGAGGGAAAGGAGTATGGTTAAATTGAAGCAGTGTGGTACAAAAACAGTTCTATTTTATTTTTAAGTTACTTTAAACATGCTTCTGTCAAACTATACATTTTTATTTGAACATTGATCACACAATCTAGATTACCATGTAGAACTAGAAATTGCGGAATTGAAAGGATCGCACTGTGCATCAAAGATGGGGATAGATGAATTAGAACAGAAATCATACCTAGTAAAGATGTCATCTCTGTAAACCGAATGTATCAAGAAAACACCAAAACGTTTCAGCAACAAAACATGAGTTTTCCAGATTTTTCCGATGGCATCGAGCACTTGTTCAATGGCATCAAACTCTGCTCAATGACATTGAATAGTGTATCGATGGCATTGAGCACTTGTTCAATGGCATCAAACTTTGCTCAATGACATTGAATAGTCTATCGATGGCATCGATAGACTCTGTTGCAGATTTAAGACATCAATAACAAAATCCACCTATCTGTTGGATTTGCCAACTTGAATTCATCAGTTCATGTTAAGATACAAACCAAAAAATGAGCTAGATCCAAAACACTAGTAGACCACACTAAAGGAAGTAGTGGGATGGATATGCCTACTATTGAAACCGTCTTGAGGCCTACCATATTCTTTATATGCCATCCAAACTGTTCATAAGTTCATTCTAACTAAAATGAGCTACAAACACAAATATTAGCTTGATCCAAAACCTTAATGGCCCTATCAAGGTGAATTCTTGCTTACATTCTATGGCCCATGTGGCTTCTGACTGGACACCGACAACCTCCTCTCTAGTAATATCCTAGAGCATGATGTAGAGCAAGTTTTGTGGGACTCACCATGATGTATGTGTTTTATTCATGCTGTCGATCCATTTTACTGGCCCATAAATAAGCAGAAAGCTCAAATGGCCAACACCACGGGACCCTGGATGTTTTAGATAAGCTGATTATTTGCTTTTTTTTTCCTTCATCCAAGTTGTTAGATGGCAAATAAACCTAAATGTTTTATTTCCCCACTCTTACAAAACACATACATCACAGCAGCCGGTAGAGCTTGGGCCATGTAGGAATTGGATTGCGTAAAATAAAACACAGCATTGACTCTCCCTACTATGTATATGTGGCAAACTCCATGGGCTCCACTAGGATGTATGTGTTTTATCCATGCCATCAGTTACATTTTTCTCAGTGAGCCAAAGAATGAGGCAGATCCAAGTTAAGTAAACCACACAATTTCATTCTTTTTTTTTTTTTTTCGTATCATTTCGGAGTATGAGACTAAAAATGAGGCGTATAGGAGGCTCAAGTGGTTCATATAATCGGTATATACTCTCCATCATTAAAATTTGTTTGGGGCTTACAGAAGAGTTTTAGATCAAGCTGAAAATTTTATTTTCCCTTCATCCGGTTTTTTGTGACCTCATGAACAGGTTGGATTTGAAATAAAAATCATGATAGGCCTAGGAAGGTTTCAACGGTGGGCATCATTATCACCTCCATGACCTATGTTGTGGTCCATCTGGGTCTTGGATCCATCTCATTTTTTGAAATGTATTATAGAATGATCTGGAAAATTAGATGAACGGCATAGATAAATCCCATACATCATGGTGGACCCCACAGATCCCCTGCCTGGACCGATTTGGGTCCAGGACGCAATCCGCTTCTTGGAAGTTTTCAGCGGTGGGATTTCAATCTCCGCTGCTTCCCATGGTGTGGTCAACTTAGCTTTGAATCGACGGCGTGAATAAAACACATAAATGATGGTGGGGCCCACATAGTTTTGTGATGTATACACTGCAGGGACGATCAGTGCTGTGCTGTGTTCTACACTACGCAATCCGAGTCCGGCTTGCTCCGGGAGAGAGGCGCTGCCGTCAATCTGCGTCCAGCTTTCCTCTCTTTCCCACCCTCCCTCTCTGTACAGATGGCTGTACTGTTCTTCAGTCCAACTACCTTCACTTCCTCTCTCTCAAACCCTAAGCCCTACAATCCTCCACCCTCCTTTTACCCTACATGTTCGAATCTCCACCGTCCGTCGTCGCATCCGGTACGAATCTCAAGGTCGCACCCCCATATCTGGTAAGATCGAATCTCCCTCTTTTCCTTGTTTGTTCTTCCCTTACTATTACAATCTGTCATCTTTGATTCTTCTCACTCTGATTTTCTTTTCTTTTATTTTTTTTATTTTTTTAATTTTTTTTTTTCGTGTTTGGATGTACTATCAAATTGAATTGCAATAATTTTTAGTTTGATAACTTGCTGTAGAAATATCGTAGTTTTACATTTTCTGCCAGTTTATTTTTAAATAATCCTTATATTGGACCATAGGTTACAGTCCATCCAGCAGATAATGTGCGTGTGACATCCAAACCGTCCAATAGGTTGGCACCGTCATGAGGATCCACGTATAGAAATCAGCCACATCGACACATCGAGTGGACCACACTTGTATTTTGTTGTTTATCAATGGCCAGACCTTGTTTCCTATGGTGTGTCCCACTTGATGAGTCTATAGGGCTGATTTCTGCACAAACTGATCTTCATCGTGGGGCCAACCTATTGAAAGGGTTGGATGTTGCACGCACACGATAAGGTTGGAAATTATTTGCTGGGTGGACCATAAATTACGGTCTAATGGGTTGGATGATAAGTGCTGTCCATCAAGCAGATAACTTTCGACCGATATCCACCCTGTCCAATAGGTTGGCCCAACCATGATGATCACCTTGTGCAAAATTCAGTCCTATCCACTCATCAGGTGGGCCACACCATAGAAAGTAAAGAATAACTGCTGGTAAATAACAAAATGCAAGTAGGAAATAAGAGTAGAAGAAAATACAAGTGTAGTCCATGTGATGAATGGATGGGGCAGATTTTTACACAAGCTGATCCTCATGGTAAGGCCAACCTATTGGACGGGTTTGATGTCGCATCACATGACTTGTTGAAGTATATAAACGTTAAATCAGTTATACAAGATTATTTCGAAATACAGAGTTTAAAATGGAGTTTTGCTAACTATAGGTTCCACAGGAGAGTGGGCTTTGTAGTTTGTTGGCTCAGGCAGGTTATCCAGGTGGTCGACTCACGCACACAAGGTCTACTCAACTCGGAACTGGGCATTTCACAAGTTTTCATGGCTTTTGTATTCAGTTGAACTTGTTTTGGTTTGGATCAACCATTTAACAGGCCCTAAAGCTGATAGCCCACAATGAAAAAGTCACTAGTTGGTGATGATCTTGACTATTCAATGGGAAACCTTCAAATGAACGATTAGAAACACAAAATCATCCACTCTCACATTAAGTGGGAAGAAGTCCAGTATAACACTGTTCAGATTGTCCACTTGGTGTAATTTTGACCAAGGCCCTTCTATAGTAGGACCCACATCCCTGATCCTTCAACCTTCCCGCCACACCTATGGAGGTTATGGGTGACCAACCCATGGTCAGTCACTCATGACCAATGTTGTCAAAATCGTTATTGTAACACAAATCGTAATAGGGGTTGAAACGCATCAAATTGCAAATTGTATAATAAAATTGTATGATTTTTTTTAATGATTTTCTTAAAAACATGAAAAATATAAATTAATCAGAAAAAAAAAAATTAAAAACTCAGCAATCATCCTCTTGCCATCAATATGTACTAAGTAATACCATGTCATGATAGTGTTGAAGGATTCTTATCTTTCCTTCTTTTTGTCTTTCAAGAAAATTTTCTTAAAACACAAAAAAGGATCTTTTAATAATTTATGTTCTTGTTACCTTTCTTGAATGTAGAATCACATTGGAAAAATGACATTTGTTTATGTAGACCGATGAAAAAGATGTTTTGATTTCTAACTATCATTCCACAATACATATAAGTCAACATAATCGTAACCATCCATAAAAACATTCCAGATAACTCATACGTCAATTTGGTGTCTCGACCAGTTAAGAAATAGGAAATCATAAAAAAAAAAAAGAAAAAAAAAAAAAGCTCTCTACAATTTAACCTTGCAGAGAATGTATATCATTTAATCTCTTATAAAGAACAAAATAAAATAATTTATCTTTTCTAAAGGATTTTCTAAAGGGCGTTTTCTAAATGATTCTTAAAGCCCCCCACCAATTTAAAAACATAAAATGAAAGCTAAGTGAAGCTTGAAATAGAACAAAACAAGTGTAATTTAAATCATAAATCAGGATTTGAATCGTAAATCGTAGGATTCAAATCATAAAATCATAGGATTCATATAAAAGGGATTCAAAGGTGGGACTTGAATCATTTTGCTTAAGATTTGACTCAAATTGTAAATCGTAAATCGTAGGATTTTGACAACACTGCTCATGACTGACAAACCGTTTTGTCTCTCTGCTAATATCACTAAGGCACTAACTAAAACCTGTTGTTGTTCTTCAGTTTGCAAATTGCTCATCATATGTTGTTGGCACCAAAATGCACACTACTTCCTTCTATGGCTGCTGGATTGGAGGACATGAATTCTGAACTGCTTTCGGAATCAGAACCCGCGTCATCTTCTCACACGGTATACCACTTAATTTAATTGGTTTTTAAGCTTATTTTCTGTCAATTTTTTTTGCTGAGGAATAATCTAATGCAACTTTTATGTTTGTATACTTAATCCAATACCTATTGGACACATGGACCATCCACCCAGTTGCCCCACCTTGGATTGCCATTTGCCCAAAAAATTGCTCTGATTAGATATGATCCTATCCATCAGCAGATTTTCTGCTGTGGAATGTGAACCATGGAGTTTTTAATGTGCATTTGCGGGCTTTTGATTGGATGGTCAGCACTCTTTTTATCAGAAGCAAACAAAGGAAGGTGATGACTGCCAGATGGATGGTCCATTTTGATCAAAGTCCACAAAGGAATGGGCATTGCGTCCTACAAGAATAATTGTACATGTTTTTGTTTCTTCTTCCTACTTAACATCTTCTTTATAAGATATGTTCTGGTTACGGCACTTTCTAACTTTCTACCATTTCTACTATTTTAATCATCAAATGCCAACCCTTAATCTCTTTTGGTTGTGCCAGCCTAGCGGATTTGTTTTGTGGTGTAGGTGTGTAGCTAATCTTCATCACTCATTTACAGTTCAGTTGTCATCATCATCATCATCTTCTGAGCCTTATGGATCGGCTACATGAATCCTGTTTTGCCATTCCACGCTATCAAGGGCCAAACCTACACCCTAGCATGCATGAGTTTGGAATGTCATATTGTTCGGATTCATGATGTAAGTTCTGGCATAAGTTTGATGCCAGCTGCCAACCTAACACAACCCTCCTTTATCTAGGCTTGGGACCGGCAATAAGACCGCAAACTCCAACTGGTGCAATGTAATAGACTATTATATAGGTTAATTACAATTAAGTGCTATCTAGTTGTCTAGCACACAAGTTGATTACAATCAACAAGTCATTTAAAGTTCAGTAGTATACCTTAATATTCTAAATTATTCTTTATGTTTTCTTCCACAAATATGGGTGTCAATGCAGCAGATCTGGGCAGGTTTAAGGTCAGCCCAAGCCAATCAATACAGGTCCTGACCCAATGAAGATTTGTTAGGCCCAAAGGCGACCATTTTTTTTTTTTTTTTCTAGATTACATATAGAAATTGCATAGCAGGCTGAGTTTTGGTGACACGCCTTGATATTGTATGGGGCCCACTGTGCTTTGTATGTGAAATCCAATCTGTCCATTAGGTGTGCTACCCATGGTGTGCCGTAAAGGCCGTTACGGGGCTGTAAAGGTAACGGTGGCAACCGTTACACGTTACAGGGTTGTAATGGCCGTAACAGTTGTTATGGAAAAAAATGACCTGTAATTGCCGTTAACAGCACGTTACATCCCCTATTAAGGCCATAATAGCCCTGTAATGGTCTATTACAGGACATATATAGGTTTTTCATACTTTTTAATCAACATTACGAGGCAGATATAGGTTTTTCAGGAGTTTTTTCAATAAATAAAAAAATAAAAAGAGAGCGTAACGGCCGTTATGCCCGGTATTGTAAAGGCAACGGTGGTGGCCATTACGGCCAGCGTTACTATTACGAAACACCTTAGTGCTACCCAAACTTAGCTTGTCACTTGTATTTAGGATGAACCATTAGCCAGTCAAAACGGTGGTGAACTATGTAATGCAGGAGCATTTTCACACCGGGCTCGAGTGGGGTAGCCCGTGGGATGCGGGGACACACTAGGGGTGGGCGACCCATGTGATTTGGGGCCCACGGGGGAGGTCTCGTGCTCGAGACTCCTCACCGGGAGTGATTAATGCGCATTTCACACAGTGCTCGAGTGGGGTAGCCTGTGGGATGCGGGGACACACTCGGGGTGGGTGGTCTGTGTGATTTGGGGCCCACGAGGGGGGTTCAGCCGAGGTCCTAACCCATGAGATGTGGGGCCTGGGCTATGAGATAAATGGATTAATTCGCTATACTCTAATAGTTCGAGCTTTTAGAGCAAGTGGTTAATTGTCCTGCATCAAATTGGTGTCAGAGCGGGAGGTCTCGTATTCGGGACTCCTCACCGGGGGTGATTAATGCAGGAGCATTTTCACACCACGCTCGAGTGGGGTAGCCCGTGGGATGCGGGGACACACTCGGGGTGGGTGACCCATGTGATTTGGGGCCCACGAGGGAGGTCTCGTGCTCGAGACTCCTCATCGGGGGGTGATTAATGCGTATTTCACACCGGGCTCGAGTGGGGTAGCCTGTGGGATGCGGGGACGCACTCGGGGTGGGCGGTACATGTGATTTGGGGCCCACGAGGGGGGTTCGGCTGAGTTCCTAACCTATGAGATGTGAGGCCTGAGCTATGAGATAAATAGATTAATTCGCCATACTCTAACAATTCGAGCTTTTAGAGCAAGTGGTTAATTGTCCTGCATCACTATGTTAGTCTCTACATTTATGCTTGGAGGCCCACACTGTTGTATGCTGCAATTCATGAGAGATTACATGAAAGCAACCTCATCAGTGGTATATGCTCATCAAGTGTGTTAATCCAACCCTACAAATCATGGACCCCTTTGTGGATGGAGCGGTCTTAACATTGAGATGATGAAACAATTTTGGTTATTCAAATTTTCCATTAAAATTAGACTAGGCCTAAAGAGTTTAGTGAGCCACTTGATGAGCAGCTTGGATATTGCACTGTTGCACATGTAAAACTTTGAGTGCCCTTGCATATCATTGCAAGTACACATGCATTTCTCAAGGAGGAAGTTGAAGCATTTTTATTTTGGAATCTGTTGCCATTACCGCTTGCACAAGGGCAAAACTGGAAAATGGTTAGGTTCGATTATTTCCGTGAAAATAAAAGGAGAACTTGGTTGGTCCAGAATACTCATGTGAGGGGAAATTTGGTCCTTATCCAAGGTATTCCGTAACAGCCACCACCGTTACCTTTACGATATAGGTCGTAACGGCTGTTACGGATTTTTACTAGGAAAAAAAAAAAAAAACTCAAAAAACCTATATCCGCTCTGTAATGTTGAATAAAAATCCAATTTTTTTTTTGTATCTAACGGCCTTTATAGGGGGTGTAACGGGCTGTTAATGGCGGTTACATGTCATTTTTTTCATAACCTTTATGTAACGGCTTTTATGGCCCTGTAACAGCCTTTACGGCACACCATGCCCTTATTCCTTGAAAAACTATAATTTTAATGGAACTTTATACAAAATATAATTTTAGATGTTATAAAAATATTAATAAAATGGTGAAGAACTGAATGTGCAGATACTTGAATACTTTCAATGCTTTGTTTGCATTGCCTAGGGAATGTAATGCGATACATTCCAGATATCATATATTATATTTTGAGGCCCATGAGGCCTTATATTATATTAATATTCCCTCGTCCTGAAATCGGCTAATCAGGAGGTCAGGTGGCTTGCTAAAAGTGGAGTGACAGAGGGTCACTTACACCCTTTCTTATCTTTGCAAATCTCTCTCTCTCTCTCTCTCCTCTCTCTCTCTCTCTCTCTCTCTCTTCTCTCTCTCTCTCTTTCTCTCTCTCTCTCCCCCCTTTTTAAGGTCACTTATACCCCTATCTTTGCAAAATCTCTCTCTCTCTCCTCTCTCTCTCTCTCTCTCTCTCTCTCTCTCTCTCTCTCTCTCTCTCTCTAAAAAATCATCGCCATTTAAAAAATGGGGCTAGTGAAAACAAATGATGTTTTGAATGCCGGGTGTAACTAATGCTTTGGAGAAATGGGCATTGAACTGTAAACAAGGCGTATCCACCACGAAGTCGTGCCATTGTCGTGCATACTCAATCCAGCATTTTCATGACATGATCATCTTATCAAAAGTGAAGCTCCTGCTCGATATTGGAGAGGGAGTATGTGGCTTCTTCTGTTAGTTACTCAATGGACAGATAATCCTCAAAGCATGGATTAAAAAACCATCTAACTTGACTCGTCAGAGTCATTTATGATTTGTTGGAAAATGAAATGAGTTGCCCCCTAAAAAACATGCATTGATTCTGACCGGGTTGGAGTGAATCATGCTGGTTTCAGTTCCAGGTGAGTGTCAGTCCAAATCTGAGTTTTGATTCTTCACCCCGGGTGAACTATTTCAGCTTGTATTCATGGTAAGGCCTAAGAATACACTCGTATTTCTATATGACCGTTGTAGTTCTTATATTGAATGACAGCTGCAACTTAATGCTATGGAATTGAGCGCTGTATGTTCCATGCTGTTTTTTTTTACAAAGCTACGCCTACTAGGCTTCCATGCTGGTGTTAATCTTTTATTCTTGTCTTCAAACAGGAAGCTAGTTTTGATATAAAGCTTCCTAGGAGAAGTTTGCTTGTACAATTCACCTGCAATGCATGTGGCGAAAGAACACAACGGACTATAAATAGAACAGCCTATGAACGGGGAACTGTTTTTGTACAGGTACTTTCTTTTTACTGCATATGACATCCTCCATAGTGCCCTGCTCAAGATTTTCTCACTTTATGTTTCTTAACTAGCCAATGGCTTTTTTTTTCTCCAGTTTTTATGAACATCTCATATAATTGTGTTTAACTGCTGTCTACTTGGTTTAAATTTCTCTGTAGAAAACATGCGAGCTGTTACAAAGTTTTTGCATAATTTCATCAATGCTTTATGTAACAAGGAATTTCCATTTTTTGTGAATATTTTGTGTTAGAAATGTGTTTGTAAAACCATAGTAGACTACATTGTGGAAACTGTAACTTATTTATTTCAATGAGAATAGCATGAATATATAAAGACGAGAGATCTATACAAATACAGAGAGATCCTAAAAGACATACATCTCAACATAAAAGAAAATATCCTAATCTAGAAGATTATCCTAATCTAATTTAACATCCTTAAACTCAAGGTGCTTTGAAAGGAGTAGCTTAATTTTGTAAGATACAAAGAACATTATTCGAAAAGAAAAAAAATGCAACAGTAACATGAGCAGGCATGAGGCGACAAAACAACGAGTAACATCAAGTGAGCAGGCACCTCTGGGATGTGAACTATTTGTACTTCCAACAACTGGGAAACGATCTAATGGCACTTTCAGTGGCAGGGATTTCACTCATTACTCTTCCGGTGGATACACACTTTTGGTAGCTGAGAGTTCAACTGTTGCTCTTTTAGTGGCCTTAGATGTTCCGACAACAAAGAAAAAACAGGTTTGACCACAAGGCCAACATATTAACCAGGTCCGGTCCATAGTATCCATACGCCTAGCACAAAAACATGTCTAGTTCATACACTCAACACAAAAACGAGTTCGGTCCAAAACGCCCGGCACTCAAATGAAAAACACATCTTGTCAAAAGGCTGGGTACAAAGAAGATAGATTGTCGACATACGAAGGAGATGATTGATGGTGTGATGGACGGGTGCTGTGGTGATGCACGATGTTATATGATGAGATCAAAGGCCCCAAAACAAGGGTCAACGACCCATATTAAAAAAATTAAAAAATGGATGAAGCAGCAATGCACCCTTCTTGATGCTACAAGTGCCTAAAGAGGCGAGGGTTTCTCTTTCATCGAATCCTTTTTTTTTTTCCCGAATGATATTAAAGTTTCAGAGATACTGTAATTGGAGAATGAAGGTCTTTATTTGTGACATTGAAGAACTAATTGCTCTCTCCCTGTGGGACCTCTAGTGTGACGATGATGGTGGCTATGGGTTTGGCAATGCAAGAGGAGAGACAGAGGAATGGTGATGATGGAGTGGCATCGTGTGTGGTGGTAGATGGGTGGAGTTGGTGATGCTAGCAAACAGGCAATGGGTCGAGATCTGCCCGGGATTGGTGGCAGAGGTGATGACAATTCTGTAAAACAAGGTTCTTGAATAGAATGGTTTTTCTTTCTTTGGGTATGTTGAAGACGAAGAGAGAAGACACAAGATCTGGGCGCTCGTCAGATCTGGGTGATGATGACAGTTGGTGATGGTGGCGGTTGTGGAGCAGATCTGGGTTTGGTACTTGCCGGAGATGGGGCAAATGGGGACAGAGGACCAATAATGGTGGCAGGGATCCAAACTGACAATGATGGCGCAGAAGAAGATGAAGCACAGGTATGGGTTGCAACTACGATGGTAGAGCAGTAGCGACAACGGGATTTTGGTTCATTAGATCAGCAACAGATGGTGGCAGTTGTAGGAGAAGATGAAGATGATGCCGGTGGTTGTAGGGCACACCGACGATTCCGGCGGCTGAAAAAGTAGATCCAATGACAATACCGGAGGTTAGATATCACTGCTGATGATCATGGGTTCCAATCTGGTTGACGCACACTACTGCCAGAGAAGATGACTGATGCAGAGAGGAGTGCAGGAATGCTCAGGGCCAACAACAGACAATGATGAGAAGGTGGGATGACAAGGGTGATGAGGCGGGACAAGGAAGATGAACGGTTGAGATCGGGGCCTAATCATGCTCTGATAATATGTAAAACTGTAGAATACATTTTGAAAGCTTATTTTATTTCAATGAGAATAACATGAATATATGAAAGACATGGGAGATATGTAGAGATCTGGAGTGATCCTAAAAGATAAGATTTCCTAATCTAGAAGATTAGCCTAATCTACTCAGGAGTGGATTAGGCGTGGCCCCGGACTCGCCCAAGATGGCGCAGCCCGTTCTGTGGGGCTCACCTTGATGTATGTATTTTATATCCACGCTGTCCATCTGTTTTGACAGATCATTTTAGGGAATTAGCCTCAAAAATGAAGAAGATCCAAGTCGCAGGTGGACCATACTATAGGAATCAATGGTGATTGAATGCCCTACCATTAAAAACATCCTAGGGTCCACTGTAATGGTTATTTACCATCCAACCTGTTGATGAGGTTACACAGACCTGGATGAAGGGAAAAGGCAAATATCAGCTTGATCCAAAACTTTCGTGGCCCATTAATTTTCAATCACCACTTTTTCCTATGGTATGGTCCACCTGAGAATTGGATCTGCTTCAGTTATTGGCTAATTCCCTAAAATGATCTGTCAAAACGGATGGATGGCGTGAATATAGAATACATACATCAAAGTGGGCCCCGTGGTAAGGGTCGCACTGTCTTGGGTGAGGCCGGGGCCGCACCTAATCCGCTCCCAATCTACTTTAACAGTGACCAACGTGTAAATAGAGGAAAGGAAACTCTGGATCCATCCATTCTTTTGGCTTGTGTTATATTTCATACACTTTATATGGTATTAGTGCATTTCAACCTATCTGGTTATGTTCTTACGTACTGTATGATTTCATGATCTAATATTTGGAAGATTATAGTTTTGTTGACATTAAAAAAGAAGAAGAAAAGATTTAGAAGATTATATAGGCAATTGATATTTCCACCAACCCTCTTCGGTTTCTGATTTATATACAGCTATCTTCCATATATAGTCCAAGTGAGGGATTCAAGCTTCCCATTCACCTATCAAAAAGGTACAAAAGTTTACTATTTCAAGGAGAAGACTCCTGTGGCCCTCCTTATCCTTAAATGTGGTGCACCTTTACTTCTATCCAAACATCCAAATTGTGGGCCACATCATGGATGAATCATGAATCGGAATTCAGAATGATCGGGGTCACTCCCTACCTTCCAATTAGTGGCAATCAAATGGAAAGAAGTAAAATATTGAATGGTCATATTTCAATGGGCGATTTTCTCAAATAAGTAAATAAAATAAAAGGCAAAATCAGATTCTTACTATTGTGTTCTCGATCTGATTTTGGTTGTTTCATTTGCAATCCGATCAGAATTTGGACAGGCTGGATGTGTGCGATGTTTCTGATGGACGAGTCGTAATCACTTATAAAATGGTTGGGAACTTTCATGGAATCTAGATGGAAATGTGTGTATGCAAATCAAGTGGTGGGTGTAAATACTGGCTCATTATAGTATAGTTGTATCAACATGTGAACGTCCAAGACAGTCTTGTGTCAATGTCAAACTTGCACAGGTCATGGCGAGTAGTTTCGTACATTTAAAAAAAAAATCTGTGAGAAATAAATCTTCAGGTATAAGTTCGTATTGGTATCTACTGATTTTTTTATTTGGTCAAAATATTTTATATGTATGCACCAGTGATTACCTTTCATTTGCAATTAAAATTCTTCACTTAGGGTGTGTTTGGTTGCATCAAATTTCATGAAAATTTTACATCAAATTAGACTGATTTATCATGACATGTCATGAAGTTTCATGATATTTGGTGCAAACAAACACACCCATAGTAATAAATAAGCTTCACAATTTTAGGCAGGGGATAACCAAACTAAATTGATCAAAGCTCTAAGATATATTAAGTTTTTGATTTGGCATTACTCGTGCATAATGAGGTACTGATTTCAAAATTGAAGTCCTGAATCTAGTAAAAAATCCATGGAATTTCTAGCTTGAAGTAGAAAGATCTGATCATTTTGCAAATAACATTAAAAGTATCGTGCTTCAACCCACAAAAGCCTGCTATCTGATTCATCTCCTTTTCTAGGTCTTGTGGTTCATCTTATTATGAATAAGTTTTGAAAATGTTTTGTACTCATGTATTAATGGAGCTTACCATCAGTGTGCAGGATGTCTCCAGCATCATAAATTAGTTGACAACCTCGGCCTTGTTGTTGAGTATGATTTGCGAGAGGATTCGGATTCTGACACTAATCAAGTGTAACATGTACAATATATTTTCAAGGATTGTAAGTGACGTTGCATCTTATTATAGTGTTTCTTTTGCCCTGTGGAATGCATAGTTCTAAAACTTGGTGACTCGACTTGAAACTCGGCCAAGTCAACTTGACTAGACAAGGTTTTGAGCCAAATCTCTTGGAACTGCTGAGCATAACTCAGTTGAATCTTTCAACCAAAAAATAAAAACTCAAGTTGAAACTTGACTAGATTTGTTGAGTCAGCTCGTAAACTCAGTCGAGTCTACGTGACCCGACATGACTGACAATGTAACTCGACATGACATGACTCGGTTGAGTCACGTAAACTCGGTCGAGTCTACGTTAGTCGACATGACTTGACCATGTAACTCACCCATTCAAATGCTTCTTTTTTTGTTTTCCAATAAAAAAAATGCATTGGATGAAACTTGAACCCACACCTCATTTCAAAGCACAGGACCCCTCACTGCACGACGGGCAGCCATGTCGTGTACTCTATTGTTTTTATTTATTTTATCTATATTTAAAAAGTTTAATATTAACCAACCAAATCATATAGTTTATATTTAATTATGAATATATTGAGTCGGGTCTTCAATATAGATTAGTCTCACTTCAAAAAAGGGTGGGGACACCCTGTGCCTTCAATATATATATATATATATATATATATAGAGAGATATATATAGAGAGATATAGAGAGAGAAGAGAGAGAGAGAGATCGAGTTTTTGGGTTTTTGAGCTATGGTTGATTGAAAATTAACCCAAAAATAAATAAGATAAAATAAACAAAGCACAAAGAATCACAAGAACAAAAAGAGAAATCATTATTACATGTAAACAAAAGAGGCATTACTCATCAGCCATCAACGGCGATGATAACAAAACAAGGCACAGAGCACAACAGTATAATCGCAGAAGTGACTTTGGTTGCTTATAATTGATTTCCATTTCTCAAACTTGAATTCATCTGCTTCATTAATCACAGAGACATTTTAAAACAATCTTTGGGGCTTTTGGTTTGAATTTGTCTATTGCCGCATTGCCGAAATACATTTGACAAAACAATTACATTCATCTTCCGTACCCACATTCCTTAAATAGCTAAAAGAAATCTCTTCCTAGCAGATCGCAAGAACTCTTAACCCATAACTTCAAACAACAAAAAATGGCCAGCCCAATCCTCGCCCATCTCCCAAACACCCCTCCATTCCTGTAAATTGTAATCCCTTCATTCTGCAATTGTGAAAAAAGATAACAAAAAGATTACTCAATATACACTGGTGGAATCTAATTTCGAAAGTGAAATGCTCCAACAAATAGGTGCACCAGCAACAGAACTCCGTTGTTGGTGAACCGCATTGCGCTCCAGTCAAGATCACGCAGAGTGAGAAATGGATCCCACTCACTTTGACCTTTTAAGAGGAATTGTCATCAATTGGAGCCCATTTTTAGATTGGACAATTGTACAGTTCACCAGTAGCAGAGCTAACGTTGGTTTTGAGCAGTGTCCATATTAAAATAATGTTAACTGCAAGAGTGCATTACCTCATCCAGTTGGGGTGCAGGAGCCACTACATCATCTGAGGTTACAGGTGTAGGTGGTGCTGGCGGGCTCTTTGCCAATGGGGCTGGAGCAGGTCCATGATGATGATGATGGTGGTGGTGGTGGTGCTCCGCTTCTTGCTTTCCGTTGGAGCTGGTGGGTGCAGGTGCTGGGACTGGCGGGATCACAGCCGGTGGAGGAGCTGGTGGCTTGACTGCTGGTGCAGGTGCGGGTGGTGGTGTTACTGGTGCTGGTGTTGGTGGAACCTGCGGCGGTGGTGATGTGGGTGCTAGTGGTGGAGGTGAAGCTGGTGACGGTGGCAATGCTGGAGGTGGTGATGTTGGAGGTGGTGATGCTGGAGGCGGTGATGTTGGAGGTGTGGATGCTGGGGGCGGTGATGTCGGAGGTGGTGGTGGGAGGTGGTGATACTGGGGGCGGTGATGTTGGAGGCGGTGATGTTGGAGGTGGTGATGCCGGGGGCGTGATGTTGAGGGTGGTGGAGTTTGAGGAGGTGGGCTCGACGATGGCGTTAATGCAGGTGGTGTTGGTGATGATATGGGAGTGGATGTGGGGGCCACATTTGTTGGTGGCAGTGGGACTGCTGGTGGTGGTATAGAAGGCGCTACTGCAGGTGCTTGCGCATGGACGGTGCTGATCAGAATGCCGAGGCAGGCCACAATGCAGCCCACCACCCAGATCTCATCATTTGAAAGGTGAGTACATAGTGAGAATGTGATGGGGGGCTATATATGGGGAAGATGGTGGCAGGAGGTTGAGTAGAAATGACTAGTTGGTATGGAAGGAGAGCTGTGATTTCATGTAGGTGAACGTTCCTTGTCAGCTGCTGGTGATTTGCAGGGGCAAATTGGTTATTTTGATTCTTAGATTTATTCCCCAAACACCCATCATGCATATGCCATCCAAGCCATTCATCAGATGGTTCAAATGTGTATGAGGAAAACATAGGGTCAGGATTAATGATCACCGCCTATGTTCTAGACACTTACGCACCCCACCTGAAGAGTGGAGCAACCTGAGTGGATTGGACTATGCTAACAATGCGACTGGTGGTTTGCAAATGGATGTGAAAGAGTTGTGCAGAATAAGCAGTTTGCACATCATTCAATGGCCATAACTCAAGAACGGTAAGAATCATCCATTCAGTGTGCTTTTTGGAGTATGATCCATCCATGTGATGGCCATCCAAATTGATGGTCTTGATAATCACACAGATGTGCTGCACGCCTTGCGTGTAGATTGTGTGTATCGCAGAAAAGTTGCACTGACAGCCATCAAATACAAACGGGCAAGATTGAGCCGAGAAAGTGGGTCATCATCCACTTGAAAGATCTTTGTGATGAAACGTTGGTTGGATGATGCTGACCATTTGATCTATGGCTTGTGAAATGGACAGTTATATAGGAAGTGACCAACGGTTATCTCTTAATCGGGTTGATTTTTGCAGTGGCCCACAAACAGTGGGCTGGAGCAGATAGTCCATATCAATGCTCAGGGCATCTCCACGTCTCCAAACAGCTGGTTTCATAAGACAATATACCTTCGTCTCTGTCGACATTGATAGATCAATGGCAACAACTGATGGGCCCCACTTGAGTGGGCTAGGTAGGGACTCAAATCAATGTATTTATGGGAAGCTACGATTAGTAAATTCTAACCACTTCGACTATCAATGATAATCAAAACAAATGTTTGGACAGGCCTTATCCAGGTCATCTCAATCTACAGGAACTGGATTAGAGCTAGGTCTGGGGTTCGCCTGGATCAGCCCATACGAGCTCACCTGATTTTTTACTGAGCTGAAGCCCGGCCATTGATCTTCCTAATCTTAATCACTTATCATAAAAAGAAGACCATTCTCCTTAACTTACTCAATGGGACTAGATGGGCGCGTCCCCCCCCCCCCCCCCTTTTTTTTAGTCGCGTTTTTTAATGCAATTTAGCAAACTCGGGTTGATCCCTCGCCATGCCAGTTACTATGGCTCGTTTGGATACCACCAAATAGGTTATTTTTTCTACTTAACAACAATAGATAAGTAACTTATTTGAGATCATTGTTTAAATTATCTCCATATTATTGTTATCTCTAGCTTGGTGATACCGATAACACTGATAGTGATACCGATAACATCAATAGTATTAGCAATTCCAGGCATTGGCAATGTACTAAGCATCGCCAACATATCGATATTGCTAATATTTTTAATTGTGTGAATTCCAGGCATTGCTTGTATTGCCAATGTATCGATATCACCAATGTATTGCCAATATTGTTCACTGTGTAAATTCTAGGTAACACCGTGACGCTTGTATCACAAGTGTATCGGCGATATTTCAATAATATTGTCAACGTACAGATATCACATAAAGTTTGTTTATTAAAAAAAAAAAAATCAATTTCAAAATTTTTATGGTGACATTGTTGAATGCAGTTTTCAATTTGTTGTTGCTAATATTGATAATATCTCAATGTTGTTGTTATCACAACATGCGCGATATCAAGACTATAATCTTTCGTTTCCTTTTCAATTGTTGATAATTTCTTGGTAAAATATCGTGAGTCATCGGTATTCTACAATACCGATGGATTTTTAGATGGATGATTGGATGGTTATATGGGATGGATATGATGGTTAGATTGTTTCTTACGACGAAATATGCTTTTAAGCCTTCATTAAATGGAAACTTATTATGTATAACATTTTTGCCAATTTTTATTCATAATATGCAAATATGTGTATTTTAACATCTCCTGAAGTTCGCTGAAAATTCTACCCAATTTTCTCGTGTATTTCTACATTTCCGATTATTAGCGATATTATCGGTAATATCGATATTGTTTCCGTATCCCTAGCCAACAAAACTTGTAGCGATACTGATACTTTGAACATGCTTGACATAAGTAAGTTTTGTTTAAAATCAATTGTAAGTAACTTTTTTTTACTTAAGGGCTTGTTGGATACGCGTTTTGGGATGTATTATATTGTATCGTATTAGAAGTTATGATTTGACGTTTATCGTGTTTGAATTGGAGTGAATAGGAGTTGAATCCCATGCGCGTGATACAAACTCCAACCAAATTTTTGAACTGACGGTAGAGTTTGTCAGAGTACTTCATATTCATTACGATGTATTCGGCAGCGGACGAAAGTTTGAAATTTGTACAATTACAAGATATCTGGTACCTATGCAGTGTAAGATCGGGATCGTTCATTTGGTACATTTCAACGTGAAAATCATCTGGGCTAGAAATCAGAAAGTTTCATACGTCAAACAGGGATCTTACCTAGCAACCCGGTTACCTTCTCCTCTCTGCATTTCTCATCTCTCTCTCTCTCTCTCTCTCTCTCTCTCTCTCTCTCTCTCTCTCGCAAAAAGCATAGGAAATGATCCCTATCTTTCTCTCAATGGCCCTTCTCTTCAGAGACAGGGGCCTTGGAGACTCGAAAAGAGAAATGGGTGGCAGCGCCCGCATCCCCGCCGCTGAACTCCCTTCCCCCTTTGGGGAATTAGGCTGCAGCCTTTCCGACGCCGAGCTTCGAGAGACTGGCTACGAGATATTCATCGGATCCTGCTGCGGCTTCAGGTGGAAAGCCAATGACTTTCATCCCTCAATCCGAGAGATCCGAGAAGGCGTTGAATTCGTTGCCGTCTTCAATCTCGCCTTCTTTGCAGAGATCCTTGACTTCGACCGTGGCAAGCAATAAGAAGAAGGCGCTGGGGTTGAAATCTTCATCTGGGCTAGAAATCAGAAAGTTCCAGATGTCTACGTGGAAAAAAATGGATGGTTACAAAAAATTGAGGACCGTTACTCGTGCATGGTGGGACCTGCCAGTTGAACAGTCTGTATCTTGTATATATGGAGATATATTTTTTTTATCGGAACTGTTGCAGTGCTAGGCCATGCTTAAGATAGTCAACAATCGAAAGAGAAGACATTGGGCTCCCAAAGCCGTCCAACAATTACTTCTTTGATCATAGAGCCCATCCATGCAATGTCCCATCAATAGTCCTGATTACAAGATATATTCATAACTATATAGCTGTTGTAGGTACGTGTCCCATGTTTGTTGACGATCCGTACATTTTGAATTGAAATTTATACGATTGTACAATACGCTGATATAATACGTCCTATCCAAACATTGATCTGTAGAACGTATTGTATACTATGCCAAACAATATCTCCTATCCAAACATTGATTAGTATCTGATTGATTTTGATGTATTCTGAAAATCAACTAATGTTTACATGAACAATACCCGAATACAATACAATACATTCTAATACGTGAATCCGAATAGTGGGTGGCCCACATATAACAGTAGCATTGAATGCTCACCGTTGAAAACTTTCCGGGCCCACCTTGATTTTTGTATCCATCCCAACCATTAATAAGGTTATTCCAACTGGGTTCAACTGAAAATAAATAGCCTTATCGAAAAATTTATGTGGCCCATGAAGGTTTCAACGGTGAGCGTTCAATGCTACTATTATATGTGGTGTGCCCCACTTGATTTTTGGATCTGTAAATTTCTAGGCCCAATTACCTGACGTGAGCCGTTGAAACTGACGGACAGAGTGGATTATTGACTGACATCGTAGTGGGCCCCACATGCCTTCCGCCTGTAGGGGTTCTCTTATCTGTCGACTGTCGCGGAGTTGCGGGAAATTCGGACCTGCTAGCAGCATTGATGAGATGCACTGTTTAGGATACGTCGGGACTGTAGCCGTTGGATCTGAGGTCAATGTTGGTGATCCAAAACCGTTTTCAAGATGGGCCTTACAATCAATGAGGGATAACTCACGGTGAAACTCTCCAATTGTAATACTAGAGT
Source organism: Magnolia officinalis (assembly GCA_021015155.1). Classification (NCBI taxonomy): domain Eukaryota; kingdom Viridiplantae; phylum Streptophyta; class Magnoliopsida; order Magnoliales; family Magnoliaceae; genus Magnolia; species Magnolia officinalis. The sequence goes on from JAJHSJ010000004.1 coordinate 107,738,071, forward strand.
ACCATATCCATTGCTTTGTGGCCCATTGATTCAAACGTACAAGATTTCTCGATCTTGAATATTTTTAAGGATGACATATCCATAGTTACATTTCATCGGATCAACCGTTCAGATCATTGATTATGACCCCAGATCAAGGGCTATAGTCCTGATGTATCATTTTACTGTGTAATAAGTGGTGATTGTATTCTAGCAACTCTCTTTAGATGATGGAATAAAAATTTCAGTTTGTTTTGCTCCCATTTTGGCCGTTGGGGCTGCTATTCGCTCGTGTACTAATCAGGACCGCTGCTTTGGTGGGCCACAGCGTGATCGTGGCTTCGAAGGACTGTTAATTTGGACCCATAACCTGCACGAGGTGGATTTCACGAGGTGGACACATTTCTGATACAAAATGTACGGTCCACATAATTTCTGATACTAATGTACGGTCCACAATCCAAAATGTACGGTTCACATCATTTCAATACGGAAATTCCGGTGTTCTCGGATCTCATTGGTCCACATCATTTCTGATGACTCAAGATAACAAGTGTTGAATTTCTCTCTCCCAAATAGATTGTGTGCTACACAGCACGACTTTTAAATTAGTTGTCGTATATTTTAGCTTGTTTGTTTAGAATAAATGAAGTTCTTTACTATAAATAACAACATATGTAATAAATAAATTTATAAATATAAAAAATAAGATGTGTATTAAAATATAATAAACTAATGTAATCATTAAAAATTAGCATGTATTCATCCGACCAACCTGACTGAACCCGCTTGGGTTGAGCTTGGGTTAGAATTCTCACCCGAGGTTAGGTAAGGGTTGAGGTACAAGAACCTGGGTTTGGCTAGGGTTGAGCACTAACCCTCCCAATCACCCCCCCCCCCCCCCCCCCCCCCCCCCCCGGTGTCAAGGGACGTCTCATGTGATTGAACTGTCCCCATCGAAAGTAGGGCCACAGAACGCACAATCCACATCAAAGGTGGGCTCCATATGATGGATGACCCATATTAATGTGGGCCCACATAATGGATGGTCTACATTAAAGGTTGGCCCTGATGATAAATAGCTTACATTCAAAGCAGACTAGTATAACGGACAACCCTCTTCAAAGGTGGGGCCTACATGATGGATGGTCCACATCAAAGGTGGGCTCCACATGATGGGCAGTGGACATTGAAGCGGGGCCCTTCATGATGGATGGCCCACAACGAGGTGGGTCCCAAATGATGGACAATCCACATTGAAGTTGGTCATTAATGATGAATGGCCTACATCCAAAGGAAGCCCCCATGATGGGCGGGCCACACATGATGGATGGTCCACACCAAACGTGGGCTTCACAGGTTGGATGACCTACATCAAGGTGGGCCACACATGATGGATAGTCCACGTCAAAGGTCAGCCCTAACAATGAGTGGCCCACATCTAAGCCGACCCCCTCATGATGGGCAACCCACATCAAAGGTGTGGCCCACATGATGGATGGTCCACATCAAAGGTGGGCTCCACTTGATGGGTGGTGGATATTGAAGGTGGGCCCCACATGATGGACAATAATGTTGATGGTGGCCCCATGTGATGGATGACCAATATCAAAGTGGGCCTTACATAAGGGACAACTTTCATTAAAAGTTGGCCCCTAATAGTGAATGGCTCACATCCAAGTGGACCTGCATGATGGATTACCACATCAAAGGTGAGGCCCACACAATGAATAGGTTACATCAAAGGTTGGCCCCACATGAATATAAGGGTGGACCAACAAACATGAGGGATAAATACTCATGTTATGTTGGAAACAAAATATGCTTTTCTACTTTTTAGCTAACAAGTATATTATTTACCAAACAAACTTATTTACTTATAAATAGAAATCAAGATAAGCTACTTAAGGCATAAGTGGCTTATAAAGAAACTTACAATGCAAACACCTCCTAAAACCATGTGAATGGCTTCAAAGAAAAGCTTTTTTCTTTTTTTTCTTCTTCATCTTCTTTTTTAAATTAATAGGAGCTGCATTCAAGCAAGCCCTTGGGGGGCGTCTGGATCATAAGTTACTTTAAATAAGCTACTTATGTTTTAAGTAGCTTATCTTGATTTTTTACTTATTCAGCAAATAAGTATGTTTGGTATATACTTATCAGCCAAAAGTAAAAAAGTATGCTTGGAGCAAATAAGTATGTTTGGTACATACTTATCAATCAAAAATTGAAAAGTATGTTTGGTTTCTTACATCGTATAAGTACTTATCTCTCAATTTTGTTGGTTCACCTTAATATCCACTATCCATATGTGGGCCCAACCTTTGATGTAGATTGTTCCTTATGTTGGGCCCGCCTTAGATGCGGACCTTCCATCGTGCCCTTTAATGTGGACCATCCATCATGCAAGGCCCAACTTGAAGTAGGCTATCTGTCAAGCGGGGCCCGCCTTGGATGTGGGTTATTCATCAATAAAGCCCTACCTTCAATGTGAATTGTCCTCGTGTAGGCCACCTTGATATGGGTCCTCTATCCTGTGGGGCCCACATCAATGTTATTGTCTGTCATGTGAATCCCACCTTTATATCCACCACCCATCATGTGGAGCTTGCCTATGATGTGGACCATCTATCATGTAGGTCGTCCATCATGCGGGGCCCACCTTGGACATGGGTCATTCATCATCGGCACCTTTGATGTAAAGTCCACTATACGGGGCCCACCTTGATGTGGGCGATCCATTGTTTGGGCCCACCATCAAAATAAATTGTCCATCATATGGGCCCACCTTCATATGCATCACTCATCACGTGGGGCCCACCTTCTATGTGGATTGTCCATTGTGTCGTTGGTTTCATCATGCCTAAACGTCAGGCTGTAAAGCTTGAGGTTGGTTTCAGCCGGGCCCACTGGCCCTATTCAAAAATTCAATTTTACTTGGCATGGGCCAAGCTGATCGACTGCCCTCATTCAAATCACTAATGATATTTGATTTCGGGTCCAGCTTGAAAGTGATGTATTTAGGATTTGGAGCACAACCCTCATATGAATGCAAGAAATTACCATTCCCATGTTTCCACTCTTTCAGCCAATTTCACCTCTGCTGAAGGTATTTAGTTTATTTTTTTCTTAAGTCCATTTTCATACTTTCAATTCCTCCTACAACCTTCCTATTTGCGTGTAGCTGCATGCAACACATCTATTAAAAGGCTAATGTGATAGAGGTCGTGTAGCACACTTTGATAGCTGTGTGATATCTAGTTTGTAAATATGTTGTTGTTGGCTCATTTTAATATGTCGGCATAAAAATTCAGTGGAATAGAGAATTGAGTGAGCCACATCAAGGAAACATTGAGAATGAGTTACCCATCATTCTCTTCTCTCTCTTCTTTCTCTCTCTATAACATGTATCTATATGTAGCCCCCACCTCTCCTCTTTTTTTCTTTTTTTCTTTTTCTTTTCTCTCTCTCTCTCTCTCCTACCTTTTATATCTCTCATCTGCAAAAGATTTGTACCATAATAATGAAAATAATGAGATGCTTGGTTCCACCACCCGATCACCATCATATATGATACGAAGGTGATAAAGCTAATGCTAGAGTTTATTCCATGCTTGGAAATTTTCTGATTTTGCGTGAAGTTTGTGGTGGCGTCTAACAGCTGAAGTAAAGGCGTATTCAAGATCGACCGTAAAGGCCTATTTGAATGGTCCAACTTTCTCATTGTTGGGCCACTATTACACCCTTGCGTTTGATTACTCCGGTGAGGAGTCTCAACACGAGACCTTCTTTGATACCAATTTGATTTAGGACAATTAAACACTTGCTCTAAAAAAACTGATTAATAGAGCACAACGAATTAATCCATTTATCTCATAGCCTATGCCCCACATCCATAGATTAGGTCCTCGGCCGAACCCTCCTCGTGGGCCCCAATCTATGAGTTCTGCCCCCTCATGGGCCCCAAATCACATGGGTTCCAACTCATATAAGTCACCCCGCCTCACACGGGCCACAAATCATATGGGTTCCACAAGCCGCCCACCCCAAGTGTGCCCCCACATCCCATAAGCCACCCCACTCGAGCCCGATGTCAAAATACCCCCGCATTTTTTGGTATGAAATTCACCCACTTCATTTATCAAGCGGCAAAAAATGTAAACCCAACCTTTTAGTAGGAGATTGATGCACTCTTTAAAATCACTACC
>JAJHSJ010000004.1:107742354-107804426 GCA_021015155.1 Magnolia officinalis
CTCCAACGGTCTCGATCATACATATGCATGGCCCAAATTGGTAGAACTCCTTACAAAGCGAGGGTTGCCCATTTTTAATTATGGTAGCAGTTGAAATAGTATTGGTTGTGCATTCCCAATGCATATCCTACGTGCATGTATTTGTGTATTTGAGGTCTGTTAAGCCTACACACGTGTATAGTTTGGCTCATCAACACGCCAACACACGTGCCAATAAGGCACATATGTGCTTGATCCCAGTGGGTGAGTCAATCCAGAAATGAGTTGACTTTGTCCAATCCGAACTCAAATCGAATCGAATTTGAGTCACCCAATAACTTATATATATTAAAGAAAAACTCAAATCTAACATTTCAGCTGATGGAGCACCTAGGTTTTGAGTTGTGATTTCAGCCCATTGATACCCGCTCCGCTTGATCCGACTCGGTACTTGTGACAAGTTGGACTCAGCCTGGATTAGTCCAAGCTAGACCCGGACTTGAATCTGGTCAGGCATGTTAGACCCAGTACCAAGTCAGGTTGAGTACCGGTCAAGCATATTTCAAAACTGAATCAAGCCGGGTCAGCCCTAACTCGGTCCGACTCGCCTTGGTACCCAACTCTACACACAAACACCCAGATCCATAGCTCAACTGGCAGACTGAGTGGAGATACCTCGTTTCAACACTTGAGGTCTTGGTATTGATACCCAGCGGGGGTGGCTTAACATAGAGTATGTGTACTGACATGAGTGTGTACTAACAAGCTAACCCAATAAAAAAAATAAAAACCTCTACACACAAGGTCTCAAGTCCAGCCGGCTGGTCTATAAGTTATAATCCACCCACCCATCTGATAACTTCAACTTTTCATGTGTGTAACATCTAACCCATCCAACTCAATCGCTTGGCCATATCTAAGGATCACCTTTCAATATATATATATATATATATATATATATATATATATATATATATATATATGTGTGTGTGTTTGTGTGTGTGTGTACTCATCAGTGCACTACAGTTCTTTTTTGCTATTTTAATAGCTAAAAATTAATTTATATGGTGTGGCCCACTTGAAAAGTAGATATAAATGATTTTTGCATTAGATGATCCTCATGACGAGGCCAACCTATTAGAAGGGTTAGCTGTGGCATGCACTTAATAGGTTAGATGTAATCCACTGGTTGGACTGTAATTTGTGGTCCAACTAGTTGGACTTGAGACCTACTCCATACAACTGGTTGGACTTGAGACCTACTCCATACACACACATGCATGCATGTATGTATTTACCTTCTTCTTCAGCTCCCGGGGCTTCTGCTCGGCCTTTTTCGGGGCCGGCTTCCCGGTGACGGTCGAGCCCGGAGTTTTTGATGCAGCATCACTGGGTTTGGCAGCCTCTTTTTTGGGCTGTCCAAGCAACGGCTGTGAGCCTACAGGTTTCTCAGCCTTCACTGATGCCATACTTCGCAAGCCTCGTAACTCTTAATAACCAAGAATAAATAGAGAAGCTTGGAAGTTGTTTTGTTGGCTTGGGAAACCTCTAACTCCAATCACTGCTATTTATAGCCGTTCAATCACCCAACATGGAATTAGAATCAAATGGTGATGTGGGAATTGGAATAGATGTTATGCCATTTTAAGATTGGCATTGGATGCTTAGCTTACATTATTGGGACTGTGACACGTAGCTAGTAGCGGATAAGTAACAATCCAAGGGCTAGAAATGTTCGAAGGGATTGTCTTTTTCACCACTCAATTTTTTATTTGTGTGGACCCACCATAGTACCTGATTTGTAGGAGGGAGTTTGGCTCATGACCCCAACACCAGTTAGCTAACACTTGTAGGCCTCACCATGATGTATGTGTTTTATCCACGTTGTTCGTCTATTTTGTCAACTCATTTTAAGGCATGAGTCCAAAATTCAAGCATATCCAAAGCTCAAGTGGACTACACCAAGTAAAATAGTGGGGGATAATGATATCCATTCTCGAAAAACTTGCTAGCGCCCACAATAATACTTGTTTGTCATCCAACCTCTTCATAAGGTCACATGGACATGGATGCAAAGAAATTTTCAAATGTAAGCCTTTAATCCCCACTATTTCTTATGATGTGGTCCACTTGAGCTTTAGATCTGACTTATTTTTAGGCTTATGCCTTGAAATGAACTAAAAAAAAAAAATGGAGCACCCTTATCCATGGCTTAAGTGGTAGTCTGAGTGAAAGATACCTTGTTTCAACACTGAAGTCTTGGTCTCGATCCCTGGTGGGGTTGGCTAACGGTAAAGTGTGATTTGACTGTACGATGTGCTAACAAGCTTTATAATAAAATAATAATAATAATAAGCTAACATGGAGTGTGTGTACTAACATGGGTGTGTACTAACAAGCTAACCCCAAAAAAAAAGGCTAACAAAAAACAAAAAAACAAAAAATAAATAAATAATCTAAATAGAATGGATAAACGGCATGGGTAAAACACATACATTATGGTGGAGCCCATATAGCTTTGACACGGGCTAGCAAGCTAGTGTTGCTATCACCATCCAAACCATGTACTGATTTTTAGGCTAGAAGATCCCGAGTAGTATTACATGTTTAACATACCAAGTTGATGCTCTAAAATGAGCTGAAAAAATGGATGGATGGTGTGGATAAAACACATACATCACCGTGGGGTCTAAATAGCTTGGACACCAACTAGTTGGCTGGTGTTAGGGTCAATCGCCAAGCTGCGTCCCCTTTGTTGGGGCTCCCATCCATGTCTCTAGATCCTGACCATTGATCTAATGGGCCCAACTTCTATTTGTGGTCTACAAATGAACGGTTGAAGGAAAGTGAAATTGAAGATTCAAATTCAATGAAAAGAAAAAGGCCAAAGATTGAAGGCTCAGGAACCTAATCTAGTTGATTTGTGAGGGATCCTCTATTCGTGTCGAGGACCGTCAGATCATAACCATATCATATGTTATAAAATAAAGTAATTTTATAAATTATATTTTAAATAATATAAAAAATATATAAAAAGTATTTGTAAAAAAGCTTTTCTGAGGGTTTTTAGAATAGTCCCACATAGGAAAGGGAATAGAATTTTTTGTGGTTTATATGAAAACAGTGGAGTACCTTATTATTTGCCCACATAGTCCATGGACCATGAGACTTGCGTGAAACACCCGCGCGCTCGGGCTCGGGCTCGGGCTTGGTGCGATGGCGTGGGCATGTAAGGCAGTGTGGCTGTAGAGGCGCTAGTGGCGTACTTTGCACAGACGGGTGCGACTAACTAGCTAAGTTGGATGGCTGGCTGAAGGAAAGAAAAAACTGTAACAGCTATGTTATTAGTGCAGAGACCAACTGTAACTGTTGCATGGCTGGCCCAACAGCTAGAAAACGGCTAGCTGCTCTCACAACAATCACATGCAGCAGTGGTTATGGCTCATGCACAACAGTTAGAAAACGGCTATAAAACGGCTAGTTTTCCAACAGCTAGAAATGACTTAATGAGGGTTATTTCCCTGGACCAGTCTGGTTGAGATTCCAAACCATCTCTCAACCCACTCCAGCAGATCAATACGAATGAGTAGTTATTCATCTTCTATACTCCAGTGATTCCAGCAAGTCAGCAACTTTAAACATTTGCTTGAAGTTTAGACAAACGGTGTGGTCTAGAACGGTTCAACTGAACCAGTGATTAAAGAATTGACCAGTGCAGTGGTCCAAATCACAATATTTATTTCGCTTTTCTTCTGGGATTTTTTTTTTTTCTGTTTTTCTGTCAGACTATGTGTAACAGAGTTCCATTAGTGAGCCTTCGTGTTTGCTAAACGCAGACCCACATCAGGCTCGTCGTATTTTAGAAGTGGTTTGTCTGTAACCTAGCAACATACTCAATTCACTTGAGTAGGGGCAAATAACGCTTTAAGGACAGCGTCTCAGACATGCTTCAGCCTGTCCTAATCAAAACAATTTTATTTTTCAGTTTTCACATTATACACGAAAATTATTAATCTGTATAATTTCCAACATCATACGTACTAAACATCAAGAAGATGAGCCCCACAACTATGGAAAGGGAGCTAACGTTGAGACCGTATAATACGTCCACATTTTTTAAGACCTATTTCGATGCATGCATGTAAAATTCTTACTACGAATGGCCAAATCAATTTTGGGTCAGAAGGATAGATCGATCCACTACGATGACATCGAGATGATCGACCTTTCGTCCAGCAGGCCCTTCTATACGGACGGCAATTACCCCAAAAGAGATCCAATCAACGGTCCTTGAATGCTGACGGTTGAATGTGAAGGAGATTGATAGTTTCACATGAGGATTAAGGTTTTTCTTCGTGTACGTGCCATTTTGGAATGCACGTGCAAAATCAGGGCCATTGGGTAGTTGGGGCTCATCGTGAACATGCCCCTTCCAAAAAATCAGGCAAATCCACTAATTAGACAGGGCACAAGTATATGTACGGTGGAAAATAGGCCAGGCTGAAGCATGTTAAATCCCAGCCCATGAATTAAGGACACGTGTCCAGGACCAGTGATCGGCTCGCAGCGCCGCCTGCCATCCAAATACGCGGCTGTGACGATAGATGAGTCCGGGTCCAACGAGCTTCCTTGCCGGGTCCTCCAGGTTGCCGGGTCCAACGAGCTTCCTTGCCGGGTCCTCCACTGCACGACATCCAGCCCGTCCATTATCTGCTTCACGTCATGTTACCCCACTTTATCTGCATCAGGAATCAAAGATTACGCCTATTTGATAATCTGACCATCCGATTGGTGGGTATTTATTGAACGTTAGAAATTAAAATGATCCAACGGCCCTATTTCAACAAACAAGTGGTCACAAATTAGATGTTCGAATTGTTCAAACCATCTGATTTTAGGAGTGTGAATTAAAGAGAGTGGGTTGAAGAAATTGGCCGGTTTAACTTGAGTTAATATATGCCACCTGTACAAATTTTCAGTACTTGTGTATCAAACATCATATGCATTCTGAGTACCATATGACTTGCCCTCCTTGAATTATTTATTTATTTATTATATATTTTTTTTTTTTAGAGGAAAAGAAAGGTAAAAGGGTTTTTTGGTTCATATAACCGTGACTGAGCCTATCTTTTAATAAGTTTTTTCTAGCTATGAAACCAATTTTTGGTTTCTATAGAGGATAAAAATATCACAATTGTCCCTTGTATAGTGGATTTTTATGGCCCTATTAAAAATTAAAATTGGCTCACTCTTTGGTAAATCTGATTTATTCATTTTAATCAAACAATTATGAACTCACAATAGAATTTTTTCTATTTCATGCTTGAAGTTCCTTGTGGCCTACAATTATACTACCGTTGCGTATTAATTTTGAATTGATTCATTCGTTGTGGTCAATCTGTAATGAATTTTACCCTTGAATACAGACCAATGATATGAAATTAAAACTCTTTACATATGAACGGATTGAATTTACTTCACTACAATCCAGTGAACCCCACATAAGATGTGGAAGGGTTCAAAACACAAGGCCTTTGCTACATGAGTTTTATTTAATCATTTCCTTCTTCCTTTGTTTATTTCATGGGAGGAGAGGATTGATTTTGTTTTTTTAGTTTTATTTTTATTTCATTCTTTCTTCATTCTTCATTCTTCATTCCTTAGTTCCTTTGATAGGGTTTTTTTTGCTTTTTTGTATGAATGATGAGAGTTTGTGAAAGAGGAGAGGATGTGAAAGAATGTTATAATGGATGAATTTTTGTAATGGAAAATTTTTAAATGATCAAAATTTGTGAAAGATAGAAGGTGTGGTGGTTTTCTTTATACTTGTTTTTGTTTTTTATTTGGTTAGGTATGATTAGAGGGAGTTTGCAAAAATGAGGATAGTGTTGTAGTTCTCTTTATAGTCTTTGTAGGTTTTTTTTTGTATAAATAGTGGAAGTTTGTGGATGTCTCATTTTTATTTTTATTTTTATTTTATGAATGGTGAGACAACATAAATCACATAATTTATTGTAGTCCATATATAATAATAGTGGATCGCAGATATTAACAGTGGACTACTGATATTAACAATAGAATTTCAATGGATCGTTGATATTCAGTGAAAACTATTAATATTATTAAAGTGCATCGTTGATATTCAACTGAGGACCGATAATATTCAGTTGCAGACTGTTGATATTCAGAGAACCGCTAATATTCCAAGACCAACCGAATATCAGCATTCCTCAGTTGAATATCAATAGTCCATAGTGAATATTAGCGGTCTACTATTAATATCAGTGGTCCACAGTAAATATCAACGATTAACATTAAATAGCGGCGATCCATAGTAAAAATAGATGATCCACAATAAACATTTTATCCACCCAACAACATTAATCTATCATAACATGCTTCTCTTTCAACTTTTTTTATTACAAAAATCATGCATTATGACATTATTCTATTAAAAAAAAAAGCATTCATTACAATATCCTTGCATTATAAAAAATCATTATTCTTTGATATGCTATTTTCTTTCACAAACTTTTACAATTCATACTAAATTTTAAAAAAATTAAAAAACAATTATAAAAAAACCAAAGAAAAAAGAAGGATGAAGTGAACTAGAAAAATACTATCTTTCCTTCCATGAAAAAAAAAAAAAAAAAAAAAAAGAAAACCAAAAAAAGAAGAAGGAAACGACCATAGTGCGAAAAGGCCCAATGTTTTAAACTCATCTACATCTTATGAGAGGTTCATTGGCCCAATGTTTTAAACTCATCTATATTTTATGAGAAGTTTATTGAATTGTCATGGAGCAAATTTAACCATTCACATATAAAGAGTTTTAAATTTATGTCATCGGTTCAAGTTTAAGGGCAAAACTCATCGTAAACAAATCACACGGAAGGAAACATTTTATAATTAATGCACAATATGAATGTAATTGAAATCCTACTATAAATCCACGACTGTCTAAGTAAAACAAACTGGTCAAATCACCCGAGAGATAGACTGAATTTCAATTTTTTGACAGAGCTCACGTCCCTTTTTAAGAAACCTTTTCTCCCTCGAGACCAGAGCATACCACGTGAGAAATGCATTTTCATTCTCTAAAAAATGAAATCGGTTTTAGGGTTATAAAAACTTCAGAAAAGACTGGTTTTTACTACGGCCACGTAATGCGTTGGGGTTATTTGAACAAAAACCCAAAGGTCAAGGAGCAAACTTTTGATAGTATGCGAGATTGTGATAGCTGATACTCAAGCACTTAGAAATTGCACACCTGGCATACAATTAATTTAAATTAAACTGTCCAAATTATGGATCTGGATGTATCACAAACGTAAATTACACTTACTTGATTACCTGATAATCAGTTCACTGGACGTTTATTGGACGGCTAAGAATGAAAACATCCAACGGTCTTACTTAACCAAAAAAGTGCCCGCAGATAAGAGGTTAGCATCTTTAAAACCGTCGGCCCCACAGTGTTGTTGGTTTAATTTTAGTTTAACTTTTTCCAACTTTACAACTGATGAGTGCATGCATATCAAGCGTCACACTCTGCCAGAGTATGAAATCTCTCCATTCAGCATACGTGTGTCGTCCACCTGATTATCGATCAGCCTGATCCTTGCCAGATGACGTCCACAGCCGGGGCCTCATCATTTGAACGGCCTGGATTTTACACACGTATGTTCGTTGGCACGTGTGTAATGAACAAAAAGCAGTCTCCTAAAAATAGTTAGCCACGGAAGCGGTTTGGCTAGTGACGCTTCCTGAGAAAGCCTTTCGACAGGAAGTTCCTGGCTGGGATGCTAACTGGGACCCACCGTGATGTTTGTGAGAAATCGACCCCGTCCATCCCCTTTGAGAGATCATTTTAGGACATGTGGACCCAAGTGGGCCATATGAGAGGGAAAAATGGGGAAAGAGTTTAATACCGTTAAAACCTTTCTGGGCTACACTTTGACGTTTATATTCCATCCAAACCGTTTATAAGGTCATTCCTACTGGGATGAAGTGAAAAAACGAAAAAAAAATAGTCTCGTACGAAATTTTTGTGACATAAAAATGTTTCTACGATGCTCACTGAATCTCCACTGTTTCCACTCATGCGGCCCACTTGAGTATTGGATTCATCTCATTTTCGGTCACATGTCGTAAAATGATCTCTCAAATCGGATGGACAGGGTGGATATATCACAAACGTCACTGTGGGTCCCACCTAGCATCTCAGCGCAGGAACTTTCCACTCATGCTGCCACTAGCCAGTAGCTAGGTTGCTAGTGGTCGGTGCTACGTAGACTCCACCATGATGTAAGTGTTTTATCCACGCCGTTAATACATTTTGAAAGATAATTTTATGTATTGATCACAAAAATGAAGTATATATAAATCTCAGGTGGACCACACCATGGGAAAACAGTAGTGATTGAATGTTCACCATTAAAAACCTCCTAGGGCCCACGGTAATGGTTATTTGACATCTAATCTGTTGATTAGGTCATAAAGACTTGGATGAAGGTAAAATAAGTATAGTAGCTTGCTCCAAAACTTTTGTGGTCCCCAAAAAGTTTTTAATGGTGGGCGTTCAATCAACAATGCGCGGTCCACTTGAGATTTGGATCAACCTCGTTTTTGGGCTCACACTATAAAATGATCTGGAAGAATGGGTGGACGGAATAGATGGAACAAATACATCATGGTGGGTCCCACAGAGCATTTCCCGTTTTCACAGCATATTTCCCGCCCACAGATTGGACGGTTTGCAAAAATCCATCAAACCAAGCCATATATTTTATTTATTTTGTCCACCTAGAAATATTCGGTACTCTGGAAAACAATGATGGGTGGTGTACACGTAATCATAAATAATCTGCAAGTGACATTATTTAGCTAAGATCAAGCTGTCCAAATCTCAGTACCTACATTAGATGGTCCATAAGCAAATTAAAATAGTATTCTAAACAGCCTATCTATGTTGATTGAAAAATAAAAACCATTGAACGGTCTTGATCCAAGTTTCAAATGTCCATTAGTCAGAGGTTTTATTTCTGGCTAAGTACTTAATCACTTCTACTTAATTGGGTCCCATCACTTGGACGGTTTAAAAAGCCAATTGTATAATTTCCAAGTGCATGCGCATGGAACATTGTGCCTGCCAGAGTATATTAAATAACTCCTCAGCATGCGCTGGAAGAGAAATAGAAAATGACAGGCATTACAGCAGGGCTTATATAACTCGGTGGCGTGACTCAGAACCAAAGAACCGACCGAGTCAACTCACCGACCCAAGCGAGTCGTTTTGTTCTGGCATTTCATCAAACAGCTAGAGAGCAGAAGTAGGAGGAGAAGAAGAAGATTACAATAACGTCGCTCTCGAGGAAGCACTCCGAAGCTCCCGCCACCCTTTTCATACTCTAGCTACAACTTCCAATAAAAAGACTAAAATACCCCGAGGTCATTTTCGTAATTTACCAAAACCCCCCTTTCTCCCTTCTCTACAAGCCCTATTCGCCCTCGGAGATGTTCAATTCCTCTTCTATTTCATCTTTCTCCAGTTGGGCTTGTCGTAAATAATCCAAACTCTGTTCTTGGATTGCTTGGATTGTCAGATAAGATTAGATTTTCATTTTTTACTGTATCTGTTTGAATCTTTTTTTCTTTTTCTTTTTAAATTTCCGAGGGTTTTTAGAGAATGGAACCGACGGACATCGTCGGGAAGTCGAAAGAGGACGTCTCGTTGCCGAAAGGTGAGATCTCCTTTTGCCTCGTTGTTTGATGATCTCAATGAAGGGTTCTTGATTCTTTCATTGATTTTTCGATTTGGGTAGCTTTAATTCGTTATGAATGTTATTGATGCTAGTTTGGGTGGATAATTAGATCTCTGCTGACTGCAAAGTGAGTTTTTTGCATCAATTTGATGATTTTATTGAAGATATCTTGAATTTCTATGAATTTGGAACTTGGGTTGTTTTAATTTGTTATGATTGGTATTGGTGGAAGCTTGTTGATTTTGAAGTGATGATTGGATTTCCACTGACTGGTAGGTAAGGTTGTTCCCTTCTCAATTCGATGATTTTGATCTAAGAATTCTTGACTTTTTGTGTGGGTTTTGCGATTGGGTAGTTTTGATTTGTTTCCACTATTATTGATGCAAATTTGTGTGAATTTGAATCGATAGTTGGATTTCCATTGACCGTTGAGGCTTCGGCCTCTCAATTTGATTTTAGCAAAGTATTCATGGTTTTTAAGGTTTTGGGTAGTTGTGATTTATTATGGTAATTACTTTTGCTAGTTTGTGTGAATTTGAATCGATATTTGGATTTCCATTAACTTAATGCGTGGTTTTTCGCCTCTTTTTTCATATAAGTTATGGAGTTTTGGTTTGTTATGAGTATTATTGATACAATTTTTTGTGGATTTGAATTGGTAATTAGAGAATTTCCTTTGACCAAAAGGTTATGTTTTTCGCCTCTCAATCTGATGATTTTGGTGAAGAATTCTCGACTTTGACTGGTTTCATGAATTGGGGAGCTTGTTTTGTTAAAATATTATTGAAAATTAGAATGTTGAATTTCCAGTGCCGATGTGAGTTCCTTTCCTACTATTGTGAGGAAGTTTTTGTTTTTATTTTTAAATTTTTTGTTGATGGGTTTTGTGTATTGGGGTAATTTGATTTCTTAGGAATGCGGTTGATCCAAATTATTTGAGTTGATAATTGCATTTTTCTTTCTGTCATGATCAAATGGAACTTCTCAATTTGCAATTGAAGGGAGCTAGGCATCTTAGAAATTTTGTTCTTTTCTTTTTCTCATGCGTATCAAGCAATCATCACTCTGAAGAAGAAATGAAACTTTTTTATGTGTAGTATATTATATGGTGTGGTCATTTTTCATTGATGCAATGATTTTAACTTTGGAATTTGTGGAAGAATGTGCCAGTTTCTGCTTATGATTGGCATGGGTCTTATCTTTGGAAAATTGTAGTAATTGATAGGTGGCTGTGTCTGGCAATTCGTGGTTGGTCGGGCATCTCTTGCTCGTGAACAAGGAATATGGGGTTTTGGAGTTTTTCTTTCCTTTCTTAGTTTTGATCAATCAAGCTAGTGATGTTTTATCCATCCTCATCTATGGTTAGAGTTACCAAAATCAATTTCAGAAAAGATGCTTTGGCAGAATGGATGGTTCTATTTTGCCAACTGTCTGGCCTATAGGTTAGCTAAAGACGGAGTATTTCACACCTACCTTTGTAGAGGGAACTCTATTCCGCCTCCTCGATGTAGCTTTCTCTTTTTGTTGAATATATATATATATATATATATATATATATATATATATAGAGAGAGAGAGAGAGAGAGAGAGAGAGAGAGAGAGAGAGAGAGAGAGAGAGAGAGAGAGAGAGGCACCTTTGCACACGTGTCATGGGTGTCGAATCCGAACGGTCCATAAGATGCGGAATCCCATAAAACCTTAGGGGGTGAATTTTCACCTTGATCTAAGATTCTGGTGGGCCATAGCAAAGAGAAATTCAAATCAAGGGAAGAAACTGTTTGCATTTTTCATGGCCCACCAAAGTTTTGGATCAAAGTAAAATTTTGTACCTGGGGGTTTCATGAGATTCTGCTTCATGTGGACCGTTCAGATTTTCGAGACTCATCGGATAGGATGAGTTCTCAAAAAAGTTCGTATGTAGTATGTACGAACTGGTTCGCAGGTGAGTGTTTCCGTGTGTGTGTGTATATATATATATATATATATATATATATATATATATATATATATATATATACTGCCAACTGTTTCGGTTGCTGATGAAAACCAGAACTGCATTATGTGTGATATGGTTTTTCTGCCTTCTCCACCTGAATCAACATCCAATGTATTTCAGGTCCTACTGGAAAGCTATTGTGTGTTACTTTGGACAGAAAAGCATTCCGCCTTTCCTACCTTCCTAGGTTGATGAATAGCTTAAAAGAAGGTTTATTTTGGGGTATTAATATCAATGAGGTGGTGGAAATGTTTCAAGCAAACATGCATTCCCCACTTTTTTTGGACAGAATAGGCAAAACGTACTCGATTTGGCTATGTTCTATGCTAGCAGGTGCGATGGATGAATCGTTTGGGGCTCCGCCAAAACCTGGTGCATCTAATTCTCAAGTTGAAAGTGGTGGTGGAATAGTTCATGGTGATTTGGTAACTTGGAAAGGGCACCCATCATGTCTTATATGCAAGGGCCCCACTTGTTTTCCAACAATGTTATTTCTTTGTGTATATTGTGTACATTTCAATTCTGGTCAATGCGAAAACCGAAGCCATGTTTATCTTCTTAGCCTTGGGTTCTTTTCGAAATGGAGCTTTCAAGCCCCAAATTGTGCTTTTACAATGTCTGTCTCATGGGAGTGTAAGCCTCAAAGATTTTATATTTATGCCTTTATTATTAAGCCACTTGCACTTGCTTCCTGTTTTAGCAAACATTCTTCTCTTTGTAGAATTGGATGGTTTACGAAACAGTGCATCTTCTATCTCTATCATCCTGTGTAACAAAGCATATGTAAAGCAAGAAAGTAGACTAATATAGTATAGTCAATGTATTCCAGAACAGTAACTGTGGCCATAATGGCCGCCACTGTTACCTTTATGATACGGCCTCTATAACGGCGGTTACGGCCTCTATAACGGCTGTTACGGCCTCTGTAACTGCTGTTATGGTCTCTATTTTATTGAAAGAAAAATGCCAAAAAACCTATAGCTGCTCTGTAACATTAAAAAACAAAATCTAAAAAACCTGTATTTGCACCGTAACAAACCATTACGGGGCTATTATGGCCTTCATAGGGATGTAACAGGCTGTTAATGGTTTTTTCCATAACGGCTGTTACAACCGTTACGACCCCATAACATGTAACAGTTGCCACCATTACCTTTACGTAACGGCCTTTATGGCACACCATGAGTATAGTTCATTAACGTAAACATTCATGTGCGTGCACATGCATATGCATAAGAAAAGGAAAAAGAAGCTGCTGCCTTGTATTATTTTGTCTAGCATATGAGATTGCATGCTGCTATTTATAAATGTATCCATAAACAAGTAACATAAAGTTGGGAATTTTCCTTTAAAAATAATTTGTTAGATGAAGTAATTAATGCAGTTTACTATTCCTTTCCAGCAACTATGTTTAAGATCATTAAGGAGATGCTGCCACCAGATGTCCGAGTTGCAAGAGATGCCCAAGATCTTCTCGTTGAGTGTTGTGTAGGTGAGAATGCAATAATGAGATTATTGATGGCTTGAATCAATAATGACTTATGCCGTCTATTTCTCTCTTTTTCTTAATGCATGTCTGATTGCTACCAGTGGTTTATAGATATTTAAATGAAAATTTCTCTATGACCATGCATGTCATTGCATGGGTATGGGATCCATGTTGGACAGAGCTATAACCTTATATTTCAATATTATATATAAAAGATAATTAAAAAGTTTGGATATGTCTTTTAAAAATATGTTAAAACACATTAAATTTTGACCTTAATGTTGTGCTCTGGACCATAGAATTTGGGATCAAACAAATCCAACACCACAATTCCTAGCCGTACATGACACACTTATCCATACCCAAGTAATATAGGTTTGTTCCACAGGTCCTGGCTGTTTCTCCTCAGAATTACCTAATTTCTCTCTTCCCATTTCCCTTATCCAGCCATGCATTTGTTTAACTGATAATAAAATGCTATGAAACAAGATGCTTCCAATGTCTGTTTCTAAGTCCGGGGACCATCTCTTGTACCTTCACATTATTATTCTGCCATGGAGGTCATCTTGACGCACCTGTCTCGAGAAACTGCTACCTTGTAGCTGGCTTTTTCTTTCATATATGTGTCAGCAGTCCTTAGTTTTTCATATCTAGGCATTCCTGGAGTTGGAATTGGACATTATGTCAAAGATTCCTACAAAAGTTGTTCTGATATGCAAGGCCTCGTTTGGACTATGACGCAAATTGCAACTGTTCCCTATTTAAATGGCAAACTTTAAATATGAAATTGATTACATTTGGGAAATGCACAAACCCAGTTCTGCATTGAGTGGAAGGGATAAAGTCCATCAAATCAGTTCAAATGGCAAGTGATTTTAATGCAGCATTGAACTGAATTGAGTGCAATTGCCATTCTGTGCAATGCAAATAAGTCAAACTTCCAAGGCAGCCTAAGCCTAATGTTTGAATCCATCACATCTACATTTTACATTGGGGGCTATTACCGCTATGGAAATTATCAAGAGTCAACATAGGTTGTCATAAATCACATTGTTCATAGGTTTGGTTTGCAAGCGCATGTAGATCATGCTGTTCCAATATTTCATATTGTTGTGGCAAGCAAGTCTGGGAATGAGTTGATCTGATATGCCCCACCATGGATGGGGGTTGAATAGCATCCTGACGCATGTGGATGGGAATATTGTTTAATCCACCTAGCCAGTAAAAGTGGGACCCATGGTTCTGTAATCCAGACCATTGATCTTTCGGCCCCCCATGGATTGGGGGTGCCCCAGAAATCCTTTGGGGCCTGTTTAGTAGATGCTTGAAATGAGTTCATCTCATCTTAGTTAGTCCTAATTGTATATTAGAGATCATGATTGTTGGTTATCAACATTATTTTAGTCCTTACCAATAAGAAATACGATCTCTAATAAATAATTACAATTAACTAAAACAAGATGGACTCATTTCTAAGCGTCTATGAAAAAGGTCCTTAGTCCTTGGTGAATCTCTGCGATGATCCTTCTCCCATCAGCTGCTCATCTGTTCCTGCTCATTTTTGGCATTTTATCTAAAATTTCATTATCATATTTTTCTGTGGATCATCCTGAAAAATGTTGCTAAAGTATATGGATCCTGACTTTTCATCCCTGCTGTTGGATTACATGCATCTAATATTGTGTGTGATGTGAGTTATTTGATATGCAGCATATGCTGCTGCAACAAAATTGTAAACATTTTGTGGAAACCATGTTGCTAAGGGGGCGTTTGGATCGTAAGTTACTTAAGATAAGCTACTTATGCCACAAGTAGCTTTTCTTGTTTTCTCCTAATTAAGGAGAAGTATGTTTGGTAAACAACATACTTATCCAACAACACAAGTTTTTATCCCTCGAGTATGCTTGGTCCCCCTTACAACCACTGTCCATCATGTTGGGCCAACCTTCAATGTGGACAGTTCATTGTGTGGGTCCACCTGAGACTGGAGTCCTTACAATTTTGGGTCCTTACATAAAGTGAGCTAGAAAGAAAAGTAAAAGAAAGAAAAAGGGATGGCCAGCTTGGTCACACAACACATACAGCAACATGGGCCCAGGGGGTTTCAACAGTGTGGGTTTAAATCCGACAGATTTTCTGTTGTGGGGTCCACTCACTAGACCCAGGAGTGTTTCAACGGTAGAGATTCTATCCTCATTGTTTTCTGCTGGTGGGACCCACTTAATTAGCTCGGATGGCAAATGCATCATAGTGGGTCCCAGATATGGGCACCATTTCAGTGGACCCTACGGAAGCTAAATGGTGGGCATCACATAAATAGGAAAACGGATTGATGGCATGGATATACAACACATACAGAGCGGTGGGCCGTCAGGGCATGTGCAACGGTGGGTGTCATTGCTTCCCTGCTGCTAGTGGTGGGGTTAATTTGATGGATAGTGTGGATTCCTCAAAATTATGGTGGGTCCCACTGTCCCATGTGATGGGACCCACACTCAAAAGGATCTGACGAAAGGGATGGATAGTGATGATCTAACACATATGGCAGGGTGGTACTCCAGAGAGAGGTTTCAGCAGTAGGTGCTTGGTCACCACCGTTTGCAAACGGTGGGGCCCACATCTGAGATCTGCCACAGTTTGGGCCTGAAAATGGATGGACGGTGTGGGCATGACATACGTCAGTGGGGTCCACAAACTGGTGGCCCACTGGTGATACATTAAGCTGGTGTTAGTGTTCACGTCAACCGGGTCTGTATGCCCAACAACAGGTTGGGTTGCAATCAACCTGCTGTGTCACCAACAAAAATGAAGGAAATAAGTTGCTTTTGGAAGTTGAAAAGCAAAAAAAAAAAAAAAAAAAGACACAGAAATAAATAAGTTACTATTTTCTTAAAAGCTACTTATTTTAAGTTTAATAACCAAACTAACTTTTAAGAATAGTAACTTATTGACTTGCATTAGTTTTTAAAAAAAGTTACATATTTGGTAGTGTCCAAACGGGCCCTAAGTGACAGTCCCAAAATCAGTTTGGTTGAACAATCCTAACATCTAATTCGTAGGCACTTGTTTATTGCAGTAGGACCGTTGGATGTTTTAATTTTTAACCATCCAATAAATATCCACCAATCCAATAGTGAGATAACCAAATAAGCATAATGTCCAGTTCATGATTCATCTAAACCGTGACCCATAATTTGGACAGTTTAGTTTGAATTACTTGTATGCCACACATGCAGTTTCTAAGTGCCTGCATATCATCCATCACACTCTACCTGAGTATCAAAGTTTTTCTTAGTGTACTAAAGGTCTGGTATGTGTTTGTTTCTTCTTGCAGAGTTCATCAACCTTGTTTCGTCGGAGTCTAATGAAGTATGTAGCAAAGAGGAAAAAAGAACAATTGCACCTGAACATGTTCTCAAGGCTCTAGAGGTTTTTGACCCGCCTCACATTTCACTCTGAGTTAGATTCTAAGCTTCCATAACCCATGCTCATTTGTCAGCATCTGTTCAGTCTAGAATGCAAACCAGACTACCATATGCATTATGGACTGAGGAACAATATGATCTGTCCAAAGATATCTGTACTATCTTTGGGTCTTCAGTTTGTAGAAGCGCATGGTCCTATTGTTGAGACCGTTGATCTGATGGTCCCATCCTGGACTGAGGAGTTGGGATACTCCAAAAAGCTCCCAAGAAGGAAAATTCTGACCTTTTGAATGGTAGCTCTAGATAGAGAGTTCAGAAAAGAAATGCAGCAATAGCCACATTCAATGGAACCAAAACCAAATACTGTATAGCTGAGATCTCCTGGGAGAGTTTTGGGCATGGCTCATCAACTTTGGGCTCATCAATGGTACTGATCACCAAAAACTGGTCCTAGTGTCTACAAACTGAGGACCCGAGTACACTTTATGTATCATCAGGTAAAGAATCACAAACTTCACCACGCAGTATATGCCTGTCTTTACTCATTTCTGTCAAGAAGTTAAATATTCGAAGGCTCGAAGCAAGACCCCCGCGACAGGCTGAAACATAACTGCTAAAGCCTCAACTGGGTGAGTCCTGTCTGATGAACACAAACAATCTGGCTTAGGTTATCAACTCAAACAGGAGTCCAAGCTCACAAGACTCCTTTGCCAAGGTGCAAATAGCACTGCAGCCAACTGACGGTACCACCCTTTTAGATTTCGCAATTTTCATTTAATATCACTGTGAAAACTACCCTGTCATTTGGACCCGCAGAAGGATTTCACAAGTACCTCAACTGTTACTGCCACCAACAGCAATCCTGTTGGCTCCAACTGCCAATATTCTTTCAGCTACCTACCCAAGAACTAGCTCCAACATGCACCTCCCCTCCATGTTTGCATCACACTGATGGCATGACTCACATTCATATGAAAGCCAAAAAAAAGGGAAAAGCCATAGAAGTTGTTCAGACTTTTTGGAGGACGGAAATCATAGGTTTGCCACAGCCCGTGACAATTGATCCTTGATTATAAATCCATAGGATTTTGTGGATTTTGTTTGCATAAGCTGCCCGCTTGTGCCCTCCCGAGTTGTCTTTTTCTTTCCTTCAATCTTTTCAGAGTATGGAGGGGATAAGGAAGCTATGAATCTAGGAACATAGCAAACCTCTGATTGCTTGACCATGTCCTAGTTGCTTAACTTCGGTCTTGTTTAACAGAAAGGCCTAATGAGTAAGGGGCACATTTCAGTGGTACCGGGCAGATGTTGCATCCAGTGATGTGTCCATAGAATCGTACCCGTCCATAAGATGCGTCACCTCAGAAAACCTCCAGATACCAAAAATCAGACCAATCCAAAACTTGGATGGGCCACAGCACAGGGAACAAATTGAAAGGGTACACTCACTATTGATTAGTGTGCGGGGCCCTCCGTGTTGTGCATATATATATATGAAAGAAAGGCAGAAATAAGAAAGATTATTCCCTGAGAGCTTGTCCAGTAACAGAAATGCCCCACACTATCCCTCAGCGACAACACTTCCGGAGTTGTGAGCATTGGGCTTCCTGACTCCCGAACATCTGTCTTCCACGGCCTCAGCAAACTATCAGTTCGTGAACTCGATCTGGGTGACTCCATTGGTCTTGAGTCCCTAGCAACAGGAATTTCCTTCTGTTCTTGGAACAACGCTCACATCGTTGTGTCTAAGAATTCTGTATCTGGTAGTACCTCTTTCTCAGTAGACCACCATGACTAGGCATCGTCAAATACGTGCCGAGAGATATACGCTTTCTTGGTGGTAGGATCCACACGCATCCACCCTTTCTTTTGCTCATCGTAGCCGACAAAGAGGCACCTCATATATGTATATATAATATAATATTAAATCAAGGCCATTCAGAACCTTCATACAAATGAAGGGTCATACCAAGATTCAGACTGTTTTGCAACTCAGGTGGACCCCTGTAGAATTCAAGGGTGGGTGTTCCCTTGCAGGTTGTTCACTTTGCTGTGATCCACATTAGTTTTTGATTGGGCTGAGTTTTGGCTGCTTGCGGATTTCGGAGGTGACACATCTGATAGAAGGGTTGGATGGTGAAAATACATAACCTGGGCCCCACATCTGCACAGTACCACCACAAGCTTACGGTGGTACTGATACCACTGGAGCACCCCCAATGAGTAATTCTATGTAATTTCAATCAATACAAGCAATTAATTTACATGCACTTGTCCTTATCTTTTGATAAAATTGCAATATGCTGGTGCCAGGTTCTTGGGTTTGGCGATTACATTGAGGAGGTCTACGCTGCATATGAACAACATAGACTGGAAACTCTGGTGTGCATTCCCATCTCTTTCTAGCATATTACTCATCTAGAATTTCCCTGTGAATGCATCTCTAAGTATATTACTCATCTCTCTCTCTCTCTCTCTCTCTCTCTCTCTCTCTCTCTCTAGTATATTTACTCATCTAGAATTTCCCTGTGAATACCTCTCTTTCTCTAGCATATTACTCATCTCTCTCTACTATATTTCTCATCTAGAATTTTCCTGTAAATGCCTCTCTCTCTCTCTCTAGTATATTACTCATCTAGAATTTCCTTGTGAATTCATTGCTTTATGGAAGGATTCTCCTAAAGGCGGGAAGTGGAGCGGTGGAGGTGGAGCTGAGATGACAGAGGAAGAAGCACTCGCAGAGCAGCAGAGAATGTTTGCTGAGGCACGCGCAAGAATGAACAATGGACCAATCATTCCAAAGCGATCGGACTCTGACCGGAGTTTAGACAGCTGATTTCAACCTTGGTTACATGAACCATAGGCATCCTTGGATCCTTACGTGTGGGTTATTTTCAATCCTAGTTTGTGAAAAGTCAGGGATCTGTTCTCTGTGGTTTTACACTCGAACTTTGTATCTACCTATGAAATATGTAAAAATGACAGATGGGTTTTTTCCTTATTGTAAGTCATACTTAAACCCAATGCATCTGTTATTGAGTGGGCCACTGGAGAGTGTATGATTCGTATGCCATACGATACCAGCTACTCAGGAAATGATTGATACTCTGGCAGAGTGTGATGGTTGATGTGTAGGCTTTGAAAATTTGCATATGCTGCATACAGGAAATATAAATTAAACTGTTTGAATTGTGGTCCTGGACTCCCAGTTAAGATGGCTTATAAACCAAAGTTTCCACTGATTTGATTTTGGGATGGACAAAGGAAGAACTGCAACAGTCCTAATTTGACAAATGCCTATTAATCAAAAGTCAGAATGGTGAAACAATCTTGCTTTGGACGATAATGTCCCGTAATTTGAGGAGTTTAATTTGAGTTTATCCATGCCATATGTACAAATTCTAAGTGCCTGCACATGAACCATCACTCTGTCAGAGTATCAAATGACTGCCAAATCCCCAGGCCTACAGTAGTGGTATATGAGGAACTTCTGGAATAGGTTGGGCCGTCTGAAAGATGAATGTTTGTTAATATATTCTCTTCTTGAAAAAAAAAAGTCATTGCATGCTTTTCTCAGTGCCAGAAGATTGGACGAATTGTATGTCTGCTGATGAATCTTTCTTCCTTTTTTTCTTTTTTCTTTTAAATTTTATTCACGCAGACACCCCACATGGGTACTTGAACCCATGACCTCAGTGTTGAAACCTAAAGGGTCTACCGCCAAGCCATGAGTAGGTTAGCTGATGAATCTAACACCTAATGTCCTCCTATGGTTCCTATGTCCTCCTTGATTCATCTGGACTGTTGGATGGATCCCCTCATGTTGAATTTTCCAGTGGCCCAATATCCACTCATGAGATAATCTAACCATATGTATGATAAAGAGCATGCAAACAGACAACAAATAATAAAGTGGATGCCCACACTCCATATCCACAAATCATTGATCACAAGGTTAAGAATGACTTCTGGTCCATTGACAATCCAAAGTGGGGGCCACCCATCCAATACAAGCCAGTCCCCTCGGCAATATACTGAAGATGGAGCCAACTGGATCATCGCTCCTAATATGATTGGCGATACTGAATTTTAAGATGTGTAAATTTAATAACCGTCCGATAATGATCAGACAGTTATCAAATGTGGAGACACCCTCAACCAAACCCACACCCCAGCGGTTATAGGCAGGGCTTCTAACATGAGATGACCGTTTGACAAAGATTGGATGGTTTTAGCAACTGCTTACACCAGAAATACATTTGGAAGTTGTAATACAAGCTGTTGAAGAAAATCTCTCTTCCTTGATTGCATGGAAATCAAACATCTGTCTTTTCCAGTGACATCAACACCCTCTTCTCAATCACAGAAATAACCCAAACACCCTTTTAACTCATTAAATAAATCTGTGTTTAAGGAGAGTCTGTGATGGTTCAATCCCACACAATGACACTCCTTGTAACAAATATATACTATGAAGATGATCCAGTAAGAATTCTTCTGCATAGAGTATGAGTTTCTCTGTTGGACCCAGTTGGGCAACATATGATCATTTACTGCTTTTGGATAGGAAGGGATCACTGATTGCTCATGGCCCCGGATGATCACAGCCATCCGGTTAACGTGCATTCAAAATGGATGCAATCTCTTATTGGATGGCTATGATCATCCAACCATGGTGACGGTGGGTCCATGCAAAACAAAATAGCAGGACCATCCATCGAATGGTCTAACATGATCAGGCAGCCCACCTGGACCCATTGCAAGAAGAATTCATATTGGTTCTTCGCTATATAATGCATGAGCTGTTCTTTCAGCTCACCCAAGAAAAAGGCTAGTTAATAAATCAACCTGTATTCCTCATGCCTGCAGCTATACCATTGATGGTGATGAGCAATGCATCTCTAAGCTTCTTGTTGTCGTCGTCCTTCCTCAGCCTCTTCAGTATCTCTACCTGTAACATGTTTATTGGATTAAGATTCGGTAGTCTACTGTCAATCAGTCGCTTCAAGCTTCGGTTATTTTCCAATAGCTTCTCATGCCCGCTAACCACCAGTATGTACTTCTCCGTCGTCAAGAGCTCACTCCTTAGTGCTGCTCCGAGCTCCCTCCTCGTTTCCGACACTAGAACTTCATCATAGTGCCTTGCTATGGGAATGTTGGCCTTGCCTAGCACCATCTCTATAAGGTCTATGGTGGATTGAAAGAACGGCCATTCCTTGTACATTGCTTGCAAGTCCTCTTTGTATCCTTTTTCACATGCACCCTTGAGGCCAGCCCCCACTCCAAGCCATGCAGGTAGCACAAACCGTGTCTGGGTCCACGCAAACACCCATGGTATGGCCCGGAGGTGCCCAATGCCCACCGTGCTCTTCCGTCTTGTGGGACGGCTTCCGATGTTGAGGTATCCAAGCTCGGCCTGCGGGGTCGCCTCATGGAAATAGTGCAGGAACTCTGGGTTGTCGTAGACTGTGCTCCTGTAGCTGTTGCAGCTGATCTTAGAGATCTCATCCATCACGTCACGCCATCTCTCTTCCCTCGGTGGGATCGGGGGACGTACTGTCGCGAGCAGGACGGCTGTTGTGTAGATCTCTAGCTGCCTCACCGCCATCTTGGGCAGCCCAAACTTGGCCTGCACCATCTCACCTTGCTCTGTCGAGCGGAGCGTTCCCTGGCCACAATAACTGACCATTGGTACCAAATGCTCGAAAACATAAAAACTTCAAACATTGCAACTTTCATCACATGAGCCAATGTGGCAGGTGTGAGAGATCTAAGCTGTTCATCTAGTGTGCCCAAACTGAAAACCAGGCCAGTTCAAACATCAGGTGGGCCTCACCTGCATCTCAAATGTGGATAGCTTTTCATACCTTCTTAACTATCCATTCTTCATATAAGCATGGCCTACGCCTGATGATCAGAACTCCCTGATTTTTTTAACAAGGGCGCATATGCAGTGGAACCTACCAATGAATGTCCCAGAAATTGCATGTGTGTGAATAGCATCTCTCTCAGTTTGTCTGGTTCTCAACCAGAGGCGATCTTCTGAACTGAATGAAATTGTAGATTGACTTACCATAACAGAACCAGGAGGTTGTGACTGTATGGCAAGATAAGTAGGCCCGCCACCACGACCGATACTCCCTCCACGCCCGTGAAACAGCGTAACTTTAATGCCATACTCGTTACAGGCAGCTACAACGTCCTCTTGCGCTTTGTAGAGCTCCCATGCTGCAGAAAAGCGGCCAGCATCTTTACCTGAATCAGAATACCCAACCATGACCTGTACACAAAGATCTTGTTTAAGTTTGGTAAGCCTCATGGGGACTCAATAAATTGTGAACCATCAAATGGTTACTTAACGGCTGTTATGGCCTTTATGTAGCGGTGACCGAAGGTACCGTTACATGTTACTGTAACGGCCCATTACGGGGCCTTTACAGTTTTTTTTTTTTTTTTTTTTTTTTTCCTTTTTAATTTGGCCATAACAGCCATTACAGCCCGTATCGTAATGGCACGGATGGTGGCTGTTACAACCACCATTGCCGTTATTGAATACCTTGATCATTAGAGTAACCGCAATGAAAATACCTCTTGCTTTCCATTGTGGTTCTTTATGATGTGCTCCCGATACCAATCAATGGACAACAACTTCCTGATCACTGAGCCAGCTGCTCTCAAGTCCTTCACCGTTTCGAATAAGGGAACCACTCGCAAGCTGTTGCGAGGATGATTGAACAATGTCAATAAACGGGTACATGAAGATGGTGATGGTTATTGTAGCTGTTTGTGTGGGGTGCACCTTTTTGGTAACATAATCCATTGATCTGGTGGGCCCCATGATGGAAACGGATATGCCCCAATGTCTCCCCCTATCAGATGATCCTAGCCATCCCTGAAAATGGTAACTTACTAACAGGGTGGAATTGGATGTTAGGATCATCCAATGGGACACTTTGGGGTACCTCCCATCCACCGTGGATCTCACCATATGAAGAATTGGATCACTTACGGGCAAAGTTATCATAATCATTATCGTCTTGCAAATCGTAATAGGTCCGGAATCAAATTGTATAGTAAATCGTAACATTTTTTTCTTTCGATTTTCTTAAAAATTAGAAAATTTTGAATAAATTATAAATAAATCAGAAGAAAAAAAAAAACTAAGAAAACACATCAATTATTCATTTTCCATCAATACGCACCAAGAAAGTAACATATCATGATATTATCAATTGAGAACCAATAACATATGCACCTTAAAATAATGTTCTCCTGAAAGCTTAAACATTGTCATTTTTTAAAGTCAAAATCTTAAAGTGCAAGCCCCTAACAAGGCCTTTGAAAAAAAATCTTTTATAAGTTTTCATTATTATATAAAGAATCAAATAAAGCTTTTGAGTTTATAGTCACATAATGGAACTCTAAAAAAACGGAATTTGAATTAAAGTTATGTGGACAAAATAAATTAAATAAGTAAAATAAGTATGTGTCTTTAACTTGAAGTCAAATCCTAAACACCATTGCTACAATAAATGTAGGTAAATATAATCGAATCGTCCATAAAAGATTCCAGATAAACCATAGATAAATTTGGTGTTTCGACTAGTTAAGAGGTAAGAAATCATAAAAAGAAAAGTTACACAATTTAACATTAGAGATAAGATCCATCATTGTATCTCGTATAAAGAATTAAAAATAATAATTTTTGACTTGTTTTAAAAGATTCTTAAAGCCCCCACAAATTTAAAAACATGAAATGGAAGCTAAATAAATTTTAAAAAGAAGAGAACAAATATAATTTAATTTGAATCGTAAATCGTAGGATTCAAATCATAGAATCATAGGATTTATCCAAAAAGGGATTCAAATCATTTTGTTTAAGATTTGACTTAAATCGTACAATGGAATGTGTGTATATGTGTATATAATCTTACGTTCCACCAGGACACGGTCTCCCGAGCTCCCCACTAACAGAAAGCCGGGCATCTTTCTGGAACAACTCCACAGCAAGAACATCGCTTGCCTGTCAATCACCAAGTGGGATCCATCATTACCATTAATGCCATTAGACTTGGAATAAATTGTACATAATCCATGTCCAAGAAACCATAAAACCAGTGCTCAAAACATACATTTGAGGCCATGGAAATGACATATGCCCCAAGCGCATCGCTCCCTAGTTCAGCAGCGACACGGAAGGAATCCAGGACCTCCTTCACATCAGGACCTACCTGAAAAAGATCCAGATGAAAGAGAAAAGATCAGTTTTGGCAAAATGTGCATGACAAAGTGATGCGGGACAATTAACCACTTGCTCTAAAAGCTCAAACTGATAGAGCATGGCCCCACATCGCATGGGTTAGGACCTCAGCCGAACCCCCTTGTGGTCCCCACTACACATGGGTTCCACTTCACACGAGCCACCCGCCTCACACGGCCCGCCCACACCGAGTGTGCCCCTACATCCCACAGGCCACCCCACTCAAGCCTGGTGTGAAAATGCCCCTGCATTAAAATAGGTACTAATTCTAACATGGAATATATAATTATCTTTGTGATATGTAACATTATTTTTTATTAACATCAATGTTCATATAGCTTTTTGAGCCAATTTGTATTCATTGTAGTGATTTTTTACTCAAATTTTACATTGTTAATGAATCAATAATTTTACAAGATATCTTCTATCACTCTACTTAAAATAAATTGATTTTATATACTCTAGCATAAAATATGTTCTTTGATCAGTGCTTAGAGGACAAGGACATTAAATGTGAACAGATGGTCTATTGCCAAACATTTCATTTGCGCATGTTGGTGAGGCAATTTGGAAGAAGAGAGTTCAACTGTCCTGCTCTTTGGCATGAGAATAGCTTCCCTATTCTCTGATTCTCCTCAATAAAATTCTTTGTATGCCTCAAACAGGGGGCAAAAAAAAAAAAAGCATGGACAGTTGATCAGAGTTTCTAACCATCCATTTTCTTCATATGCTTGTAGCCCACCTGATAAGTGGACCAGGAGATTTATGGGCCAGGGCATGTACGCGGTGGGACCCACCTGATGAACAGACTGTGCCACACATGTGGGCCACATTGGCACGTGTGGTACATGTGTCCGAGTACCCAGGATGATAGAGTCCCTACTTCACCTTTGGGCAGATGATGCAACTGCATCCGTTGCATATATTAGTGCAAACCAATTTGAAATTTAATTTGTGAGATAATCTTTATGTTTTTTTTTTCTCTCTTAACCTGTCTGGATAGAGAGATACCAAAACGTGGGCATGGAAAAACCCTATTAAATCCTCAGGACTGGAAAATTTCAGAATTCATCAGTAATTCCGTTGTCTGGTTCATGAGTGTTGCTTTTTAACATGGAAATTTTAAAAGGTCAATAGTCAAACAATGAGAGGGGTCCTTACTCTTGCTCGGGTGGTAGACTCTCAGGAGTTTCAACACCCGGTCAGGGTTCGAGTACCCATAGGTAGTGAAATTCCACTAGCATGAGTGTGTGGGGTGTGTGTGCGAGTGTAAAAAAAAAAAATAATAATAAATAAATAAATTTTTTTAAAAAAAATGAGAGCTCTCTCATAACCATGGAAATCAACATTTTCAAATGATTTTTTTTTTTTTTGCAAGGAATCAATTTCCATGCCTACTCTTCTTTTCTTTTCTTTTTTCCAAACATGGGAAAAGTTGATTTCTGAAATGATTCTGGGTCTTGTGGAGTCTAAATTGAGTCGAGAGCCGAGCCAAGCTTATGGTCCAACTTGACTCTGGTCCCTTGAGTCAAGTTGTTGAAGATTCGGTAACGGGGCTATATTTACTTCTCTAATTCTATAGTTCTTCAATCTTCAATCTGAGAGTTCCATGAAAGATTTGAAGTGTAATCTTGCAACCAGTTTAAGATAACTATGAAAAGTGGTGTCATGACTTCTTAAGGAAGGTCCCATCAATTTAATATATGTTTTACACAACTGGGAATTGCTATTACAATTGCACAAGAATGAATACCAAACGATTCCATCCTATATGATTAAACATTAGTTAAAAATTCAAACAAGGCACCATCTATGTTAATTCATACAGAGTATCTTCAGAAGAGGTTTGCTAAGCCACACATGTGTATCGCCCTACACATCTACAGGCCAGTGCATATGCCACAATGACACATGTGCAACATCTGAGCATCATATCATGCATGCCACACTGATGCCCTATTGCAAAAATTAAGCTGGAATATCAAGAGTGTGGCCCACCTAATGGACCAATTGGATCTTGCACATCTGTGCCACATTAGCATGTGATCTGGCTTTTAAACTAGCAGCTCTATACGCACACCTTGGGCTTGGCATACTTCTGTAGAAGGGGAAAAAAGAGCTTTATCTGATCCTTAGAACAAATATAAACCTCAAAATTAAGGCCATGTCAAGAAAATCAACTCACCTCTATGGATTGAGGAACTAGTGGCCTCTTGTTTTTGAGCTCCCTAGTAAGAAATTCCAGTTTTCTTTCTTCATCCCATTCGCTAAATACACCCATGTCTAAGTATTTAGTGACTGAATCCAGTGCTTCAGCATGCCTGCCAGATTCCTGGCAAAAAGAAGAAATTTAGACTATGCCAATGACCTTAGGTGCGTTTGGATGCAGAAGTGAATCGAATTGTGAATGTTGAGGAAATGACAAAAATTATATGATGTTTCTGAGCATTCGCCAATGGGAAGTGTTCATCGATTGTAGTTATGTTATCTTCAGTTCCAATAGGAGAGTAACCTAATTGCAATTTGGAGCTGGAACCTCAATATGAATTACAAGAAAACTACAGTTTTGTTATTTCCACTCTAATAGACTGATAACTGCTATTCAATTCAGTAGCGCATCCAAACACATGAAAAAAAGTTGCAGCTCAGAATGCAACTTGCACACACCTGACGCAAATCAAGCTTCATTAATATCATTCCGAAGGTTGCAACCCTTCGGATCAGATCCGCAAGCCGTCCGTCAGCAAGAATGCTGGATCCACATGATTGCTGCAAACATCAGGGGCCATGCATCAATTTAGAAATAGAGAACTTTATAAGCAACATATTTTGAAATGCTAGAACATGAAGACAATGATACCAGAGATTCATAGCAAAGGAGTAGCGGTTCTGCCAGTTGATCTCGTGTTTCATAGTACTCTGAAGGATCATAATCGCATGGAAGATTCTCAAGGAGAAGCTCCAGTCGCTTCCGTGTCTTCAAGAGCTAAAACCATCAATCACAAACATATGTTGAGTATTGCATTGTATCGTTTTATGTTATAAAAAATTTGTGTAGTATTGCATCATAAATAGTGCATAACCTAGATGATCAAAAGCATTCGCCAAGGGTTCACGTGATAGTAGTATTCAAGGTCCTACTTCACATACATGCAATGTAACATGTGTATGAAGTTGAAACCGTTCATTAAGAGAGCCCCACTGCATATGCCATGGACCAAAAGTCAGGACAATCTGGCTGTCAAGTGGATCGCATGTGTACATTGAATGTGGACTGTTGGTGAAATTTTATAGCTGTCCATTTTCTCGTACATGTAGCCCACTTGATGATTGAGTGGTGGACACCACAAGATGAACGTCCTGGATCTCGCTCAGTTGCCTCTTTTTCAAATGTGGGCAAACTAAGAATGGAAATCCTGCTCTTTCTGGTGGCCATCACCACTTCTCAGAATTTCACATGGCACATATTTGGAAATTAAACTAAAATTAATGATGAATGAATAATTACCAGAGAAGTGGTTCCTTCTCCAAAACTAAGTGATTTGAAATCTTACTGCCAGATTAATGAACGTCTTTGATGCTTATGAAAAACAATATAAGGAAAAATGGATCTTACCTTTTCTTTTACATTCCCAAGAACAACTCTATAAGAAGCAATTCCGGGATGTTGAGTTGGCTCTAGAAGCTTCTGGAAGCTCGTTCTTCCTATTTGAGATTCTGCGAATTTTTTCCTTTGAGCAAGGAGTTGACTGGAGCTAAAAGAATTACACCGAGCAGGTGCTGGCACTGATGGAGATCCTGTTGCAGTAAACTGAGATTTGGTAGGGACCTTTAAGGATTTGCTGCCCGTAGCTAGATTTCCATTTCCAAATCTTTTGCAGAATTTTTGAGTGGAATCTTGTGATGAAGAAACTGAACTCGAAGAACCTTCAACATCCTTCAGTCAGAAAATTACGTAATGTAAAGACCATGATCAAGTTAACAGAACATAAGAAAGGTGGCCTTGACTTGTGTAACTGAAGGAAGATAAAGTAAAATAAAATAATCTTAAAAATTCCTGCTTTTTTTTTTTTTTACCTGGCAAGCATGTGTCGTGTAATCAGTGCCAGGAAATTCAAGCATGGAATATTGAGATTCTCCATCCTTGTAGTCTGCAAAAGAGACAAGCGCTAACAAACTATTATCCTGCACCTTCCTGACAGGCTATTGCTTCAATAGTTAAATTTCATCTTCAAGTAGATAGCCATCATCATCTAAGCCTTATTCCACTCTATCAAGGCTTCAAGTATATAGCCACGGATATGAAATGCTGGTGGACAGATAAGAATATTCATAATTCAAAACTATTGACAACTCCTTGGATGGTTTCATGTGAATTGAAAATTTTCATCCCTAAGTTTTGGTCAAAGGAATAAAGAAATGAGGCCAGCAGTGAATATCAAGTAATATAAATTCCTATTCTTTGTAAAAGGGCACCGCATGTTTTTTGAGGAATAACAGTAAATATTGATCAAATCTTTCCCCATCATCATAAAGTTTTTTTTTTTTTTTTTTTTAAAGGTAAAATGGAAAGGACTTGCCATACAAATAAAATTTTAAAACAGTTAAAGGGAAAGAACTCCTATAAAAACCATGAGTTGGAAATAACTCTGAACTTAGCAGTAAAATTCCCTTAGATATTGAGGGTCACCCTTTCCACACTAAAACATGATAATTGAACCATTCATCATGAAGGACACACCATAGATTGGCCACAATGCAAAAATCCCACTCATAAAAAATTGCAATTTCCACAAAAATGTGAGAAGTGACTGCCCAGAAAAGAATTTCTAACTCACCTTCATACGAATGGTGAGGATTCCCAATCAGCGAGTTTTTTTTTCCATGTGGCCCATATGTGGTTGGACCTTCTAGATGAGCAGAGTTTGTATCATCAGGTGGTGGAGCAAACATGGCTAGCAAAACTCAAATCCCAATATAATTATTGCAGTTATGCTAAGCGGAAAACAATGTCAGCCTTGCATCATAAACTGAAGCTGTTATCCAATAGATAGCAGAGAACATTCACAGTTAGTATCTTTTTATTTGACGGCAGTTAAAATATGTTCCACTCCAAGTGCTGAATATGGGCATTGTTGTCAAATAGCATAAGCGATCGTATGCAACGCAAGGGGGTTGTGCACATATGCGATCGCATAATCGCATATTCCATCGCACAACCCCCAAAAAAATTTACATTTTTTTAATGGCACAAACGATGTGGCATAATTGCATAAGCCATCTCATATGCCATCCCATAATTGCATATGCCATGGAATAATACCCAATGGTCATAAAACCGCATATGCGACTATGGCATATGCGGTATATACTCCCAAAATGGCATATGCGATCACATAAGCATTTATGTGATCACATATGACAACAATGTATATGGGTGATTTTTTATTTTTTTCCGAAGGCAAGCTTACAATTACAAGCGACAAGGAGGTGATGTTATAAATAATTCATTTTGGTTTTGGGAGAGAGTCATTGAGCATTGGGGGTTGCATTTTGTGTTTTGGGTTGAAAATATACAAACCTTTTTTTTCTTTTTCTTCTTTTTTATGTTCTATGTTGGGTTTTGGGAGCCTGGAAATTGAGCTCTGAGGATTCTAAAGGGTGTTTATGTGAGCTGAATGGCAAGGTGTCCAAGCAAATCTCCTTTGCAATTTGGATCTTTCCTTTCAAGATTATCTCAAGACCCTCTATGAATGAATCTTGCTCCACCCTGTTAGCTAGATCCATTTAACCCATGCTAAATAGGGGGTTACAACATGAGAGCCTAGATGGCTATGGACCTGCTGAAATTGAGCACTGTCATTAGTCAACCAGAGATGTTGTGCAAGCGAGATAAATATAAAAGAAAGAAAATATTCTGTTGTTTTTGTTGTCTAAATGGAACTTCAACATATAAATTTGAAAACATCAACAACCTATTGTTTATAAAAGGAAACATACCTGTGCAAGCTGGAAAATATGCACCGGCAGGAAGTTGTGTTGGCAAGGCTGAAGATTGTTGGTTGTAAGGCTTTGAGTGATTTCTATTTGTTGGTTGGTTCCAATTCTCCTGATTCCGATCCAGAGTTTCATTTTCTAGAGAGGAATATGCATAATTTTTAAATTTGATGGCCATACTCCACAAGATAAATGATAGAGGTCTTAAACTTCTTATAAACAATGCAAGCAAAACAATCAAATGAATGATCTCAACAAGCAATAAAAAGCAGTTCTGTTATGGAAAAACTTCTGTTGGAACTTCAAAGAAAGTTGGACATGCCAAACCTTTAAGTAGAATTTCATGCGCAAGTTTTGCCAGCCTATCACTGCACCTATTCATGGAAAATTCGAATCTGAGGTTGTCGACTTCTCGAATATAAAGATCAATTGCCATCCACCGTGATAAAAGAGAAACATCCTTTGTGACCTATGAAAATATACATGTAATGAGGTAATGAACCTAAAATGCAAGTAGACATCAATCTCAAGTTTCCAAGTTTAGTATGAGTAAAGTCAAATCGCCCTATTCTCCATTTAAGCATTATCATAGTATCTTCTTTCTGTACAAAAGATTTGAGAGAACAAAATGGAATGCATGTGCAACATTCCCCAATCGAGTAGCATAATAGGAGTCAATTGCAGTTTGTAGATTTATCATGAATTGGTTTGGGTTAAAGATGTTAGACAGACACATATGCCTGTATGGCCTCAAACAGGCACCTCAGGCATGGTTCCAACGCTTTCAAAAGACATATAGCACTATGTGGACAATATACAACAATATAAGAAGATGGGAATGAGGAATGATGAGTCATAAAAAAATATCCATGCTACAACCATTAGGATCAAAGTATAAGCATAAACATAGAATGAATCTCACTCAAAATCTTACAGTGTATTTGGATTCTTGGATGGACTGGATCGAAATAATTCAATTAAAATAGGGAATGACCGAAGAAGGTGGCAGGACAATTTTTTATTCATAGTGATGACCAACCCCTAATTGCAGTTCAATGTGTTTCAAGTCCAACTTAAAATGAACAGAATTGCTATTTTGGGGCAAGTTCTACATTATGAATGGAGTCGGCAATTTCAACTCCAATGAATTGAATTATTGCAGTTCCATTCGTTTGATCATCCAAATGCAGCATTAAGGAATGCGTAGTAATAATGGGATTCTTTCATCATTTGAACAAAATAAATAAAAATGATAAATGTTGTAGCAGTGAGGGAAGCATTCCGCAATTTAGGGGTCGTTTGGATGCTTGTAAAATCCTTAGTTGTAAAGGGTTACAACTAAACACTTATCAAGCAGGTGTTTGGATGGAAAACTTTACCTGTTAAGTGTTTATAGGCAGTTGTAATCACTTTGCAGGTAAACTCAGGTAAAGCCTTCACATATAAAAAGACATTTACAAGTAGAACACAAAGATCACACTCATGGTATGTGGGACCCACCATGATGTGTATAGTACATCCAATATGTTGATCATGCGTGTCCCTTGATGCTTTCCTACAGCCCCGGAAAAATAGACTGATGGATCATCAGATGGGCCACACAAAAGGGAACATTTAGGATGGGATGCCCACCATTAAAAACCTTCCACATTGTGTGTGGGGCCTACTGTGATGGGTGCAAGACATCCAATTTGTCTAGTGTGTGTGTGTACTACAATGCTCTCCTAGGGCACCAAAAAAATTGCAAATTTTAGGTGATTTGCAGATTTTAGTGGGATTTACTATCCCAAAGCTCCATGTGGTGTGAATACCTATTATACATTGCAAACACTTCACAAGTTACCCAAACACATAATCTGTTTACTTGTAAACACTTTACCACTTAAAAGCCAAAATGAATCATGCAAAAACAGTTTACACCTGAAACTCTTTTCAGATATAAAATATTTAAAACTTTAAACTTTAAAAGCATCCAAATGACCCCTTGTGCATTACATGGAATTGGATGGTTTTTGTAGTAATGAAATGAAAGAGTATTTATCATCTTAATTTATTTATTTTTAATGCAAGAAATTAATGATGGTATTCTTACTTTTGCTGTTACATTAGGATTTCCATCTCTATCACCTCCCATCCATGAGCCAAATTTTATTGGTGTGGTAGACAATGGAAGTGGTCGTCCAGTGTGCTGAAAGGCCGATAAAATCTTACAAGAATAAGACCCCTGTGATATGAAGTATAGGGAAACATTCATATACACCTCAATGAACAAGAAGTTACCATCCACCTTGAGCACATGTGCCAACATGTCATATGTCTATGACATTTGAGCCATACAAAATGTAGGCCCCACCATGAAGATTACCAAGCATAAAATCAGACTGGTCGACCGGTCAGGTGGGTTACGCAGTATGAAAGCACTGCACATATATGGCCTACTGGATTAATTAATCAGCCTTATTTTTGTGCCAGATGATCTTGACAAATAGGGCCTTTTTGTATGGCTTAGATGTCATACATGTGACAAGTGGTAACATGTGAGCAAGGTAGATAGAAACCTTCTGCCCATTGACGTTTATATGAAGTATATACATCCAATAATGCATTGTAGACAACCTTTTTCAGAGCAGTGTTGAGACGACGCAAGTAATGAGGCACAGCTTTCCAAAGGGACTGCTCCACAATATGCAAACCTGGCAAACAGAACCCATTCATTGTTATGAATTTGTTTGCACCCCACAATGAAGATGAAAAGAAATGTCACTTGAACATGAGACCTCCCACTCTGATACCACTTTGATGCAAGACAATTAACTACTTGCTCTAAAAGCTCAAATTAATAGAGCATGACGAATCAATCCCTGTATCTCATAGCCCAAGCCCCAATTCCCATGGGTTAGGACCTCGGCTGAACCCCTCGTGGGCCCCACTTCACATGGATTCCGCTTCACACGAGCCGCCCGCCTCACACGGGTGGGATCCGCCTCACACAGGCCGTCCACCCCGAGTGTGCCCCTGCATCCCACAGGCCACCCCACTCGAGCCCGGTGTGAAAATGCCCCTACATTACTTGTTAGACCTGTTATCATCCCATTCTCTTTTGGAACGGTGGATGCATGCTCCTGTCCATATTTGGTGGGCATCCCAAATGGGCACAAACTAAAGAAAAAATTTCTAATATAGCACCAAGCACTTCACCTGCCCTTGCTTCATCGACTGGAGTAGGCTTGTGACGCCTCAACTCATCGGTCTGCCATATTGAAGTTATCTCTCTGACCTACACAAACCAAACTGGAATTTGCAAGCCCACAAGATGATAAAACGTGGTTTATGAGATCTTCATTTGATGGAAAGTACCAGATCATCAATCAGCATCTCTCTATCTTCATGGCTAAGATCAGGCCGATCATTATGCTCCAGAAGATGCTGAGAGTAAAAGGTTAAATTGACCATAGAAAGAATTAATTAGCATGAAAAAGAAAACATGGAAAACATCTTGGGAAGTAAAGCAGAAATTCAAAGGTAAGAGTCTAGAACTTAGATGCATCATAGCGTTATTAAAGAATAAAAAATGGAAATAATTTTGCTTCGACGCAACCAAATATGATGAAATGTATATTTTAGGACAGGCTTATGTAGTGGGTCACCTGAAACAACAGAGGTAGCTTGCTTAGGAACTGAATTATGAGATTGGGATTAACATGCAAGAAACTATGTCACAAGGACATTCATTTTTTAAAATATTTCCGTGTCAGACATGTATCAGTTTTAGACATGTGCTGAATACTCATCAACATGGTTACAGGGAGAAACTATCAAATTATCATTTCTGTATTGCATGCTATTACTGTTTTTATATTTATCTAGATGTGTTTTTTATATTTTGCATTTTCAAGTTTCATTAAGCAATATAATAATAAAATGTTTGTATCATAATTATGGGGACATGGCTGTGTGCCTAATTTCTAAGGTCCCCATGTCAGACATCTCATGTCAGTGTCTGACCTTGACATGGGTGTCCCTATCTGACTTTTATGGTAGGAAAGGTATTGATCGAGTACCTTTAATCCGTTGCAGTGTAGTTGGGTCGGCTGAAGGTCCAGTTGGGTTGACTGAAGCATGTTGTGATGTTCTCGGTCAACCGAGGTCTATTTTGGTTGTCTAATAGACTCTATTGATATCTCGGTTGACCGAAGGTGCGACCGACAGAATGCGTAAGTTGTTTAGAAAGTGCGGGTTTTGTTTCTAATCTTGTACGGGAATATATAAGTACGTCTCTAAGCTCGATTAGGGTAGAATGAGGAGAGTCTACATGATTTCTAGGGTTTTGAAAGGGAAAAGCTAAGGTTTTCTATTCTGTAAGTTGCTCCATCTCTTGTAATTCATTGTTCATAGTGGATTGGTCGTCGTTTTGCCGTGTTTTTTTCCCACAAGGGTTTTCCATGCAAAATCTTTGTGTTCTCTATGTTTGCTTATTCTTTTTCATTCTATATTGCGTGTTTAATTTATTCTGAGGTTGCTTCTGCGCCCATTAAGGGGTTTCAACGCCTAACAAGTGGTATTAGAGGGTACGTTGGGTTATCAGATTAAATATAGAAACATGGCATCGAGGGGATCAAATGTGAAGTTCGAGACAGAGAAGTTCACAGTTCACAGGAAAAAAAAAAAATTGAACTATGGAGGTTAAAGATGAAAGCCCTCCTACTTCAGCAAGGGTTGCAGCATGCACTTCTTGAGAAAGCGAAATGTCCGAAATCTATGAAGGAAGAGGATTGGGATGAACTTGATCAGAGGGCGATTAACACAATTCAATTGTTCTTGGCTGATGAAGTCATTTATAATGTCATTGATGAAACGACTAGCGCAGGCTTATGGGCAAAGTTGGAGAGCATCTATATGACAAAGGGAACCACTGACAGAAGAAACTAAGAAAGCTGTTACAAAGGGAATATGACAGGTCTCTAGGCGGAAATCGCTCACCAATCGTCTATATCTGAAGAGACAGTTCTATATTCTGAGGATGGTGGAAGGGTCACATCTCTCTGAGCACATTAACGTCTTCAACAAATTAATTCACAAGTTGACAAACGTGGAGGTGAAATCGACGAAGAAGACAAAGCCCTAATTTTGTTGACGTCTCTCTTGGAGTCCTACAAGTATCTAGTTGATACTCTTGCTATGGTAGGGATACCTTAGACGTCGATACCGTTATCTTAGCCCTTCGGTTGAATTAGTTGAGAAGGAATAGCGGAGGTGAAGGTAGTTTTATGAATGCATTGTTTGCTCGAGGAAGGCTGTCTGAGCGAGAGAAGGGGAAGTCGAGGTCTAGATCCAAGTCGAAGGGCAAAGGCAGGTTGAAGTGTTGGAATTATGGGAAGATGAGACATATGAAGGACTATCAAAATCTCAAAACCTAGAAGGAGGAGAGATCAGATAATTCACCTAAGTAGGCCAATTCAGCGGCATTAGGTGAAGGATCGGGTGGTCAATGTCAAAAACCAGTTGCTTGTATCAAGAGTGGAATTTGAATATAAGGGCATTGTGCCATATGTGTCCTCATCGGAGTTGATTCATCACATATAGCGAGTATGAGGTGGCCTGGTTCTTATGGGCAATGATCATGCCTGTAAGATTATTAGAATTGGTTCGGTTCGTATCAAGATGTTTGATGGGGTGGGCGTACTCTGACCGATGTGAGGTACATTCTAGATTTAAAAAAGAATTTGATCTCTCTAAGAGCTCTAGATGCACTCGGGTGCAAGTTCACTAGTTACGAAGGTGTCCTGAAGGTTTTAAAAGGGTCACTCACTGTTATGAAGGCACAGAGGAATGGAAATTTTTATACGTTGATCGGGAATACTATATTGGGTGGAGATGCAACATCTATAGCGGAGTCCACATTGGCACGTTTGTGGCATGCGCACCTAGGCCACATGAGTGAGCACAGTATAAAGGTACTTCTTGATCGTCAATTAATTTCCCATTTAAAAAGTTTTGATTTAGATATATGTGAGCATTGCATATATGGAAAATAATCAAGGTTAAGCTTTAAAACT
This sequence comes from Magnolia officinalis, assembly GCA_021015155.1. Taxonomy (NCBI): domain Eukaryota; kingdom Viridiplantae; phylum Streptophyta; class Magnoliopsida; order Magnoliales; family Magnoliaceae; genus Magnolia; species Magnolia officinalis. The sequence continues at coordinate 107,779,324 of JAJHSJ010000004.1, forward strand.
GGGAAACATGTTAGTAAAGGTTAGTTGGATCATATGCATCCGATATGTGGGGACCATCGCCCGCTTTTTTCTAGAGGAGGGTCATCATTCTTTGTCACATTCATTGATGATTTGTCAAGAAAGGTTTGGGTTTACTCTATGAAACATAAATTCGATGTGTTTGCCACTTTCAAGATATAAAAAGCGATGGTTAAAAACTAGATAGGGCGGAAGGTAAAAATTCTGAGGACAGATAACAGAGGAGAATTTACTTCCATGGAGTTTAATCAATATTGTAAGAATTAGGGGATAGTGAGGCACAACGTAGTGAGGCATACACCAGAGTAGAATGGTGTGGCTAAATTTATGAATCCAACTCTTTTGGAAAGGGCCCGAAGTACGTTGAGTAATGTTGGGTTGGGCAAGGAGCTATGGGCTAAGGTCGTCAATACGGCTTGCTATTTAGTGAATCGATCTCCATTTACACCTATTGATTGTAAAATTCCAAAGGAAGTATGGAGTGGATAGGAAGTTGATTACTCAAGGTTGTGGATATTTACTTGTGATGTTTACTCTCATGTACTGTCAGTCAGTGTTCGAAATATCGATACTATCGGCCGATATATCGGCCGATATTATCGGTATCGCACCACTGCGAGACGATATACCCCCGATAACCACCGGAAGATACCAAAAAATCTAAAATCCCAATATCGGCCGATATATCGTCGATATCGCACGAAATATCGACGATATGGCGAGATTTCCTCTCCATTATTGTCGGAGACAAACGCACGGGTGGATTGCAGGGGACTCGCGAGTCCCACTGTAGCTAACCACCCACAAACACCATAAAAATCGGATCCGGCTTGTGGAGGAAAAAAAAAAGAAAAGAAATCAGAGCGTACCTGGCTGCAGCGGTGATCGGAGGTGGGCCACTCGACAGGTAAGCAGGATTTTCTTTGCCATTTTCTAACTTCCCTCTTTCTCGGAGATTCCGGCGAGGAATCAGGCCGGATCGACGAACCGTTCCTTCCGGAACGAGATTTGAGGGGACGAGAGCTTGGGTGCGTGAAAGGCTCGGATCGGACTGCGTGGATGGCGGTGAAAATGGAGAGGGAAAGTGAAAGAGGGGCGCGGCGCGGATGGGGAAATCGGATTGCGTACTGAGTTAATCCGTGCGCTCTTATCATACTGAGTAAACTCTGTAGGGCCCATTGTGGGGTTTGTTAGTTCATCCACGCCGTCCATCCGTTTTTCCAGATCATTTCAGGGGTTGAGCCCAAAAATAAAATATATCAAAATCTCAAGTAGACCGTACCAAAGGAAACAGTGGAAGTATTGATTTCCACCGTTGAAATATTTATAAGGCCCCCGATGATGTTTATTTGTCATCCAAACTGTTCATAATATCACAAAGACATGGATGAATGGAAAAAACAAATATCATCTTGATCTAAAACTTCTGTGGGCCCCAAGAACTTTTCAACGGTTGACTTCAATTCAAATTGTTTCAGGTGGTGTGGTCCACTTGAGCTTTGGATATGATTAATTTTTCGTTTAAAGCCCTGAAACTATATGATAAAACGGATGGACAGATTTGATAAAATTCGTGAATGACAGTGGGCCCCACAGTTTACTCTGTACACAGTTCCCAGTCCACATCCGCGGATGGCTTGTCGTGGTGCGTTAGTCAGTACGCGCTCCTATCGTACTCAGTAAATTCACTTGGGCCTACCTTTAATGTATGTGGTCCATCCACGCCGTCCATACGTTTTCCCATCTAATTTAAGGGTTGATCCCAAATTTTATAAATTTCTAAGATCATACCACAGGAAACAGTGGTGATACTGATTTGCACCATTGAAACCTTTCTCCACTGTTTTCTATGGTGGGGTCCACTCGAGCTCTGGATCTGACCCATTTTTTGGCTCATGCTATAAAATGATCTCTTCAAATGTATGGACGGTGTAGATAGAAAAAATACATCATGGTGGGACCCACGTAACTTGGTGACGTCTCGTGCCCAGGCAGTGACGGTTCATACTAGATTGCGTACGTACTCAGTACGCTCTTATCTTACTGAGTAAACTCTGTTGGGCCCACCGTGATTACACGTGGTTTATCCACGCCGTCCATCCGTTTTTAATGATAATTTTAGATGTTGAACCCAAAATTGAACCATATCCACAACTCAAGCGGACCACATTACAAGAAACAGTGTTGAATGAATGTTGACCATTAAAAACGTTGTGGAGCCATAAAAGCTTTAGATCAACCTGATATTTATTTTTTCCCTTCATCTGGGTCTTTAGGACCCAATCAACAGATTGGATGTCAAATAAACAGTACAGTGGGTCTTAGGAGGATTTTAATGGTGGATATCCAATCATTATTGTTTTCCTTTGGTGTGGTCCACCTGTGATTTATATCCCTGTGATTTTTTGTATCAATCCCTAAAATGAACCGTAGAAATGGATGAACGGAATGAATGAAACAAATACATTATGGTGGGACCCACAGAGCACCGACCACTAGCCATGAGGCAGGTGTCAGGGGGACGCGGATTGCGTCCTACCCCCGCTCGGACTGTCACCGTTGAAACCTTTCAAAGGGCCACCATGATGTTTTTTTTATCATCCAACCTATTAATAATATCATGCAGACGTGGATGAAGTGAAAACACAAATATCAGCGCGATCCGAAACTTCTCCAGCTCCCAAGAAGTTTTTAATGGTGGAGGTTAAATCCCCACTTTGTAGTCCACATAAGCCATGAACCTGCCTCATTTTTTGTATCATAAACTAAAATGATGTGAGAAAAATTATGAACGGCGTGGATAAAACACTCACATCGCTTTGGGCCCCACAGAGGCCTGACCGGATGGATTACCATCCGGGCAGGGGTAGGACGCAATCGGACAGGGATTTCCTGGGAAAGGCTTTCGCAGGAAGTTCCTACGCTGGAAACTTAGGTGGGGCCTACCGTGATGTTTGTGAGAAATCCACCCCATCCATCCGTTTTTTGAGATCATTTTAGGACTTGAGAGAAAATTTGAGAAGGATCCAAGACTCAAGTGGGCCGCAATAAAGGAAAATGTGTACAAGGAAATTCTTGCCGTTGAAACGTTCCTGGCGTAGACAGTGATGTTTATATGCCATCTATACCGTTTATAACGTCATTCATACTGGGATGAAATGAAAACAAAAATATTATCCCGATTCAAAGCTTCTGTGGCCACACAAATATTCCAACTGTTGGCGTTCAATACTCACATTTTTGGCCCACCTGAGTATCGGATACAGTTCATTTTTGTCCTTATGTCCTAAAATGAACTCACAAAACGGATGAATGGAGTGGATTTCTCACAAACATGACGGTAGGCCCCACCACAACTAGTCGTCTAGTCCCCATCATTGATAGGTATATTTCTCAAATTTTACTTCTTCAGTTCTTCTTTTGCTTTTCAATGAATTGGTTGTGTTTTCATACATGACTATGATATATATATAAATATCATGCATTCAATTTAAATATAGTTACATTAGTTCAATTAAACATCGCATAACTTAGAACCCTATACAAAGGAAATTTATTATGTGCATCCTTTTTTTGAGATGTTATGATTTAGAAGTGTGTACTAAGGGCCTTTTTAACAATCCCCAAAGTTTCATTAAAAAATTCAACCATTTTCCCAATGTTTCCCCATGTTTCCCAAAAAGTGCGATAAACTATGCGATACAAACGATATATCCCGTGCGATAACCGATACGTATCTATATCCCAAGGATGCGATACATTGTGCGATACCGATATTTCGAACACTGCTGTCAGTTGAGAGAAATAAGCTAAACCAAAGGGCTAAGAAGTGTGCTTTTGTCAGCTATAGTGATAGAGTGAAAGGATATAGATCGTATGATCGGGTTTCACGAAAAATCATATTTAGTCGAAACGTCAAGTTTGATGAATGTTCCTTTTTTAGGAGGATGAGCACAAGGAAACGGAAAAATCGGCAATTGATGTTGAAATAGATAAAGTTAAAACACTTGAAGAAGCTAAGTCGCAGACAGTGGTACAGGAACAGGTAAAGCCACCACCTGTCAGGAGAAATCCACCAAGGGATCACAAGGCATTTTTGAGATACAGGGATGACTCAAACGTTGTGTTTGTTATCATTACAGATGAGGGGGATCTGTCTGCTTTTCAAAAAGCACTTGAAGACAGAGATGCTAAGAAGTGGATGACAACGATGTATGATGAGATGGCCTTTCTGTACAAGAATGATACGTGGGAGCTAGTGGGGCTGCCGTTGGATATAAAGTGATCAGGTGCAAGTGGATCTTTCGAAAGAAACTGGATAGGTATAAGGCCAGCCTGATAGCGAAGGGTTATGCTCAAAAAGAAGGTATCAACTTTGGTGAGATATTCATGCTAGTGGTAAAGCAGGTATCTATCATATTTGTATTGTCATTGGTTGCTCAATACAATCTAAAACTGGAACAGTTAGATGTGAAGATTATGTTTCTACATGGGGAAGTAAAAGAGCAAATATACATGAAGCAACCTGAAGGGTTCAAGGTGCGGGGAGAAGAGAATAAAGTTTGTAGTTTAAAGAGGTCGTTTTACGGCCCAAAACAGTCACCTAGGCAGTGATACAAGATGTTCGATTCTTTCATGTTGAGACAACGGTTTATCATAAGTGAATTTTATCATCATGTCTATTTTATATCACTAAATGACAGGGAATTCATCATTCTAGTATTGTATGTTGATGATATGTTTATCGCTCACCATATCATATTTGAAATCAACATATTGAAGACTCAGTTATCCAAGACATTTGAGATGAAAAATCTGGGGGACTGCAAAAAGGAATCTCGGCATTGATATACACAGAGACAGGGAAAGATGCAGGCTATGGTTGTCTCAAGAAGAATATCTTGAGAAGGTCTTAGTCAAGTTTGGACCGAAAAAGGCTAAACCGGTTAGTACACCCCACGCTGCTCACTTTCAGCTTTCTTTGGAGCAATGTCCTACGTCAAATAAAGAAAAGTGGTATGTGTCTCGTGCACGGTTGGCAGTCTTATGTATGCCATGATCTGTACTAGACCGAATATTTCACATGCGCTTGGTGTTGTGAGTGGATACATGTCAAACCCCAACAAGCAACATTAGGAAGTAGTGAAATGGTTACTTCGTTACATACGAGGTATGACAGACTACATCTTGATATTCGGAAATTCTAAGGAGAAACTTGTAGGCTATGTGGATGCGGATGATGCAAGTAATATGTACAATAAAAGGTCGGCTTCCGGTTACTCGTTTGTGTTAGCGGTTGGAGCTATCAGTTGGATGTCAAAGTTTCAGTCTGTGGTGGCTATTTCCACAACCAAAGCGGAATATATGACAATAACGGAAGCACTCAAGGAAGTTGTTTGGTTGAAAGGGATGGTGAATGAGTTGAGGCTTCAGCAGGAAACCGTGCCTATGTATTGTGACAGAGAGAGTGCTATCAATTTGGCAAAGAACTCAGTATACCATTTCCGAACTAAACGCATTGATGTGTGTCATCATTTTATCTAGCAGATGCTAAAGGAGGGCACTATCACTCTTGAGAAGATTCACACCAACAAGAATCCGACGGACATGCTTATGAAGGTTATTCCTGCAGAGAAGTTCAAGTTTTGCTCGACTTCTCTAGGCTTGGCAAAGAAGAAATGAAGATGGAGTGTGCATGAGAAGCAATGATGATGGTGTTAGTATTAAAGATTATTAGACATGGCAATAGCAACTTGGAGCAATAGAGGTGGAGGATTAAAGTCACGATGAAGATTGTTGATTAAGTGCCTTTAATCTGGTGCAGTGCAGTTGGGTCGACCGAAGGTCCAGTTGGGTTAACCGTAGCATGTTGTGAGGTTCCCAGTCTACCAAGGTCTATTTTGGTTGAACAACGGACTCTATTGATATCTCGGTTGACCGAAGGTGCGACCGATGGAATGCGTAAGCTTTTTAGAAAGTGTGGGTTTTACTTCTAATCTTGTACGGGAGTATATAAGTACGTCTCTAAGATCGATTAGGGTAGAACAAGGAGAGCTTATACAATTTCTAGGGTTTTGAAAGGTAAAAGCTAAGGTTTTCTATTCTGTAAGTTGTTTCATCTCATGTAATTTATTGTTCATAATGGATTGATCGTTGCTTTGTATCATTATTTTTTCCTGCAAGCGTGGGGTTTTCCATGTAAAATCTTTGTGTTATTTGTGTTTTCTTGTTTTTTCCATTCTCTATTGCGTGTTTGATTTGTTTTGAGGTTGCTTCCGCACCCATTAAGAGGTTTTAGTGCCCAACAAAATGTACTCTTCATGATTCATATTGCTAAAAGGAAATTGGGTAGGAAATTATCTACTTCTTTTATGTGCACTTGGGAGGTAGCCTGCTGATAGTTTTGCTCATATTTTATCTCATATTATTGAAAATGTTAGTTTGATTGTCTTTACAAGCATCTATGGTGGTGTAGATGGTTATACTTCTACATGTGCAATTACAATCTTTTGCTCAGATCCCACTCATGCATATTCTTGTTTCTTTGTTTTTGGTTTTGAACTATGGTCTATGGTAGAAGGGATTTAGCAATTGGAATTAACACTTGTGTAGATGGTTATACTTCTACATGTAATTACAATCTTTTGCTCAGATCCCATTCATGCATATTCTCATTTATTTCTTTTTGGTACTGAACTATGGTCTATGGTAGAAGGGATTTTGCAATTGGAAAACAAAGATTAGTAATTCCAAAGAAAAAAGAACTTAAAACCTGGTTAATATATACTAATGTCAATGTTACTTTTCTTTCAGACATTTATGTATAGCTCAATTTAATCAACAAATTACATATCCCATTTTTCAAATCTGAATTGATTGTCTAGCATCTAAGTCTCTCCTTTATTGTAGCTCTTTAGGACCCTTTGGCTCACACAAACACATACATAAATTATTTGCATGCATGTATATGTATAAATTAGTTTGGATTCACGGCAAGGAGATAAAAATTGTATCTATTTTTTCTACTTAAACAATTAATAGAAAAGGTAGAGTGAAAAGAGGAAGAATCCATACATGGTTTTTACGGATTTGGAGAAAGCCTACAATAAAGTTCCGAGGTGGCGAGTAATGGGGAAAGGGTCCCAAGAGGTTATATTGACGTCATTAGAGACATGTACAAAGTGTCGTTACAAGAACGAGAACAGCTTAGAGGCATAAAAGTTGCAGAACAAAGATGGAGTATTTGGAATGCAATTTTGTTGACAACAGTTACAGATGGGAGGCTTTAGTTAAAAGAAATGGTCTAGAGGTTCCTTGATGCTACATGTTTCATTACCTTGAATCTTTTATTCAAATGGATGAGGAGATTCATGAGGATATTTCCAATAGAATTTTAGCTGGATGATGAAGTGGAGATGCACCTCTTAGGCTGCACGACCGCCATATGCTACCATTCTATGCAAAGCAATATGAGAAGAGATTTAATGTTGCAGAAATGAGGATGTTGGGATGAATGTGTGGGAAGAATAGGAATGGCAGAATTAAGAATGAGGTAATTCAAAGCAGCCTTGGAGTAGTCCCAACAAGAATGATGGAGAGCAGATTGAGATGATTTGATCATCTGCAACGAAGATCGGGGACAACTACAATAAGAAGAGCAACACTGATTAGGGTTGATGAGCTTAAATTATAGGAAGAGCTAAAAGAAATTTGACTAACTTTGTGAGAAGGGGTGCCAAAGGCTTGTTCACTAAGGATAGGGCCTGAGATAGGATAGATTGGCAAAGCAAGATTCATAAAGTTGATACCAAATAGTTGAGACAAGGGTATGATGGTGATGAATGATGACAATGATATATATCTGTATTATATGTATGTCTGTGTGTGCGGAGAGAGAGAGAGAGAGAGAGAGAGAGAGAGAGAGAGAGAGAGAGAGAGAGAGAGAGAGAGTCTCCAGTCCAGCTAGTTGGACACAAGGTACAGATAATCTCCAACCTAAGTGCATTGTGACATACAACCCTTCCAATAGGTTGGGCCCACAATGACGATCTCCTTGTGCAAAAATCAGCCAAATCTACATATTATGTGGACATCACCATAGTATATAATTTGTCGCCATTAAGAAATATCAAAATAGAAGCGTGGTCCATTCAATAAGTGGATAATGCTGATCTTTCCACAAGGTGATCCTCATGGTAGGGCCAACCTATTGGATGGGTTTGATGTCACTCACACATCAAAAGTTGGAAGTTATCCGCTGGGTGGAGTGTAACTTATGGTCCAATCGGTTGGACTTGAGATCTCATTACATACATACATATAGATACACATACGTGTGTGTGCGTGCACGGGCACATAATGTAAACTGTAAAAAAAAATTAGAAAATGTAAAGTATATAATTTTTTTCTGAATACAGGGATGAAATGTTGAAACATCTTACTGCAATTCTGATATGCTTATATTGTAGGGTGCGCCTGTTTATTTGTGTAGGATGTGCAGTTAAAACAATTTCAACCTCCTGCAACAACAATAGAATAAAACACAAAAATGTAATGAACAAGAGTATATTATCTCCCATTAAGCAAAAACTGAAAAGCTGAGTTAGAAGGGCAACCTGCTTACAGACAGTGTTATAAAGCTCATCTGGAGAAACTCCACTTTCTATCAAACGATTGAATACATCATCACAAGATCTTGATAAATGGCTAGTGTTGCTTGTTTTACCAACCCTACATAAAAAATGCATCCATTTTGGACATTCCACATTTTGGTGAGTACACACTCACAATACAGAATTTCTAAAAAATAATCAATATAAACATGTAAAGAGATTCCCCAATTCAAAAACCATAAAGCTTGCTTTTAAGTATCGCATGGTCAACTAGCAAGTTATCTAGAGTCACCATAACCTGTTTGGATGCACCCCAAATCAACATTGGATTGGATATCCATGGTCAAAATGACAAACATTGCTATGCCTATGCATTTGCGAAGGGTGATATTTTCAGAAACTACATATGGAGAAGGCAAGTTCTTCTCCTTGACACCCGCCCCTACCCCAACAAAAATTCACCCTCCAGAATTGAAGCTAGTTAAAGTTATCTGGGGGGTGATTTAGGTGGGGCAAATCCCCATTTGCGCTCAGAAGCAAGCATACTCAAACATAGGCTTAATGAGCCATTGCATTAAGGAACAGTAAAATATGCAGACGTGTAATGTAAAGTTGTAAACTATGTATGAAACGTAATAATATTTGGCCATGGAGAAGGGAGGAGTGGAAAGCTGTTTATCAATCCTTCCTCTATATTATCAAAGGAGAAATCGGGTACAAAGTCAGCAATCTAGCTTCATGGAATTTTTTCTTTTGTTCTTTTAACAGGAAAAGACATGATTTTTATTCTTTTTTCATCATTACATCTATGTACAGGAAGTACAAGAGTGCATTTGAATTTTGAGTTGGGGGCATCTTTAAAAATCAAATCGGCACTAAGGCAAAAGTGTATTTGCAATTTAATGATGCTTTTGTATGTGCCCAAAGATATGGGAGTTAGGGTCTCAGTTTTAGAGAAAGAAATTATTCAAAGAAATCAAAAGAACAGCATGATCATGCAAAATAAACCATAATGGCATAATCTACTCTCATCAACGATCCCTCTGCATTGAATTTCTGCCAAACAAACCATCAGAAATTCAATCCTAAAAAATTATTTAGGGAATTTTAGATGAAGTATCCAACTGAATTGCAATTAGAGTGAGAAAAATTGGAAATAACCAAATTGCAATTTGCTTCCTTAGAATTCATATAGAATGTTCGGGCTCCAAATTGTGAATTCATTGCTTTCAAGTTGGGTCTTGGAAAAAAAAAAATGTAATTTGAAGGCTACTTCCTCATTATGAGTACAGGAAACAACAATAACTTCTGTCAATTCCTCTTTGATTAAACCAAATATTCTCAATTCAATTCACTTGTGCATCCATATGCAGCATTAGTGTCTTTTGATGAATTCCCAAAAGATTTTACCTCACAAATAATTACAATCTATTATCGACCAATAGCAGGATCTTCAGAAATATTCATTAGAAAGAATAATTCAGTACCTGTGATGGGTCTCTGCAATGCCCGTGAGGTTGAGGTAATGACTGAAGGCACGAGCCAATGTCAAGGCTTCTTCAAGCGTCAGCTTTGATATCTCTGATACCAGCTGCTTCTCAAGCAACTCAGCTGTTTTCTCAATTCCCGCCAATCGCATATTGTAAGCACTCTAAAATGTGGGGAAAAAAAAAAATAATAATAATAATCCAGCATGAAAATACAGGAAATGAGGAAAGAAATGAAGCGATAATTACCCAATACCAAAATTACGGTTGGAAGTTGAGTCCACAAGATTTCACAATTCCCACTATGGCACTATGTTTAAATAGACATTCAGCAGAGTTGCTTGGAGAGGATTACTAGTTTAAATCAATAGAAATAAGAAAAGTATCTTCAGAATAGTGTTGAAGTCTTGAGAAGTAGAGAAATCTTCTATGGAGGAGAAATGTGAAATTGCCAAGGTCGCACGGCCACAGGTGCCATGTCACACACGTATGTGAAATCCAAGCTTCTCCTCAGGCATGGCTGGCCTAAAAATCAGCCTGGTCAACTCATCTGACAAGGTGTGAATGCAGAATGCTAAGTAATTTTTTATCCGTCCGTTCTTTTATGTATGAATAGCCCAGATGATGATGAGGGACATAATGGATAATGCCCGCCTGATAAGTAGTGTGGATCTTGCAAATGTTTTCCACATTGGCGGCGTGTGTGAACCTCAAGTCCCAACCTCCAAATGTGAGAGTTCCATTAGCAGGGCTCTCTCTTTTTTTTTTCTTTTCTTTTTTCTTTTCTTTTCTCAAAAGGTCATTAGCAGGGCTCTTAATAACTTCCATTTCAAGAAGAGACTCCAGAGGATTGTATGTATGTATGTATGCACAAAAGCACACACATAAGAAAAGACCAGAACTTGAAACAGTGCCTCAAAATCATATAACTATAATTAGAAAACAGAGTATGTCAAAAGAACAACCATGGCCACAATAAAGACATCTAGATAGAATTTAGCCATGCATACATACATATAGAGAGATAAAACAGCCAAAATGGATACATACCGTCAGAGGATGGTGTATCAATGTATATTGAGGGACTTTAACACTCCCCACCCCACCCACACATGCAGGGTGGAACTCCGCACGGGAACTGTAACACCCGTGAAAAAAAAAAAAAAAAAAATTGATTTTGAGAGAGATATTTCGTTTCTCATCTCTCTCTATCCAAACCTAATCCCTAATCTCTTATCTTTATCCCTAATCCATCTCTCTAACTCTCTCCCCGTATTTCTCAACCTCCTAAAGAGCCTTTCCTTTTAAGAAATGTGTAGTAGGAGGAGTTCTACTCCAACTCAAATATTAACTAAAAGACACCCTACATACAACTGAGAAAGAGAGAAAGAAGGTTCATGGGAAAGCAATTTCAGGTGGTGGTACCTTTATAATTTTAATAATCTTAATGTAATATGTGGCCAGACGAGTGCGATGGACGGTTTGGATTAGTCCTCCGACCATCATATATGCTTGAATGAAGATGATCAATGTCTGCGCAAATAGTCTAATTTCGGCACAAGGAATTACTCTCTACGAATGATGGTGGATTTATATTTGTAAGATAGATTAGTTATTATCAATTTTGGTAAAATTGGGATTTAATTATTTGGACAACGCAATGAATGGGCCATATCAGTTATATGATTATTGTGTTGTTAGATTTGAAGGTGTTTAATAAGGAAAGCTCAGATTTTCTACACAATTGTTGGTATCACTTGGCATAGAAGGTTGAGATGGGTCATCAGTGTATATGTAGTTAAATTCACACCATTCATACAACGTATAGAGGCAAAATATGCTAAGACCTCAAGAATTTGGATGATCCAATCATCAGGTGGGCCACCCCAATCATAGTATGATAGATCTAATACTAATTTCAAATCATATTGAAATTCATGAATTTATGAAATTGATAGGATCAGATTGGTCCAAACAATCATTAGGATTAAACTATATTAAGATTCTCAATTATCTAATGTAATTAATCAAATTTGATGGACCACACTAATCTGATCAATCATTTGTCATTCAATTTTGAGATCTAGATGTAAATAAGCATATGAATAGTTCAAATTAACGATATATGGGCCTGTCTGATTATTAACCAAGGAGGGGTCAATAATGAGGGTAGATCTGTCCATTGTAGTTAAATTGACCCTAGACCCTTAATTAAAGTAAATCATAAATTTTTCGGGCTTACCCGCATATCATTGATCGATCGTCGATCGATCCAAGGTGCCAAATTTTGTCCAGCGACTTATCTTCCTTAAACGAAATTCCTTCAATTCAAATTTAATCGATCGAGGCATCCTCGATTGATGTCAATCGATTGACCGTATCGATCGATGAGTGTCTGGATAGAATCCGAGTTTTGATAATCGAATCAAATAAATATATTATGCATGTAAACTTCAATTAAGTGATCATTGAGGGTTGTTGCATAGTGGTTGACCACTTAAGGGTGTTGAATCAAAGGTGGGACCTACCACGTGATGTAATTGGATCAAACAATAATATGGTTATATGATTGTTAGGATTTCCAAATTCAAATCCATCAGATCATCTTGTGAATTTTTCACTACTAGACTCAAGTGAGTAACCCAACATGTCTCATGTTCATGAAAATTAAAATGAAATTTTTTGTATAATTGATTGATTGATGTTTTGATCTAACTAATGTTGATTCATAAAACTGTGTTGCATTCTAATATATATTCTCACATTTAATTTTTGAAAAAATGATGGAATCATATGATTATATTCTGAATTAACACACGTGTTTATAAAATGATGACATCACACAGCATCCATGGAATTTGCATATCGCATGGTCGATCCTGGGAGCCCTCCCTGGAAGAAATGTTGATCATGGTAGAGCGTTATCAGATGCGGGTCATGCCCATGCCTACTAAAAGGTGTAAGCCTATCCAACGGGTGGATGCGGGTTGACAATCTCCAACCTAAGCAGATGGATGATTACCCTATCTGGCGCATTCATACATCATGTGCATACATTTTTGCATTTAACGTTTTGTAGTATTTTAATTGCTATATTTATGAATCATGCTGGGTTATTTCATTAAACCTGGTCAACTTACTTTTTATTGATGGAAAAACCGTACAGATGAGCCGTTAGCAGATGATGTTGCATGGGAATCGAAATGGGTCACTAAACTTGAACACGACCCACGTGAAACGTAGTCATACTTGTCTGAAGATGAATTGACAACATTAGATCGTTCTTGAAATATCTAATTTATTTACAAGGATAGTTTGGTTGGCATACAATGCACATTGGCATTGATTATGGGATTTTAAACAATTGTTGTGAGTATGGAATAAACATATTTATAGTAAGAATTTATAACAAATAAATGATGTTTGAGATTTATGTTATTTGAATGGTCGGGAAGATTTATATATGCATAGTTAATTGGTGCTATGCGTGATTGGAGATCGATGGACTTGGTTGGAACTTAAAATGAATGTAATTCCCACCTCTGATTAAACCGATCAACAAATGGAATTAGTACACTTTGTGTACAAGTTACAAACTGAAACTCAGGTATGAGGGTGCACACTCTGCACCCAAATTTTTGGAGCGTGACATGAACATACCAGGGAAGGTTGGAGGGACAATCACACCATAAATAGCCTGGTCTAATATGTCATTGAGGCATATTTATTGCTCCTAGAATTCAAACGCAAGACCTCCCGCTTTGATATTATGTCAAATAACCACTTTCTCAAAAAGTTGTCGTCAAGGATGGTGTATCAATGTACTGTTATAAAATATTGATTTTATAAATATATTTTAAAATAAAAAATAATGTATATAATATATAAAAAGTGTTTGAAAAACACCTTTTTGTGGGTTTTTGGGAATAGTCCCACATTGAAAAAAGAGGAGGAATTTTTGTGGTTTATATGAGTGTGGAGTATTATAATACTTACCCACATAGTCTAAAGGAGAATGGAACTTGCATGTTCCTGCGTAGCACTGGAACACCCGTGCGTGCGCGAGCTCGGGCACGGACTCGGTGCGAGGGCGTGGGCATGTGAGGCAATGTGGCTGAAGAATTGACCAGTGTAGTGGTCTAAATCACAAATTTCTATTCTCTTCTCTTTTCCCTTTTGGGATTTTTCTTTTATTGTAATTCTATCAGACTGTGTAAAAGAGTTCCATTAGTGGGCCTTCTTGTTTGCTGAACGCATACCCACATCAGGCTCGTCGTATCCTAGAAGTGGTTTGCCAGTAACCTATCAGCATACTCAATCTTTTTGAGTAGGGGCAAATAACGCTTTAAGGATAGTGTCTCAGACGTGCTTCAGCCTGTCCTTGGTTCAGATCATCTTGATTTATCGGGTTCCACATTTTACAGAAATATTATTATTCTGTATAATTTCCAACATGTACATTGAGGGACTTTAACACAGGCATACATAAATAAAAATAAATGTATCAGTAGAATTCAGGAAATAATCAACAAACAACTCAACGTTCTGAGTTGATCGTATACAAAACTACAAGGTAAAACAAAATGACAGCCAAAATCCAAACAATCTCAAAAGAAGATTTGTGTGTACGCTCGTCTAGAGAAATGGTCACATACCACCATACATGAAACTTCACATACAACCCCATCTTTCCCAACAATGGGTTGCATGTATAGAACATCTGAGCTATTCAAAAAGGTGAGCACCAGCTGACATGAAAATCAGGCTGGTCTATTCATCATGCCGGCCGCACAATTGAAATCAATGCACCGCCCGTCGTTTGACTCGATTTACCGGTACGTTCCACCAAATCAGTGGATCAGCTTGATTTCCGGAGATGTTGATTTTCATGGTGGGACCTTTGGCTTGAATGTCATATGGATGGAATGAGGGTCTAAATACATCTCAATGGACATAAAAATCATCATCCAGCTTGCGGAAGCGGATTGGCTGGTGTACCACACACCAGCTATATAGCTGGTGTATTGACGTCAGCAAGTTCTATGGGTCCCATCATTAGGTATGTGTTATATCCAAACCGTCTATCCATTTTTCGAGCTCGTCTTAAGGCTTGAAACGAAAAATAAGACAGATCTAAAGATCAAGTGGACCACACTGCAAAAAGCAGTGGGGGATTGAACGTCTACTATTGAAACCCTTTTTGGGTTCACAGAAGTTTTGGATCAATATGAAATTTGTTTTTCCTCTTCATTCAGGTCTTTTTGACCTTTGGATGGAAAATAAACGTTATGGTGGGCCCTACGAAATTTTTAACGGTGAAAATGATTATCTCTGCTGCTATTTGTGGTGTGGTACAGATGATCTTTGGATATGATTCATTTTTTGCATAATGCTCTAAAATGATCTCTAAAAATATATGAACGGTGTAGATATAATAAATATCTCACCGTGGGGCCCATGTAACTTTGATCTCCTTTGAACCGTTTGTACAACTCGGAGCTCGCGGAGCTTGCACATCCGGCTAACATGTGATATGTGTACAACATCCAATCTGTTCAAAATGTGGGCCCCACCATGAATCATCTAGCACAAAATCAGTCTGATCCAGTCACTAGGTGGGTGGGCCACAAGTATGAAAATTGTGGTCAGATGATTATCAATGATAATCGCTGTGGCTAATTTGATGCCTGATTATTTCATCAGATGGTCATCAAGGTGAGGCCCACATTTTGGACGGCTCAGATTTCATCATACATACATGACGCATTGGCCACATCTGCAAGGTCCACGGTAACTTTACCATCAATCGAGATGTACTTAAACGCTTTAGGATCCAGCGCGTGTCACCATCCACTGGGGGCCACAAGCTGAGTGGTCCGATGATCAGAACCGTCCATGTTACGGACTGAAGGCATGCTCTTGACTATTAAGATGATGAATTTAGAACAATGCAAGGAGAAATTTCAATGGCTGGCATTCAAGTCTAAAAATCAAAGGTTAGGATTGGCACGGAATTGTGATTATGGAACGTTCAAATCAGTGGACCGACCTCAGCATTGGATCGGGGAGAAAAGAAGAGAGAAGATAAAGCAATGTAGGAGAATCGGAAACCTGCGCGAGGATTCGCTTCTTTTCGGTTTCCTCCATGAATTTGTGGCCGACCTCTCGATGGAGGACTTCGTTGAGGAGGCTCCCGAGCAGCCGGCAATCGTCCTCGAATGACTGGAATGTGATCCCCTCTGCAATATCATCTGTAGTGTCTGTCATGGTAGGAGAAAAAGAGAGAGAGAGAGAGAGAGAGAGAGAGAGAGAGAGAGATGGATTTTGCTAGGAATGAGAAACGAGAGAAGGCAGCATTCATAAAGGCACGACAGGGGAGAGTTCGAAAAAGATGTGGCCTTTCGTTGAGGTGGGTGCCAGTTTCGGGAACTTTTACCGTGTCCTCGACCATAAGGAGCCTGACACGTGTCATTCGTCTTGCGCATCGGGTGGGGGAGGAGGGAATTTCTGTGGTACGCGCGTGCCCGCGTATTTGCACAGTATGCGCGGGTACTCGATTCTGGAAGGTGGGGCCCATGTTTTCGGTAATCAGGGCCGTTGGGTACTCCTCCGTGCGTTCTAGATTTGTTGGGTCCAAGTGGGTGGAGGAGTTCCATCCAACCCGTTCGTTAGATACGGGCCCTCATTTTATAGCTAGATCCGAAAATTTATCCTGATCCATGTCTCAAGTGGGCCACACCAAAGGAAATAATGGGGGAGAGTGGGGAAGGTAGTGCTCACTATAGAAAACTCCAAATAGAATGTGGGGTCCACTGGGTTGTGCATACATCAGTTAACCCAGTCAGCAGGTTCCCAGCGAAATCGGATTGCGTACTGAGTTACTCACTTTTATCATACTGAGTAAACTCAGTTGGGCCTACCGTGTATGTGTCTTAGTTATCCACGCCGTCCATCCTTTTTCCATCTCATTTTAGTGGTTGAGCCGAAAATTGATGCATTCCCAAAGCTCAAGTGAACCACACCATGGGAAACAGTAGGAATAATGACTACCACTGTTGAAACCTTGGTAGGGCCCACAATAATGTTTATTTGTCATCCAACCTGTTGACAAGATCACACAGACATGAATGAAAGGAAAACACAAATAACAAATTGATCCAAAACTTCTATGGCCTCCAAAAAATTTTCAACCGTAGAGTTTCAATTCACACGATTCTGGCGGTGAGGTTCACTTGAGATTTGGATAGCCCTAAACTATCCATTAAAATGTATAGACATAGTGGATATAATATGTAAATCGTGGTGGACCCAACAGAGTTTATTGAGTATGCTTAGTGTGTTGAGTTACTCAATACACAATTCGCATCCGTTCACGATGGATAGTGGGTATCAAAAATGGGCCCCACATGATGGGTAATCCACTTCGAAGGTAGGGCCAACACAACGGATACTTCATATGTGGACTTCACATTATGGGTTATAAGTAGTGGACATTGAGGAGCCACATGTAAAGGACAATTAGCATTGATGGTGGGCCCCGTGGACATTGGATCTCGAATAGAATTGACTTGTGGCTTTCATGGGCTGGTTCTTTCAAGGGCTTTTGCGCTTGGTATATTTGAAAAGATGTTATGTTTGACCATAATTATCACTAGCTAGTTAATTCATTTATATAGTTGATTAAACTTTATAGAAATGATAAGAAAGAGGATTCGAGGATTCTCCACCTTAAAATTGACTCTTTTATTTACATTTAGATATTTAGGGTAAGGACTACGGTTACAGAGAAGGAATGTATTACGCACCCCACTCTACCCAGACAAACAAACGATCTCTATTTCGCAAGTTTATATTATCTTCGAGGATTAGTTCTGGTTCTTACACCTTGATGATGCAATGGTGTGTAGTGTAGTGTTAAATATAAATCAATACAAGTTTCTGATGGATATGATTTAATTATATCGGCAAGACATAAAACATACGTTTATATTGACTAGATGCAAGGATGTTTATATATGCGATATAATGCTTATTATGTAATTAAATATATGTTATGTATAGTTAACTTCAATGCATTTTGCGAGCTTTGATTTGGAATAGATAAATTTGTCCTAACTTCGCCACTTACCGAAGCCGTATCTCAATCAACATAAGTTTATGATGGACAGAATCCGACTAGGTCATTAAACAAATGTGAATATGTTTGTAGTACACGACGTTGATAAAACACATAAGTTGTTATGGGACCCACATATAACCATCCACGTCTCCGCACGCAATTCGCACGGTATTTTCAAATGACACAATTGATTTTGTTTTATGCGTACAGGAGTAACAGGACAGTAGCCACACCTTGATAACTCACGTGATCGTCTAAAGTGCGCCATGAGGCAATGTAACTTAAAAAGAGCCTTGCGAAGCCCAAATGCGGTTGCAATAAAGCTAATGTACACGACAGGAATGTGAAAACATACGTAATATGTCCAAGATCCAATCCATCCATAAGAAGGAAAATACTATATTTATTCTACGTAACAAGAATCATTTTGATCCAAAATTCAGGTGGGCCACAGTTTATAAAAAACTATTGTACGGTTTTGAACAACTTGATAAAGGTTTCTAACCCATCCGCAAGTTTCCAATATTGGGGCCCACATGATGATTGGACCAGTTTAAATGTCTCTAAAAACATGTACAAGGTCGGATCAACTTGATGGATGTATTTGATCTTGCACGTATATTCCGTGATTGCACATGTGTGGATGTGCACGAGCTTTATTACACACGCGCGTGTGCTGTCAGCAAAGCTCTTTTGAAGAAAGGGCAAGCTCCTGTGTCAGTTTTACAGAATTTTTAAAAAATGGCGGATGATCTTTAATCGTACACATTAGAGGGTTACACAGCAATCCAACCGACTCTTGTGGTGGATGGACCATAATCTAAAACTGCATTAAGAAGATAATATTGACCATTTGATTTTTTCCTTTCGAATTTGGGACTCACTATCTTACTTTTGATCATCCATTTGATAGAAATTGGACGGTTAGGATTGTTTGGTAAGTGTGATTTCAGAAACATGATCCATCCAAAATGGGACCCACAATTTTGATGGACTAGATGGCAGTATATCAGTGCCACCTGTCAGAAAAATGAGTCACCGACAGCTTTAAATTGTGGAAAACTATTAGAGATACCATGCACTTCCCTCACACGTGAAAACAACCACTCGGCATCCAAAATCGTGCAAATAAGATCATCAGGAGACAAACATGTACATGGAATGTGAACAACTGATCAATTCTTTTAGCCGTCCATTTGTTTTGTTCTGGTGTGGCCCTTAATGATCGGATATGTCTATTCTTTTCAATATGGCATTCATATTGTTTGTATCACTTGATGAACGGATCTGATCTCTCACACGCATGCCTCATTTCAACCCGCTGAGAAGGCCAGTTCAATTAGCATTCCTGGTAAGTTAATTTGAGACGTTTTCTATCCATCACATGCATATGATAATGCAACCAACGTTTTTTTGTCCAAATGGTTCCACAGTGTGACGAGGTCGTGACAGGAACCCATGCATACCAAACTTAAGACTTAGGTTTGTAACCTTCAATCTACTTTTTCATTTTTTTTTAAAGATGAAAATGTCCGCGTCTTCTCCTGCGAGTTTTCATATTGGAAAGAGAAAAGACTTTCTTTTTTTTTTTTTTTTTAATTTTAAGGATGTGGCCCCACTTAAAACTAAAATTCAGTCCATTCATTGGTCAATCTGATCTGTTTGTTTTAATCAAACATCCCGTAAACTGATGGAAGGATTTTTCTGGTCATATATTTGAAGTTATTTATATCTAACAATTACACTAATGTTGTGCATTAATTATGAACTATTTTCTCATGTGTGGTCTACCTATGATAAGTTTTGCCCTCAATATTAAGCCGACGACATAAAATTAAAATCCCTTACATGTGAACATGGTAGATTTGCTTAAAGATAACTCAATGGGCCCCATATAAGATGTCAATATGTTTAAAATGTTAGGCCCTTTTGCACGAAGACCATTTGATTGTTTCCTCATTCATTCCTTAGTTTTTCTCATGGGAGGGAAGGATGGTTTTTTTTTTTTTTTTTTTGTCTCTATTATTCTTTTTTCCTTCTTCATTCCTTCTTACTTTCTTGGATTGTAATTTGGAAATCAAATATGCCATAAATAGAGTTGTACACGAGTCAAATTGAGTCGAGCTTAGCATAACTCGACTTGGCTCAACCAGTAGCTAACCCCAGCTCGAACTTGGCTCGGCTTGGTCCTCGAGCTGATTGACCAGCTCGGCTCAGTTCGGTCAGCAGGTCAGCCCAATTTGAGCGGAGTTCGAGCCTGTGCGACATTTTTCAAACACATTGAGCACATCTTCAAATTTTCATAGAATGCAAAACAATAACAGTAGTATACATATATTTTATTAAACACTCGGCGGACAACATCAAAAATCATGATTTGAGGGCAATTTTATAATGTGAATTTTTTTTATTATTATTATTTTTGGTAGTGATTTGTTTCGTATTCATTTATTTCTCGCCACTAGCCAATCCCATGGAGAATGTATGCACCTGAAACAACACTTCATTAAGTCATTTCATCAAACACTTGATAAGCAGCATCAGTATTAAAATAATCGAGTCATCGAGCCGATTCGATCTGAGTCAATTCAAGTTGAGGTTTGATCTGAGTCGAGTTGAGCTCGGGCAAGCTCGAACTCGGCTTGAAATCTTTTCGAGCTCAAAAAATTAGCTCAACTCAGCTTGAACTCAGTTTCAAACTAAGTCGAGTTGAGCTTTTTCGAGTCGAGTCAAGCGAATTAATCGAGCTACTCGGTTCATGTACAACTCTAGCCGTAAATCAAAAGGATATTTTATAATAAGTAAATTGAAATTAGACATATATATCCTTAATTAGGAATTCAAAATCGGGAAAGCAATAGTGAGAAGGAAAAAACCCTACATCATACATGAGAATATGATATGTCATAAAAATTGAAAGCTTTCTACTTCTATCAGCATTCCTGGAAAGACATGACAGAGAGATTAATATATCTGTCGATTTCCAGCATTAAAAAGTAACGCAGGGGAGGACATGGGTCGAGCACTGTCTTCCTCAACAGGATAACTATTCCGAATCCACGGAACTTCTCTAGACTCCTCACAGAGACTTCTCGAATCCACGAGGAAAGAAAGTAGAAGATATAAATAAATTCTAATAAATTCGAAATGGATTAATTAATCCGTAAAAACGAGTTCACAACCCTTTAAATAGAGGAACCAAGCAATGGAAAAGAAATTAGAATCAAACTACAACTAAAACTCCCAGAATCCGTGACTTACTATAAATAGTAAACTTACTATTTATAGACGGTCGTGATGTCTACTAGTGTGCAAGGTTTTCGGCCAAAAATAGTAAGTGTCCTATTTGGCTTCACTAAACCGTTCTCCTAATTATTAAGCTCTTTTCACGTTAGGTGCAACTCCTAAAGCCCGACGGATGAAGAGTTATAATCAAACTAAAACTTATTATTTATAGTAAAAACGAAATTAAAGCAGGAAAACGACCGTCGATTCAGGGGTTTTTCGCAATTCCTGACGTTGCAACCCGGCATGGCCGGGTTGGTTGGCTAAAGTAACTCGTTCTACCCTAAAATCATATATTTTACATTAGATAACTCATTCCGGATTGCGAGATATGCCCGATCTAAGGTCCGACGGTCCGGATCACTTCTATTGTTGACCGGGCCTTTTCTGATCCATCTTGGCCATGAAACTGTCCGCAACCCGCTCTACATCAAAAAGGAAGAATTAGGTTTAGGTTTAGGACAACATTATAAAGATCAGTCTAATCCATACAATTTTAAACAGGTCTACACAAACTTAGATAAAGGAAAAGAAATAAATATCAGGTTGATTCCCATTTTTAAGTGGCCACAACAAGTTTTAATGGTCAATCACTACTATTTCCATGACATGGTCCACCTTGAATTTGGATATTCTTCATTTTGTGCTCATGCTCTAAAATGATCTGTCAAAACATATAGACAGTGTGAATACATAATACATACATTAGGTGGGCGTTAAGTTAAGGATCGTACCTCAGATCCAGATCTCAGGTGGACCAATCTGTTCATCTATTTTACAAGACAATAATAGGTCATGATTCTAAAAGTCAAGTAGATCCAAAACATATAACAGGACAACGGTCTAAAAAGCAGTCTAATCCATACAGTTTTAAACAAGTTTAAAAAAACAAGCCATTTGCTACATTATTCATCAATTCCAATGTTCATTACATTCATTAATTACAACATTCTTTCATTACAAAATTCATGTCTTACAATTCTTTTATTATAAAATTCATTCATTACAACATACTTTCATTTTTAAGTATTCTTCATCATCCTATTTCTTTTCACAAACTCCCACCGTTCATACCAATTTTAAAAAACAACGTAAAAAATAGCTATAAAGAAAACTAATGAAGGAAGAAGGAAAAATGAATAAAGAAAAGAACAAAAAAAATATCATCCTCCCTTCTCGTAAAAAAAACAATGAAAAAAGAAATAGGCAAATGGCCCTAGTACAGACCGCCCCACATTTTAAATTCATACATATCTTATGTAGGGCTCACTGTGTTACCGTGAAGTAAATCCAACCTATTCACATGTAAGAAGTTTTAATTTCATTTCATCAGCTTAAATTTGATGACAAAATTCATCACAGATGAATTACATAAGAGAAAACGGATTATAATTAATGTACATCATTGGTAAAGCTGTGAACCATAGATAACTTCCATCGTGAGTTCACAACTATCCAATTAAAATTAACAAGTAGTGAGCCCAATTTTTATTTTGAATGGGGCACAAGTATTTTTTTAAAAAAGGATATTTATCCTTTCAAGACCAAAGTCCACTGTGGTAAACACGAAATGGGGGGTGGGGGCAAGCACCCATCCTCATTCCTGGGACTTGATCTCTTCCATTCATCACACATGAAGTGAACCAAACCATCCATCTGATCGTCCACGAACATAATCACAATGTCTACGGTTGGTTAAATGAGCCTTTTCTAAAGTTGGATATGGACAATTGCCTGTCCATCGGCAACTATTATTCGTAACCGTCCATCTGCAATCCTTATCTGACGGCTAAGATCTGCTGATGGATGAGAATTTTCAGGGTCAACGCCCACCTGTTGTGGGACACCAATGATGGATGGGCCCACCATACATGTGATTAGGGAAATGGAGTGTGCATGTATTGTAATAAAAGAAAACGACGCCTCACCTTTGTTTTGTACTCCCCTCCCAACAACGAGAAATCACGTGAATCTATGGCCGTGGATATGCACAATACACTCGGGTTCTTCCTTTTGTGCAAGTGGATCCACGGTTCAGTGATCCAGACGGTTAGTTTTTCCATCCTCATGGTGGATGGAGCATACTCCAAATATCTTCTCTATAGGATAATCATATCCATTCAATTCGTGTCCAGTAAATAAACGGACAAGAAGGAAAACAAAGCAACAGTTCACGTTCAGCTGAAAAAGGGGCTAAGTTTCATGGTTAGACCTCCATGGACGGTCTGGATTACTGACCCATGTACCAGACTTACTAAAATCGAAAACCCGAGTATGCTGCACGATCTCGGGTCGAGGATCCTATATATTAATATAAGTGGTGCTTCGACACACTCGATTTTAGAACCTCTTCTGCTACAGAACGCAGGGTGCGCCGACCTTAAACTGCGCCTCTTCTGCTCTCACTATGGAGAGCGCTGCCGTACCGCAAGTCGGAGTCGTGGCGTTCGTAATCAAAGGGAAGTCCATACTCCTCGGGAAGCGCCGGTCCGTCGCGACGGCTAATAACGTCTTTGCTCCCCCCGGTGGCCACCTTGAATTTGGTCAGTTAAGCTCCTCCGTCCATTTTCTTTTTCGCCCTTTTCATTGGGCAGTTTTTCTTTGGTCGTGATCGATGGCCCACCATCCTGGAAACATCCATGTGGGTCCTCGTGGCTGGTTTGATTGCAGTGATGGTTCTACAATCACGCCCATGTGACAATCTTACAACGTGAGCCGTTGAAAATCCATGGGATGTGCAAGTGAAATTATCCACTGCTCCTAGTTTGTGGACAGTCCAGTCAATGGATCTGGACTGTCTATGTGGTGCAGACCGCATTTCATGGGCCACCCTACAGAAATCACACCAATCGGCTGATCCTGCCCTTTGAAAGTGGGCTTTCTTTTCCACAACCATCAGTATTCTGACCCATGGATGGGATGGTTAGGACCGTCTTATTACAGTACCTTTTTTTTCTTTCTTTCTTTTAATAATCAGAAATTCATTTTGGTTCCCACCAAGTGGATGGATCAAATCGTCCACAAACGATCTCAACCGTCTATTTAGTGGTCTAATTGGTAATATTTAAAATGGCCCTACTGGTGTAGTTTCTATCAGGTGGATGATTGATCTAGAATAAATGGACGGTCATGATCGATTGATTGAAATGTTAATATGTTTCTGCATGATTAGGAGCACCAGAATTCAGAGTGCTCTAGGAGCATCTAGACTAAATGGACGGTCCATTTGATCGTTGGATCTGCCTCATTTTTGTTTTGATGCCTTAAAATAATCTGAGAAAAAGGGATAGACGGTTTAGATGTACAGATACATCACGGTGGGCCCGCCCACAGAACTGCCCGTTCGGAGGTAGGGACGGGCGGGGGTAGTACGCAATCCGCGTCCGCTGTCCTGTACCGAAAGTCGGAGTGATTGCGTTCATAATCAAAGGAAAGTCCGTTCTCCTTGGGAAGCGCCAATCAGTCGCGACGAGCACCCACACCTTTGCTCTACCTGGTGGCCACCTTGAATTTGGTCAGTTAATCTCCCTTCTCCATTTCTTTGGTCATGATGGACGGCCCATCATCCACGAAGAGTCCATG
>JAJHSJ010000004.1:107804526-107873841 GCA_021015155.1 Magnolia officinalis
GAGAGTGCATTCATCTGTCTGAGAAGAGTCATGTGGATGGATTGGATTGAACGTGTAAACCAGTGTACCTCATATACAACTAATGGCGGCAACGCGTCGCAACGCGTAGTTATGATGTAGCCTACCCGGTTTTAGACCGACCTAATTTTTGTTTACTAGGGTCAACGTGAGCCAGTGCACCAAATGAACGGTGTAGTTCTCATGCACGATTCTCCGGAAAGTGATTGGCTACTCCCCCTGCCACTAGCCACTGGCTAGTGGTCAGTGCTCCATGGCCCCACCATCATGTATGTGTTTCATCCATGTCGTCCAAAAGTTTTGGATCAAGCTGATATATTCTATTGATTTTTTTTTTTTTTTTTTTTTTTTAAGTACTTGCTTAATATAAATTTTACAGTCTAGCACCTTCTTCTAAAAAGCTTTTAATAAGTTATGCTTTACTTTTATGTGCAATCCACCCCTACAACTAGCTGCATCACTCCGTGAATATACTCAGGGCCCAAAAATCAGTCCCATCCATGATTCATGTGGACCACACGATTGGAAATAATGTATACAATAACCTTCATCCTTCAAACTAATATATATGGTCTGCCTGAATCATGAATAAACCTAATGTTTGGGCCTTATGCTTAAATTTTAGTGTGTCATCCAATGGTAAGACTGGATTTCACTATAATCATAGTGATGGGTCCTATAAAAACCAAGGGTAGATATCTTTCTCCCAATTGTTTCCTTTGGTATGGTTCACTTAAATCACAAATTAGCATTTTTTCTTTTGAGATTAGACCTAAAGTGAGATTAAGCATCTAATGGTCAAAATAGACCTCACACAAACATCACATTGAGTCCTATTTTATGAGACACCCATGGTTGACTTTATTAGTACACGGTGATGTTTATATGATATTCACTTTAACCATTAGATGCCTAATCTCAAGCTAGACTTAGTTTCAAAAGCTCAGGTCTACATGTGATTCAAGTGGGGCACACTAAGGAAAGAATTAAGAGATGTTTATTTTTTTATTTTTTGGGAGCCCTCTACTAAGATTATACATTAAATTCACTCTAATTATAAGATGGCACACTAAAATTTAAGCCCAGGGCTCAAACATTAATCCCTTTTAAAAAAAATAAAATAAAATTTAGACAGGCCATCTAAGGGAAATGCTTTAGAGGGTAAGGATTTGCCTGCACGCTTTTTCTAATTGTGTACCTAAATTACAAATGGAGCTGATTTTTTAGCCTGACATACCGTTTGTCTAGGTGAATTTCAAAGAAATATCTGGGTGAAGCCTACTTGAGTTGCTAACCCTTCATCCCACTCTCATCTCACACTTTTCATTAAAAAATCTAAAAGAAAAGAAGGTTTTACTATGGAAATTACACAAGTACTAGAAAATTCTATTTAAAGTAGGGACGCACATTTCCAGCTAAGGCCTTTCTTAGTAAGTCCCTGAGCTCCTGCATTTGGAGTCTAGGTGGGGCCCATCGTGAGGTTTGTGAGAAATCCACACTTAACATCATTTTGTGAGTATATTTTAGGACATAGGCCAAAACTAAGCTGGATCCCATACAAGTGAGCCGAAAGCGTGAGATTGAATGTCCACACTTGAAATATTCATGGGGCCACATAAGTTTTGAATCACGCTAATATTTGTATTTTCAATTATGTTATGAATGGTATAGATGGCACATAAACATCATTGTTGATTCCAATGAGGGTTCAACTGTAGTAATTTCCCTTACCACAGACTCACTTAAGTCTAAGATCCAGCTTACTTTTGATCTCATGTCTTAAAATGATCTTACAAATTTAAAAGTATTTCTTACCAACATCATCTGTGACCCGGCCCAGGAACTTCGTCCAAAGGCTTTTCACAGGATATTTGCATCAAAGGAAAAATCCATCCGATCCATTCATCAAGTGGGCCACACCACAGGAGACAATATATGACCATTGAACAGGTATAGCCCACCTGTTGAGTTGATAGTTCCGATTCTCGAGACCAATGGTCCTAAAAGCGGCGCCTGCCATTTCTGACAGTTAAGATGTCAACCGTTAGCGTACTTTCTCTCTAACTAACTAGAAGTTGCCTCGAAGAATACGGGTTTACAACCGACGTAATGGCATAATAAATTCTTCGGCGATTCAACGACTTTAAACGCGTACTGCTTATCCAATCAGGTGGGCTACAGCTAATGGACGGCCCCTATAAAATATTTACTCATGATATTAATTGGAAACGGATTGCTACTTCCCCAGCCAACGGCCAATGGCTGGTGGCCGATGCTCTGTGGGCTCCACCATGATGTATGTGTTTCATCTACGCCGTCCATCTATTTTTCTAGATCATTTTATAGTATGAGATAGAAAATGAGATATATACCAATCTCAAGTGGACCATATTACAGGAAACAGTGTTGAATGAACATTGAACATTAAAATTTTTTTGGGGTTGGACCAAGCTGATCTTTGTTATTTTCTCTTCATCTGGGTCTGTATGACCTAATAAACAGATTGGATGTCAAACAAACCGTACAGTGGGCCTTAGTACGATTTTAATGGTGGGTATCTAATCACTATTGTTTTCCTGTGGTGTGGTCCACCTGAGATTTATCTCTCTCTCTCTCTCAATTTTGGTATCTGGCGCAGGGATGAACATGATGAGGATAACTACTCTGAATCCACAGAGCTTCTCTGGACTCCTCACAGAGACTTCTCGAATCCACAAGGAAAGAAAGCAGGAAATAGAAATAAATTCGAACTTGATTAATTAATGACTAAAAGCGAGTTTACAACCCTTTAAATAGGGGTACCAAGCAATGAAAAAGAAATCAGAATCAAACTATAACTAAAACTCCTATAATCGGCGACTTACTAGTAAACTTACTATTTATAGACGGTCGTGATGTCTACTAGTGCGCAAGGTTTTCGGCCAAAAATAGTAAGTATCCTATTTGGCTTCACCAAACCGTTCTCTTAATTATTTTAAGCTCTTTTCACGTTGGGCGCAACTCCTAAAGCCCGACGGATAAAGAGTTATAATCAAACTAAAACTTACTATTTATAGTAAAAACAAATTAAAGCAGGAAAACGACCGTCGATCAGGGGTTTTTCGCAATTCCGGTCATCGCAACCCGGCATAGCGGGATTGGTTAGCTAAAGTAGCTCGTTCTACCCAAAAATCATATATTTTACGTCAGGTAACTCATTCCGGGTTGCGAGATACGCCCGATCTAAAGTCTGACGGTCCAGATCACTTCTGTCGTCGATCTTCTAATCCATCTTGGCCATGAAACTGTCCGCGACCCGCTCTACATCAGTATCAAGCACTAAACTGATCTGTAAAAATGGATGAACGGAATAGATGAAATACATACATCATGGTGGGACCCACAGAGCACAGACCACGGTGCTGGTGGCAGGGGCGGTAGCCAATCTGTTTCCATATTAATCCCTGCGAGAGCCAACCCCGAGCCCAGCCAGAATACAGCCAGCTCGCTTGAGGATAAACCAACCTCATTTTTGGGTCACATAATCTCAACATTGCTTCCAATGAGGTAGATTGCCTGTGACTAAGTGGAGCCCACCACGATGTTAGTGTAAAATCCACCTGTCCATCCATTTTGGCAGCTCATGTTAGGACATGAACTCAAAAAGTGCATATCCAAAACTCCACTGGGCCGCATGACAGGAAATGGTGGGGATTGAACGCCCACCCACTGTTGAAACATTTTTTAAACTAGAGAAGTTTTTTTTTTTTTTTTTTTTTTGTTTTAATTTTTTTCACGCAGATATATATGTTTTTAATTTATCCCAATGAGCTAACATTTGTGTGTGTTTTTAGTTTTCACATTTCAAGTAATGGGGCAAAAATCATGCTAATAAAGTGATTTTAAGCTTTCAATCCATAACAAATGGACAATCAAGATCAAACAGAAATAAAATATGTTTAAAGATTGAATATTTCTTATGATTTTAAAGTAACACCTTGATTTACAATGATTTTAAATAATTTAATTGCGCATGAAAATAGATAATTATAACAAATTGATTCTATTTAAATGGTTAGGATGATCTGATTGCACTGTAACTTGACCCAATTAAAAATGGCTCTAGTACTGATCATGGCAGCTGCCCTGGACTTGAACCCAAACCAATTATTTACGGGTCGAAAATGACTTGAACCTAGACAAGTTAAAATTTGGTAGGGTCCATTGGGTACTGCAGGCTAGTACTAATGGGCTTCCTTTTAAGTGATACATGCATCTTGAATTTAGACCGTTGGTTTTGTTACTCTAAATGGCTATTTATTTGTGAATGTGTGGTCCACCTGATTGATGCCTGATAAATAAGATTTAAACAATTTTCAGGCAAAGTAAGGCATGGGGTGAATGAAATTTTTTGGGCTCGAGATTAGGCTTGCTATGCTAGAGCCCGTCTAATATCGGCACTGGGTCTTACCCATCGGTTCCGTGTGTGAACACTCAGGTTCCACCCCTCTTCCATCCCCCTATGGTTTTTGCGTATCTTGGAGAACACGCTTCTGTTAATTTCTAATCTTCTTCCACCGCCTTATCCATTATAAAGAGCCGTACGTAGGATATTTGAATCATCTCATTCATCGATTCAAAACCATAACCCAAAAAATGCCACCGTCCAAAACTCTTCCATGGGCGTTCTCCTTATCTTCCTCTTCTTGCTTGCACCTTATGAATGTGCCCGCCCCCTAGGTGTCATCAGAGCCGTCCATTCCACGTCCGATCATCATCTCATCCCCAACCATCGAAAGCTCGAGACAGTTTCACCCAACCCCTTCCAAAGACAGCTCCATTGCCTCCGTCCGGTCACTCCAAAAGAC
Organism: Magnolia officinalis; assembly: GCA_021015155.1. Lineage (NCBI taxonomy): Eukaryota > Viridiplantae > Streptophyta > Magnoliopsida > Magnoliales > Magnoliaceae > Magnolia > Magnolia officinalis. The sequence continues at coordinate 107,809,392 of JAJHSJ010000004.1, forward strand.
TAACAGAGCTCATTCCCACTGATCGTGTCCAGCTCCCAGGCATAATCGGAGCCGTCCGTTCGACCAATCAACATCATCTCATCCCCGATCATCGAAAGCTCGAGACGGTTTCTCCCAACACCCTCCAAAGACGAGCTCCATTGCCTCCGTCCGGTCACTCCAAAAGACGTAACACCGAGCTCATTCCCACTGATCGTGTCCAGCTCCCAGGCATAATCGGAGCCGTCCGTTCGACCAATCAACATCATCTCATTCCCGATCATCGAAAGCTCGAGACGGTTTCTCCCAACCCTTCTAAAGACGAGCTCCATTGCCTCCGTCCGGTCACTCCAAAAGACGTAACACCGAGCTCATTCCCACTGATCGTGTCCAGCTCCCAGGCGTAATCGGAGCCGTCCGTTCGACCAATCAACATCATCTCATCCCTGATTATCGAAAGCTCGAGACGGTTTCTCCCAACTCCTTCCAAAGACGAGCTCCATTGCCTCCGTCCGGTCACTCCAAAAGACGTAACACCGAGCTCAGTCCCATTGATCGTGTCCAGCTCCCAGCCGTAATCGGAGCCGTCCGTTCGACCAATCAACATCATCTCATCCCCGATCATCGAAAGCTCGAGACGGTTTCTCCCAACTACTTCCAAAGACGAGCTCCATTGCCTCCGTCCGGTCACTCCAAAAGACGTAACACCGAGCTCAGTCCCATTGATCGTGCCCAGCTCCCAGGCGTAATCGGAGCCGTCCGTTCGACCGATCATCATCGAATCATCCCTGACCGTCGAAATCTCTAGATGGGCCAGATGTTCAACTTCCTTCCAAGAGGAGTTCCGATTACGAGTTATCATTGGATGATGGTTTGTGTAGATGACTCACCACACATGCATGATATCTGATCCGTTCATCTGACGATCGTTTGTGTAGATTACTCACCACACGTGCATGATATTTAATCGAGTGCACTTGGCTTTTTTCTTTTTATTGAAAATTAGTTTTGTGATTTGGTTGTAACGTAACATTGATGCAATGCTTTCAAATAATTCAGTTTTCCACGGTTTACTTGGTTGACCGTCTTTTAACCTATAAACCTTTTTTTAGCACTTTTAATTTCTAAAGAGAGGAACTTTGATACTCTGGCAGAGTGTGGTGGATGATACACATGCACTTTTAAATTACTTAAAACTTGAATACGTGGCATACAACAAATCAAATTAAACCGTCCAGATCATGATATCCAGTGTGGACAGGTTATTTGATTATCGGCATACCAGATTTGGCGTCTTCTTGGATGGTTAAAAACAGAAGATATCCAACGGTATATTTTCACGTACACACATAAGAACAAAAAAAAAAAAAAAAAAAAAAGGGTGTCCACGAATCAGAGGTTAGGATTCGTCCAATCTTATCTTTGAATTGTGACTTTGGCGACGGTGGGATGCACAATCTACTCTATTTAATTTTGAGTTAATATATGACGCGGGTACAATTATATGAGTACCTGCGTATCAAGTGTAACGGGCAAAACGAGTATCATTTGAGTCTTCAATTTAAAAATGATCCACTAACCTGTTTGGCCCGGCCGATCCCACAGTATTAAGAGGGATGGGATCACGATATTCCGGGATATGCATGACGAGCCAAACAAACCCAGTGAACTTGTCCCGGGATATAAGCAATCCCATGGATCTTAAAACAATCCATTGACATCACTAACATTACCTTTAAATTGATCTCATCCATTGGTTGGACGGATTGGAAGGTAAAATCCCAGGACATGCCGGGGGTGCCAAAAAAACCCAGTGAACTTGTCCCTGGATATAGCAATCCCATGGATCTTAAACCAATTCACTGAGACTACCATCATTACCTTAAAATCCAAATCCATCCCATCCCTCCTAATCCCATGGGATTTGCCCGGCCAAACAGGCCTAAATAAATGGAGAAATTGACCACTGTAGATGTAACTTTTTACCCAGTTTGTTTTCGAAAAAGTTCAAAACTTACTTTCTCAACATAGACGTGGACGTACGGACGAGTAGAGCTGTACACGAGCAAACTAAGGCTCGAGTACTCCTCGCTCGACTCGACTCGGAATACTCGACTCTCGACTCGCCTGAGTTAGAGCCGAGTACGAGCGGGTTTTCACTGCTCGTTTAGATTACGAGTAGAGTACGAGTCTAGAGGTACTCGACTTGGTACTCGACTCGTGTGCTCGACTCGGTACTCGACTCGTACCCGTATATATAAGCCCACCCAAAAAAAAATCTTACCCACCACCCACCCGTCCTTTTCAACCAGTGAGCAGGCGAGCGCCCAAAAAAAACCCTACATCACCCACCCGTCATTTTCAACCAGCGAGCGCCCAAACCCTTTGAAAAAAAAACTCTCTCTCTCTCTCTCTCTCTCTCTCTCTCTCTCTCTCTCTCTCTCTCTCTCTCTCTCTCTCTCTCTCTCTCGTCTCTCTCTCTCTCTCTCTCTCTCTCTCTCTCCTCCTCTTCTCCCTCTCTTCCCTCTCTCTCTCTCTCCCTCGCCCCTGTCCCCTGTCCGGCGGTGTTAGACCCTGTCGCTCGTCTCTGCGGCCTGTCCAGTGCCCCTGTCCGGTGACGGAGCTCGTCCCTGCCACTTGTCCGGTGTCGCAGCTCGTCCCTGCCAGGCTGTCACTCGTCCGTCATCGCCCTGCCCTGCACACAGCTACCTCGGTCGTTCTTGCCTAGTTCGCCCGGTAATGTGTGGGTTTGATTTTTTATTTTTTATTTTTAGAAATTGTTTAATATATGTTAATATAGAAATTATTTAATATAGTTTTGGGATTAACCTAATATTTGGGATTAACCTAATAAAATGATCAACTCATGTGCTCGTACTCGGACTCGACTCGAAAACTCGGACTCGACTCTACTTGTTTACTACTCGTACTCGGCGGTCGAGAAGTAAGGGGTCCCTGCTCGTTGGCCGAGTAGAGTCGAGTACGAGCAACACTCGAGCGTTAAGAGCCGAGTACGAGTAGGGCGATACTCGACTCGACTCGACTCGTGTACAGCTCTACGAACGAGACACTTGAGGACCAAAATACCCCTGCCTTCTTTTCAAAAGCAAATTGGCTGGTGTGCGAAGATGAGCGCTGATGGACGCGGATTGCGTCCTATCCCCACCCGGACAGGGCTATGTGGGGCCCACCGTGAGCCGTAGACACATGTGCCAATCTACAATATTTTTACATGATCGGAGCCGTCCATTGGATGCGATACATTTTTTTTGTTCTTGCGGCATACATCCATTTATACAGCTTGGGTGGTTACAAATTGCATCTACAAAAAATGGTTTCGACCGTCTATATGTGTGGTCCGCCTAGGCAGTTAAATGGCCTGATTTTTAACGTAGAAGATCTAAGCATATTTCCAACCAAATAGAGAGATCAGATCCCTTGCATCTTATTCGCACGTGTTGCTAGCTGCGTGTGGACGGCAGGGCCTCGTGGATTCAGAGTTCGCATGGAATTGGTGTGCCGACAATGATATATATTATATATATCTTTATTTTGGTAAACGGCATTCATACTCGGTGATACGCGTTCGAAGCAGGTTTCCAGTACAGCTGTCAGCCATTCTGAAGGTGACTCGAACAATACACAGATTGACAGGTGTGGCTGGTGGCCGGATGATTCAGACCGTTGACCTGTTGAGCCCACCATTATCTCCACTTCTAAAGAACTTTCTAAAGGGAAGATCCAAACCGTTCAATCTGATGAACAAATAAATAATAGTAGACGTGCTTCAATTGTCCTATTTACTGGTGATTGTCACGGATAGAACGGTTAGTAATTCAATATTAAAATATTTTAGGGTAACTACCATCCAAATGGGGCCATTACATGGACGGTCTGGATCTTTGAGAAGTGGCCTTACGATCCCTTTTTAATTGAGAACCGCTCTAGATTGACTAGGTGCAGTTGGTAGCGTGTGTGCCTGAGCACCACCTGGGCGATGGACGCTAGTGACTCCGCCATCAGCCAGGTGTCTAGTGGTCGGTGCTATGTGGACCCATCATGATGTATGTTTTTTATCCACACCGTACGTCCATTTTGAAAGATAATTTTAGGGCTTGATCCAAAAATGAGGTAGATCTAAATATCAGGTGGACCACATCATGGGAAAAAGTAGTTATCGAATGTCCACCATTAAAAACCTCCTAGGCCCACTGTAATGGTTATTTGACATCGGACTTGTTGAAGGGAATATATATATATATATATATATATATATATATATATATATATATATAGTTTGATCCAAAACTTTTGGACGGCATGGATGAAACACATATATACATCATGCTGGGCCCATGGAGCACCTACCACTAGCTAGTGGCAGGGGGGTAGCCAATCACTTTCCGGAGAATCGTGCATGAGATCTACACCGTCCATTTGGTGCACTGGCTCATGTTGACCCTAGTAACCAAAAATTAGGTCGGTCCAAAACCAGGTAGGCTACATCATAACTAAGCGTTGGGACGCGTTGCTGTCATTAGTTGTATATGAGGTACACTGGTTTACACGTGCAATCCAATCCATCCACATGACTCTTCTCAGACAGATGAATGCTCTCTCTATGTGATTTCAAAGGTGGACCACACTATTCTGAAAGTCAGATGGAGTAATACAAATGTATTCTTTTGAAATCACGTTGCTCTGAAAGTCAGGTGGACCACACCACTTGAATATAGAGATTTTAGGCAGATTTCACACTGCTTCCTACGGCGAGGCCTACCTGAGATCAATACAAGCTCAGGATCAAGGCCAAGAATGCTGATGAACGGTGTGACATCATCCACGTACATGAAATGTCCTCCGTCCATGTCTTCTCGCAAGCGAGCGAAACAAGCTGGAAAACGTGCACGTCCATAGTCAACATAAGCCGCCATGCAAAAGAAGAATCTTAAGCATGAAGGAAAGGTGGCATAGTTATAGGGATCGCTGACATTCTGCTCCCTTGTATCTTACGGCAAGCAGTAAAAAATGCAAATTCATTTTGACATTTTTCAATTTGGAGGGTAAAAGACGACTGAAGATTGGAGAGTGTGTTTGGAGTCATAGTTAATTAATGTAATTTTAGGTGAATTAGTCTTCAACTGATCTCTACTCTAATTTAATTAGTAAAAACTTTTTAAATAAGAGTTATGTTAATAAAAAAAATTATCTAGTAATTGGTTAAATAAGTTCATTTGGTAAATCAAGTTTTCAAGATTATAAAAAGCTCTCGTTTGAAATAAGTATGTTTGGTAAAAAGTTTAAATAAAAGTTTTTACTAAGACATAGTTGATGTTATTTTTAAAGATTACATTGACTTTATTGTAAAAGCGATTTGGGTAGTTGTTTTGGTTGACCTGTGATATGAAACTTTCATTATATAAGTCCACCCTGACGTAGGTTATCCATCATGTGGGCCAATCGGCAATGGTAATTCTCTTTTATGCGGAGCCATCAATACCTGGCCTCTACTCATGATGTCAAATCTACCTTTGATATGTCCATCATGTGGGCCCTACCTTCAAAGTGGGTTGTCCATGATGGCCAATATCTGTTGTGTAGGGTACATCTTCTTTGTGGATCATTTATAATGTTGGGCCACTTTGGATACAGATCGTTAATCATGCAAGACTTTGGGTGTGGACCGTGCATCTCTCCATCTGGAAAATTTTAGGGGCATGGCCCATCCATGGAGGAACGCAACAAACCAATGGCTTGGATGGCTGAAAATTGAGCCTCACTTATTAGAATATTTGAGAACGAAAATACACGACATCCACCTCAATTTTGGACTTGTATCCATACGTCCATGCATTTATCCTATCATCTCGGGATACAAGTCCAAAACTGAGGTAGATCCAAGACAGGTGGACCACACAATGGGGATTAAACTCTTACCGTTGAAAACTTCTTGGGGCCACAGAAGTTTTGGATCGAGGTGATATTTGTATTTTCCCTTCATCCAAGCCTATGTAACTTTATGAATAGTTTGGATGGTAAATAAACATCACCGTTGGCCGTTGAAAAGTTTCAACGGTGAACATCATTACCACAACTTATTTCTGTTCTGCGGTTCATTTGAACATTGGATTTTTCTAATTTTTTGTCCAATTCTATAAAATGTCATGGATTAAGTAGATGGACGGTGTGGATAAAACCCATACATCACGGTGGCCACACAGAGCTCCTGCCCTTTATAATTACTAGCTGGAGACCGGCGGGGTAGGACGCAATCCGTGCTGATTATAGTTCTTTTTTCCGGTCCGTCGCGAAGCATTGCATTTATTTATTTTTAAACTTTGGATTTGGGGCCACGTTTCAATGATCCATACCGTTTATAGGATAGGGCAAATTGTGGATGGAGACACCCAATTGGTGGCCATCAAATAAACGGTTGATGAGAAGCTAGACAGTGGTCCAAATTCGACTCCCTATATCAGCTGGATGAGATTGCCGCGTTGAGACCTGACTTACACGCATGCCACGTGTACAATGGATGAATCACCACCGTTTAAGATGGAGTATGTTACAGCAAGTCTCCGTGTGTTACAACAAGTCTCCGTGGTCGCTTGATTGGAAGGTCCTTGACTCATTTGGTCCAGGTACATTGTTTTTTTTTTTTTTTAATAATTTCGTTTGAAGACCAAGTTGGACTGCAAACAAAAGTCAGGAATGGATGAAATTTTTCATTGGGATGTGGATTGGATGGTCACCAAGATACCACCCACCTCCATGGTGCAATGACATTGTAAGGCCCACCTTAGGGCTTGTTTGGTATGTGGGATTAAATGGTATGGAGATGGGATTAACACCATTATTGCAGAATGATTACATGTCTGAAAATTCCATAGTATTTTGGCCATTTAATCACATGCTTGCGATAAAATTCTAGCCAGGGGAAAAACACTGAATTAAGCAAAATCCCGATTGGTGGACCGGCCTACATGTGTAGTGGATTTTAAAATCTATCAGAAACTCGCATGAGACTAAATGCAATTCTATACCACCTAATCCCAACCCTTCCTACCATCTCCCCAAATGTCAGATGGAATTTGCACGTACCATATGCAATTCCATCCCACCTAATCCCATGTACCAAACAGGCCCTTAATGTATGTGTTTTATCCACACCATCCATCAGTTTTTTTAGATCATTTTATGCCATGAGATCAAAATTGAAGCATATCCAAAGTTAATTTTGAGCACACCACAGGCAACAAAGGGATAATCACGTCCACTGTTAATTGAAACTTTCATAAGGCCCACAACTATGTTTATTTGTCATCCAACCTATTCATAAGGTCACATGTGTTATACTTATGCGGAATAGCCTAAGGATCTTCTGTGCATTGGATATGGAGATCTAGAGATTTAAATACATGGCATACCTGATTGAAACGCCATCATTGTAGATAGGATGCTGAAGTCTTCCTCTCCTTATACCCTTAGAGAAGCATCAAAACTTCTCTCCCTATGGCTCCACATGAATTTGACAATCCTAGTTCATCTAAAACATCGTGTGTGTATCACAATTGTAGCACTCCACTCCTTACACGAATTTCTGAATGTATATATCACAACTTTAGTGGGGTACACTGGTATACTTGATCACATTATCCAACCCTTAGGACAATCCAGACCATTGATCAATAAAGCCCACAATAGAATTCTTACAACATGTGCCTGGATGAAGGAAAAACAAAAATATGGGCTTGACTTTCCTGCTAACCGGGAAAAGGGGGTGAATATGGCACATGTCTGAACGGAGAGACATTTGATGCATTGCATCTCGTCGATGTAGATGTGAGTGTATCGAGAGAAATCATTTGTTAAGCTAGTAGAGTACCTCACCATCCATATGCATGCACTGAGCAACTGTAGATGTGGCACATATATACCACAATCCAAGCTGTTGAAATCGTGGGCCCCGCTGTACATGTGGAATATTCCCAAAGTCAGATGAATAGATGTTGCAATTATTATTTTTAAAGCTTTGAATTGTTACTTGTGGGTCTTTTTCTTTCAGCCGTTCATTTTTTGGCCACCATCGGACATAATTAAACTGAGAGATTCTAATGTGATCCATCTACAGTGGAGCCTCTTCTTTAAACAATTTGGAATGATTTCCATATTTACAGTCTTTCAGCTTATGTATGGATTGATATCCAAGTAGTTGATAATTTCGGATTCGTTTCTAACGTGGGTTACCATACATTGCAGACCACCACGCACTCAGCGTACACAGGTAAGGGCCACCTTGAAGATCATGAGGAGGAAAAATCCGTCTCATCTATTCATCAAGTGGGCCACTCCATAGGAAACAATGGATGACCAATGGACATGTATGGCCCACCTGTTGAGTGGATGGTCTCGATTCTCCAGCTAACGGGTCTTAAAAGTGGCGGCTACCTTTTGACGGATAGGATGTCAACTTACCGTTAGTGTACTTTCTCACTAACTACCTAGAAGTTGCCTCCAAGAATACGGGTTTATAACTGACATAGCTAGCCTGAGTAAAATACTCAGTCTACGCGCGTACTGCTCATCAGGTGGGCTAAAGCAAATGGACGGCTGGAATATATATATATATATATATATATATATATATATATATATATATATATGATCTCTGGCCCGACTAGACTCGCAGATCATGCCAACCGAGGCGGGTTCGAGGACACTTTCGAAGGTAGATTTGTATCATGATGGGATCCTCCAACAAACCTAGCAGATCCCATGGCAATACGCAAGTCTCAACACCAGTACTAACGGATCCTATATAAGTATCCCCACTGCAAAAGAAGGATGGAGAGAGAACCCTAGCTCACGTCTTTGATATCTTCAAATACTTACCTCATCAGAGGGTGCCCTAACCATAATTGGCACCCTCGTGGTCCACCTTTTCCTCCGTAACTTCTAGTTCTATGTATATTCGACAAACAACATACTTATTAGCTTCTCTCTTTTATTTCTCTAATGCTTCTCTTTAATAACTTATGGAAAGTATAAAAACTAAATGATGCAGGGGAGGACGTGAGGTCGAGCACCGTCTTTTTCAAGAGGATAACTATTCCAAGTCCACGGAACTTCTCTGGACTCCTCACAGAGACTTTCTCGAATCTATAAGAAAAGAGAGCAGAAAATATAAATAAATTCTAATAAATTCGAAATAGATTAATGAATTCATAAAAACGAGTTCACAACCCTTTAAATAAGGATACCAAGCAATGGGAAAGAAATCATAATCAAACTACAACTAAAACTCCTAGAATTTGCGACTTACTATAAATAGTAAACTTACTATTTATGGACGGTCGTGATGTCTACTAGTGCGCAAGGTTTTCAGCCAAAATAATAAGTGTCCTATTTGGCTTCACCAAACCGTTCCCCTAATTATTCTAAGCTCTTTTCACGTTGGGCGCAACTCCTAAAGCCCGACGGATGAAGAGTTATAGTCAAACTAAAACTTACTATTTATAGTAAAAACGAAATTGAAACAGGAAAACGACTGTCAAATCAGGGGTTTCTCGCAATTCTGAGCGTCGCAACCCCACGTAGCTGGGTTGGTTGGCTAAAGTAGCTCATTTTACCCCAAAATCATATATTTTACGTCGGCTAACTCATCCCGGATTGCGAGATACGCTTGATTGAAGGTCTGATGGTCCAGATCACTTCTGTCGCCGACCGGGCCTTTTCTGATCCATCTTTGTCATGTAATTGTCCGCGACCCGCTCTACATCAGTCTCCTCCACTTCAAAAGAACTCGTCCTCGAATTATCATTATGCGCTGGTTCATGATACTCGGTAAGGTCCGCGACATTGAAAGTCCGTGAGATCGCCATATCATCTGGAAGATCAACAACATAAGCATTATCATTGATCTTTCGGATGATTGCTACCGGTCCAATCTTTTTATTCTTCAACTTGTTGTACGTTCCAGTCGAAAATCTTTCTTTGCGCAGATGGATCATTACTTGGTCGCCCACCTCGAACACTTTCTGTCGCTGATGCTTGTCCACTTGCTCCTTATACTTTTCGTTCGAGGCATGTAGTTTGTTCTGTACCTCCGCATGAATGCCCATGATTTTGTCTGTCATATGTTCTGCTGCAATGCTCATGCCTGGGAGCTTGGGCAGAGGGACCAAGTCTAGTGTGTGGCGAAGTACTCGTCCGTAAATAACCTGGAATGAGGATTTCTCTATTGAGCGGTTCACCATGTTGTTGAATGCAAACTCCGCTTGAGACAAGGCCAAATCCCACTGCTTCGGTTTTTCTCCTGAAATACATCGAAGGAGGTTTCCCAACGTGCGATTCACAACCTCAGTTTGACCGTCAGTTTGTGGGTGGTACGCGCTGCTGAACTGAAGGCGTGTATCGAATCGAGTCCACAAAGTTCGCCAAAAGTGGCTTATGAACTTCGTGTCACGGTCGAAAGTAGTCTTGGGAACCCCATGTAGCCACACAATTTCTCTGAAGAATAGATTCGCCACGTGTGTTGCATCAAGAGTCTTCTTGCATGGAATAAAGTGTGTCATTTTGGAAAAACGATCTACTACCACGAACACTGAATCCATACTTCGTTCTGTTCGTGGGATACCAAGCACAAAGTCCATAGATAAATCATCCCAAGGGCCGTCTGGCACGAGTAACGGGGTGTAGAGACCCGTATTATGAGATTGCCCCTTGGAAGTCTGACAAATATAACAGCGTTGGACTGTCTTTCCCACATCACGTACCAATTGCGGCCAGTAATACCGTTCTTCCACAAGAGCTCGCGTCTTGTCTCGCCCAAGGTGTCCACTGAGGCCACCTCCATGTAGCTCTTGGATTATCTGTTCCCTTAACGAACTCTTTGGGATACATAGTCGATTTTCCGTGAAAAGGAACCCGTCTTGAATATGTAAGTCATCGGGGTGACCTTCCTGACATCTAACCCATACGTCCTTGAAGTTGTCGTCAGCGGCGGCGGCATATATGTCTTTGAGGCGATCGAACCCGACAACTTCATTACTCATGGTGACTAACAAAGTTGCACGGCGACTCAGCGCATCAGCTACTTTGTTCTGTTGCCCTGACTTATGCTTTAGCATGAATGTAAATTCCTACAAAAGTAAGATCCATCTAGCATGCACACGGTTAATGTTAACTTGACTATTAATAAATTTGAGGGCTTGATAGTCCGTGTAAAGTATGAATTCCCTTTGAATCAAATAATGTCGCCAGTGTCGCAGTGCCTGGACCACCGCGTACAACTCGATCTCATATGTAAACCACTTCTTGCGTGCATCACTAAGTTTCTCACTGTAGAAGGCTACCGGCCTACCTTCTTAAGACAAAACTCCCCCAATCCCGACATATGAGGCATCGCATTCGACTTCAAATAGTTTGTCGAAGTTGGGAAGTACAAGAACCGGAGTCGTGGATAATCTGCGCTTGATTTCGGCAAAGCTCATGTCGGCTTCATCAGTCCACTGAAACTGCCCTTTCTTCATACAATCTGTGAGCGGTGACACAATGGTACTAAAATTTTTCACGAACCGACGATAGAATGTCGCTAGTCCATGGAAACTTCGCACTTCGCGAATATTTTTGAAAACCGGCCATTATCTGATTGTCTTCACCTTTTCTTCATCCACTCGAATGCCCGTGAATGTAACCACAAAACCCAGAAACAATAAGCTATCAGTCATGAAGTTACACTTTTTTAAATTGAGGTACAGTTTATTTTCAGTGAGCACTTGAAGGACCTTCTTGAGGTGCTCCATATGGGTGGTTTCGTCTTCACTATATATCAAAATATCATCAAAATAAACCACAACAAACTGCCCAATGAAAGGTTTTAGAACTTGGTTCATCAACCTCATGAATGTGTTAGGCGCATTAGAAAGACCAAAATGCATGACCATCCATTCGTACAATCGTTCCTTAGTCTTAAAGGTTGTTTTCTACTCATCACCCAGCCGTATTTGAATCTGATGGTAGCCGTTCCTTAAGTCCAATTTAGAGAATATTTTTGCGCCCTCTAGCATATCCAACATATCATCCAACCGTGGTATAGGAAACCTGTATTTTATGGTGATCTTGTTGATGGCCCGGCTGTCGACACACATGCGCCAACTCCCATCTTTCTTTAGAGTTAGCAGAGCTGGTACAACACATGGGCTCATGCTTTCTCGAATAAGACCCTTACGGATCAGTTCCTCCACTTGTCCCTGCAGAATCTCGCACTCATTCGCGCTCATTCGATAATAAGGACGAGTAGGTAAACTGGACCCAGGGACAAAGTCGATATGGTGTTGGATATCTCGCATAGGGGGTAACCCATCGGGAAGGTCCTCGAGCCAAATTTCTTGGAATTCACGTAACAAGGGCCTTAGTCTTTAAGGCCCTGTTTGGGCAACGGGATTAGAAGGGATTAGGTGGGATTGTATTCAAAAAAACAGCATTATTACCCATGGCAGGGATTGTCCCCTATTCCATGGGATAAGATTAATGCTCTGCTTTGTTGGTAATACGGTGGTACATTGAATGGATATACCCACCATCATTTGAAATTACCAGAATAACACACATGTATTATATCTAAAACCGTTCATTGTTTTGTAACCTCATTTTATGGTATGGGCCGAAAAATGAGGTAGATCCAAAACTTATGTGGCCCCAAAGAAGTTTTCAACAGTAAGTATTCAATCCCCATTGCTTTCAGTGGTGGGTCCACTTGAGCTTTAGAATTACCTAATTTTTAGCCCATGCTCTAAATAATCTCAAAAATGGGTGGACGGTGTGGATATAGCCCACACATCAGGGTGGGACCTACACAACTTGCTAGCATTGAGTGAAATTGGCACGGGACCAATGCAATTCCATCCGATCTAATTCCAAGCTTTTCCAAACATGGAGTGGAATTGGCACAAAACCAGATGAATCCAATCCCACCTAATCCCTTCTAATCCCGTTGCCCAAACAGGGCCTAAGGGATGATGGTAGGCTCGAGTTCTTCCCCTTTCACAATTAATGCATAAGTCTGTCCTGTTTCTTTGGATTCTTCCATGAAGTCCCGAATGGTTAAGAGAAAACGACCCTTCACTTTAGAAGTTTCAGGTGGTCCTTCTGAATCCATAGGGGCCAATATGGTCTTCCGGCCGTCCTTGACGAAAATATATATGTTATCTCGCCCTTTTTGAGTGGCGTCACGGTCAGATTGCCAGGGTCGACCGAGTAGTATATGACATGCTTTCATATCAACCACATCGCATACTACTTCATCCTTATAATGTTTGCCAATTGAAAAAGATATGGTGCACCGTTCAGCTACCTTTGTTTCGCTGACCTTCTTGATCCAACCGATTGTATATGGAGAGGGATGACGCTCTGTTTTCAATTGTAATTTTTCCACCATGCCCCTAGAGACGATGTTCTCGCTGATTCCACTGTCAATGATCACGTCACAAACTTTTCGATTCACCGTACACCTAATGCGGAAGATGTTATGCCGTTGTAGATGCACTTCTTTTCTTGGCGCATATAATAGCCGCCTCACGACGAGCGACTCGCCGTGATCTTGTTGAACCCAATCTGAATCATCTACCTCGTCCTCGGCAGTATGCTCCTGTTCTTTAATATCTGGATCTTCATAAGCGTTATCAGCACTACCATCATTAATGGCAAGGTTTGCCACTTTTCGCTGGAGACAAGTATTTGACAGGTGGCCGGGCTAGCCACAACGATAGCAACTGTCGGGCCTTGGCCGAGCATAAGGGTTCGAAATTCTACTTGGACCAGCAGCAGTCAAGACGCCCCTTTGGGGTCTAGCTTGCCCGCTTCCCTGATCTCGGTTCTCAGACGTAGGAGGTTGAGTGCATGCTCCTACGGGCTCCTTCCCCTTAGGCTGTGGAGCTCCCTGAGGTGGACCTGCCGCAATAATTCTTGCACTAGGATAGGTCCGTGTGTTAGGACGTTCAAGTTGCGCTTCTGTCCGAGTAGCCAACTTGATCGCATCATTCATCGTCCAGACGGACTGCATCTGGACCCGATCCTAAATCGTCATACGCAATCCACCGTTGAATCAGGCGACTTGCTGCGATTCAGTTTCGACCAAATCGTACTCTCTCACCGACCGACTACCCTGTCGACAATTTTGGTATTGTTGGAATAATATCTGATCGCAATCGCTAGGGAGGAATCGGGCGCGTAGTAGCTGCTTCATCCGCTGCCATGTGCAGATTGGTGCTTTCATCTGCCTGTGTAACGTCCCGTCCAACCAACACAGTGTCTTGGGACGTCCACGTAGGGATTGTCGCAGGACCGCTCGCTTAAGCCACACGTGGTGGGTTACCGTAGATAAAAATCATCCAAGATTAATCCAATTTAGTAAACCAGACTGACCATAACCGGGCTTAGTGTGGGCCACCAAGCCAGATGGCTGTTTATACATAAAGGACCGCTCGTGCGGGCCGTACAACGACCGAGGATGGTCGAAAAATTCTAAAACTTGGTGTGGCCGTTGGTCTCACTGGGCTTGAAGGCCATCGCCGACCGCAACTTCGGCAGACGCCCAGAAGTGGGATCTGGCAAAGGCCCCATGCACCCCACCAATGCCAGAATTGAAATCTGGCACTGGTCATGGAAATTGAAATGTGAGACAATCCAGCCGTCGGATTTCTTCCGAATTTACGGTAATGGTTTGATATATTTTTCAACGCCCGTTCACCAAATCTGGGGCCCGATCGTGGCACGATGACCGTTGATCGCAAATCGGACCCGTACGATCAAACCCTATATCCGATCGCTCCCAAATTTTGCACGGCCCTTCATCGGGCCATGGATCACCTAACCTATAAGTTTTATGGCCAGAAGACCCCCAGAAATATTCCAATCACCGAAATGGGCCCCACAGGGCCACTTAAAGGTCGGAAGCGCCTTCTCAGATCATATAACCGTTCATCCGTTCGTCCTCAATTTTTGCATGGACCTTAGTCGGGTTAGGAGACAACTACACACCGAAATTGGTGGCCAATGAGGCGCTAGGGCCACCTCAACACTTAATAGGGGTCTCATAGGTCTAATTTGGAAAAATTAGGAAACATGGGGCCAAGAGACCCAACTCTAGGGAAATAAGCCCTAGCCCTCTTTCACAATCTCATTCACTCTCTCAACAACAACCCTCTCTCCCTCCTATCTCTCCCTTCACCTCCCAATAACCCATTCCCCTTCTCCTTAATCTTCTTCCAATCTCCAACAACCAAGCTCTCCCTCAAACCTCTTCCAAAACCCCAACCACCCATCTCTCTCTCTAGCAACTTCCTCCTTCGTCCAACGACCAAGGAGAGTGAAGTAAGAAGAAGGGGTAGGCAAGGAAGTGTGGTGGACCCTAAATCGAGTTGGGGCCCAAGAGAATCGACCCTTCATCACCTTCTCCCTTCCCAAAGGGGAAAACCCTCCGCCACAAACTCCAAATTCGTCCGTGGGCCATCTAGGTAAGATCCTCTCACTTTTTCTTCTTGAAATCCATATATTATGGTGGGATTGGCATGGAAAACTAACATGCAAGGGTTTGGTTTAGGGATTTCGGCCGATCGTCCCGAAAGCCTCTTTCCTAGGACGTTTTTTTTTCGTGTCGCCAACGATCCATAGGTGCGGACTATTGCTCTTAGGTGGCCTAGCACCAACTTTAGTACGGATATAATGATTTTGAGTGCTTGGATGTCATATTTGGAATTCTAGGGAACCTTAGGGATTTTCATGATGTTGGATTTGTTAGAATATGCATGTTTAATTCTCAAATGTTATATATATTGTGCCTTCACATGATATTATGTCGATTGATAACATGCTTGTGGTTGTTGATACATTTCCATCATATGTAGTGCTCTAATTGTGTGTGCGATTATTTACAAATGCTTATGATTCCTCAAGATGGAGGAAGTGTTTAACTTCCTCACACAACTCACATACACTCACATGCACCTAAATTTTATGATGATACTTGATTGCTTGTTAAAGATAATTGTTTTGTATGGTCAGGATGCATGAGATTGTGACATGGATGTACTAGTTGATAATATGAGTAGTGGGCATGCTTTAGATCTCTTTTCACTCTCTAGGGGTGGTCAGGAACCTGACAAGAGAGGGTAGTCTCATTGGTAGGACT
Organism: Magnolia officinalis; assembly: GCA_021015155.1. Classification (NCBI taxonomy): domain Eukaryota; kingdom Viridiplantae; phylum Streptophyta; class Magnoliopsida; order Magnoliales; family Magnoliaceae; genus Magnolia; species Magnolia officinalis. Next base: position 107,825,560 of record JAJHSJ010000004.1, read on the forward strand.
ACGCTAAGGCTAGACTTGCGGATTGGGCGGGAGTGTTCGGGTGGCTGTAGTTCGACTACATGGGTCCCTTGTGCCCGAGGTCATTCGTCTCACGCTTGCCTGATCTATGTGGACTAGCCTACTACCTGATCACCCTGTTTGTTAACCATGTTCGCCCACATATGTATGGAACCTGATGCACCCTATAACCTTTGTGGCCCATTGATAATTAGACTACAATTGGTCCACAGTCTCGTGAGCCGGGCATGGTGGAATGGGACACTGTGTCCGAGCTGTCGGCCTACGCTGGGGTACCGCGCCTCCCCGTAGTGACCGCGAGCGATCCCTTCCCTATCGGCACTCCTCATGTGCTTGGAGTCGGGAATGAGGACCCCGACGGGATCACGGACCGCGAGGACTCGGCCTCACGCGTTGTTGGGGCCTTTCCCTCGCAACCAGATTAGGGCAGTGACATGTAGGGTGATTCAGAATCCCCAACCTGCTAGATGAATGGACTTTAACTAACAACCCGGCTAACATGATCGCATTTCACGCATTAGATAGGGTGGCGACTCGGAAGTTGAGGTCGCACTGAGGGAGTGATGACATTTGCGATCGTAGACGTAGTCGCTTGAGGGAGTGTTGTGGCGAGGGCATGCATCATATCATCGCATTTCATGCGCATTTAATAAGAGTTATAGGTGTTGCTGAATTCCTGCTTTTCATTAAATTCCTATTAAAATTGATGCCTGTTACAACTTAAGATTAATGGTTCACACTGAATTGATCACTCACTCCCACTCTGGGACGGTGTTTTAAAACACCAACCAGACGCTTCCATAGATGCAGGTGGCGAAGATCAGGAGGAGCCTGGCAATGCGGACCTGGATGAAGAGGAGGAGTATTCTTACTTTCAGTTGATGGATGGAGCTGCTGCGGATCCGTAGTTGTGTTGATGGACTACTGAGCTGAGAGCTCAGCCCTATTCTTTTAGACATGATATTAATTTTTGTGATTTTGTCGGGTGGCGCCATGTGCCCCTTATTCTTTTGGACGTGTATATATATATGTTTGTGTTGTTTTTCTCCCATTTCAGTAGATTTGTGGTTGTGCTTCATGTTCCAATTGTTCCAAACTTGCGTAGTTAATTTGACTAATCCCAAAAAAACGTTAAACGCATGATAAGTGACCTCGGAAACTCGGGAGTTGCATACATACAAGACCCCCTATTTTCAGGGCGTTACAGCCTGGTTCGTGCGAGTTGCAGTTGTTCCCACCAAGCTGACGCTTCTCCTTTCAACTTGTAGGCCACCAGCTTCACCTTCTTTGCTTCAGGGATGTCCATATAGTTAAAAAATCGCTCAACTTCAGAAAGTCAATCGAGGAAATCCTTAATGTGTAGTTGGCCATTGAAGTTAGGAATATCAACCCATATCTTAAATTCTCGATCTACTCGATCGTCGCCTGGTCTGGGGTGTTGGAAGATTATGTCGTCGATCTCCTTCTCACTGGAGCCCCCGTTCTCAGGCATGATCCTTGGATGCACTGCCGGTATTATCCTACGATCAGGCCGATTACGAGTCTCAGCAATTGGCGGTGGAGGATTACCACCAGGAATACGGAGTTGCCCTAGGGTTTCTGCCAAGAGATTCGTTATGCGGTCCATGGAAGCCTACAGCCCTTGCATGGCTTGCCGATTCTCTTGTGCGCTGCTTGAAAAGTTGCCGCCGTTAAAGACAAATTCCCTGGAGCACCGCCTATGGGATTGTTGCCCGACCCGTCGTTAGAAGTCATCGATCTGAGGAGAAACCTCGCTTTGATACCAAACTGACGCAGGGGAGGACGTGAGGTCGAGCACCGTCTTTCTCAAGAGGATAATTATTCCGAATCCACGGAACTTCTCTGGACTCCTCATAGAGACTTTCTTGAATCCACGAGAAAAGAGAGCAGAAAATAGAAATAAATTTTAATAAATTCGAAATAGATTAATGAATTCATAAAAATGAGTTCACAACCTTTTAAATAAGGGTACTAAGCAATGGGAAAGAAATCATAATCAAACTACAACTAAAACTCCTAGAATTCGCGACTTACTATAAATAGTAAACTTACTATTTATAGACGGTCGTGATGTCTACTAGTGCGCAAGGTTTTCGGCCAAAAATAGTAAGTGTCCTATTTGGCTTCACCAAACCGTTCCCCTAATTATTCTAAGCTCTTTTCACGTTGGGCGCAACTCCTAAAGCCCGACGGATGAAGAGTTATAGTCAAACTAAAACTTACTATTTATAGTAAAAACAAAATTGAAACAGGGAAACGACCGTCGAATCAGGGGTTTCTCGCAATCCGAGCGTCGCAACCCCGCGTAGCTGGGTTGGTTGGCTAAAGTAGCTCGTTCTACCCAAAAAATCATATATTTTACGTCGGCTAACTCATCCCGGATTGCGAGATACGCCTGATTGAAGGTCTGATGGTCCAGATCACTTCTGTCGCCGACCGGGCCTTTTCTGATCCATCTTTGCCATGTAATTGTCCACGACCCGCTCTACATAACTAAAAAAATAATAACAGAAGTAATTATGTACTTTTAAGTTAAAAAAATTACTTATAACCAATCATAAACCAAACTTACTATCCTAAGGGCCTGTTTGGGAGCGTGGATTTGGAACCCCCTGGATTCAGAACCCCCTGGATTTGCAATCCTCCCAATGTGTTTGGCACCCTGGAGTGTGAATCAACTTTAATCCAAAAATACATGTGCATGGTATATTTACATGGGTTTGAATTTAATTACTAAATCAACTTTAATATCTCTAATTAGTGAGATATATAATTTTTGACACTATGGTTGTGATAAGCCCATTGAAATATATGCTTTGCCTGAAAATGATGAAATTCCAAGTCTCGAATGGACCTCAAGCACAAGATCATGTCTGAGAGACTAACCAACGATTTTAATAGTTGATTAATAAGGGCAATGTTTGGACGGTGCTGATTTACATGGACAATGTTTGGATGATGCTGGACAATGCTTGGACGATACTGGACAATGTTTGGATGGTGCTAATCATCATTAGTGGGTCATGTGCCCAATAGAATAATAGTATACAGTGACACACATGTTACACGTACAACTATTGAAATGATTTTAGGTGTAATCAAAGCTCTCACGGTGGATTGCAAACCCCCTCAAAGAAGGATTAGAAACCCCCCAATTACTTTATGCTGCCAAACAACCAAGGGAATTTGAAACCCCCTCCAATCCCCAGTGCCAAACGACCCCTAAATAAGTCACTTACCTGGTCCGTGAGGTTTTTTTTTTTTTTTTGGTTTTTAAAGCAACTTATTTGGTAATATCCACATGGGCCCTAAGTGATTTATTGCTTATAAAATAATGGATGGTTGTTATGAATTGGCTCCATGCAAATAGTTAGGATCATCCAATGGTACGATTCTTGCTCGATGACTTGTTCCTAGTTGTATATAGAAATGAATGGCTGAGATTAATAATACATCACCGATTATTTTTAAATGGTTCTAGCTAGTTAATATCACAGGATATTGCAAAGTATCGGTCTGTATTAGCAACACCGCGAGATATCGTGCAATATTGATGTTTTTTTTTTAAAAAGGTTTTTATAATGTATTGATAATATCTGTCCATATCGACGGATACTTCATAGGAAATGCAAGCCGCGCGCTTTTCCACATGGGCCCTAAGTGATTTATTGCTTATAAAATAATGGATGGTTGTTATGAATTGACTCCATTCAAATAGTTTGGATCATCCAATGGTACGATTCTTGCACGATGGCTTCTTCCTAGTTGTATATAGAAATGAATGGTTGAGATTAATAATACGTCACCGATCCGTTTTAAATGGTTCCTAATTAATGGCCATAACGAAACCTAATTACACCGCCCCGAATTTAAACGCGTCACAAAAGCTGAGATCCGAATCCAGGGTCCAAAAAGACTTCAACCCAAAACAGTTAAAATCAGTTAGTACTGATGGACTGCCCTAGACTTCTATAACGACTTATATCTTGCAAATGTGTCATTCCAATCCCTACTCAGGCAGTACATTCATCTTGAATATGAGTATTGATTCCAATCCATGACGTAATGAACGGTATGGATGGCATGTAAACATCACTGTCGAACCCAGGAAGGTTTCAACGGTAGGAACATTTTCCTTTAGTACGGCCCAGTTGAGTCTTGGATCCTGCTCACTTTTTGTCCTAAATCCCAAAATGATCTCACAAAACGGATGGACGGGGTGGATTCCTCACAAACATCACTGTGGGCCCCACATAGGTTTCCAGCACAGGAACCTCAATCGGCGTCCCTGATAAACAGGGTTTAAACAATCTTCAGGCCGGGTAAGGCATGGGCCGAACGAATGTTTTTGGGCTCGTGATGAGGCCTTCTATGCTAGGGCCCACCTAATATCGGTCACCGGGTCTGAAGTATGTCGGCCCGTGTGTGTGTGTGAATAGCCAGGCTTCCACCCGGGTGTCTTGTTATCTTGAAGTACACGCTTCTTCTGCTACTATATAAACAACCCTAATCACATACAATATCTCATTATTCAAGAAATCAAAACCAAAACCAAGAATTCAAAATCAAATCAAATGGGCTCTTCTTCTCCACCACCGTCTAAATTTCTTCCTTGGTTCGTTCTCCTGGCCCTCCTCCCCTTCCTGGCGACCTGTGATTGTGCCCGCCTCCTACGTGACATCAGAGACGTCCATTCAACCGATCATCATCTCATCTCTGACCATCGAAAGGTCGAGATGGGTTCTCTCCCACAAGGCCAGACATTCAACTTCTTCCCAAGAGGAGTACCACTGCCCCCCTCCGGTCCCTCCAAAAGACGAAATACCGAGCTTGGACCCAGTCTTCCTGCCCAGATCCCAGACGTTATCAGAGCCGTCCGTTCCACCAATCATCATCGAAAGCTCGAGACAGTTTCTCCCAACTCCTTCCCAAGACGAGCCCCATTGCCTCCCTCCGGTCACTCCAAGAGACGTAACACCGAGCTCAGTCCCATTGATCGTGCTCAGCTCATCGGAGCCGTCCGTTCGACCGATCATCATCGAATCCTCTCTGACCGTCGAAATCTCGAGATGGGTTTTCGTCAGCAAGGCCAGATGTTCAATTTCCTTCCAAGAGGAGTTCCATTACCACCTTCAGCTCCCTCTAAACGACGCAACACCGAACTCCAATCAGATCCCCTCCCTTGAAATGATGATCTATTCATTTGTTATGTGCAGTTGTAAGTTATCAATCTTACTATTTTTTATTCAAATATAGGTTTGCTCGAAATCTTCTCGTGTCTTGCAATAACACACGTTGGACCGTTGGATTTTGATCTTTTCTTATGACCCAAACCGTTTATTTGGTGGGGCTCAGCTAAAAGAAAAGAAAAGAAAACTCTTGAATTGAATATTTCAGCCATTTGAAGGGTCGAAGTAATCCATTTGAGAGCTTTTATTCGTTGGACTTAAACCGAAGATCACGAGTCTTATCATATCAACGGTTTGGATCATTAGAAGATGATCTTCAAAATCTAAAAGTCTCGATGTATGGTATTGCAATACATGGGATCTATTTTAGCAAACCTCATTAAAATAAAGACATGTGATGGATATGATTCTTTTATATTCCTTCTTTTGGATAAATGATCATTAGTACACCCTCGCACCTGGAATCGAAGCACACGTGCATGATATCTGATCCTTTCATCTGATGATGATCGTTTCTGACCACACGTGCATGATATTTGCTCGAGTGCACTTGGCTTTTCTCTTTTTGTTAAAGATTGATTTGATGATTAGAAAATAATTCAGTTGTCACATCTTACTTAGTTGACAGTCTTTAGTTCTAATTTTTAAATATAAAAATTAAATACTCTGGCAGAGTGTGGTGGATGATACGCAGGCACTTAAGAATTACTTAAAACCTGAACACGTGGCATACAGATAGTTAAATTAAACCGTCCAAATTATTTGATTATGTGAATATGGGATTGGTGGAATTCATTGGATGGTTAAAAATGAAATATATTCAACGGTCCACGGTCCACGAATAAGAGGTTGGGATTTGTCAACCGATCTTATCTTTGAATTGTGACTTTTGGGAAGGTCCAACGCACAGGTTACACGATTAAATTTGAGTTAACGTATGAGAAACGGATTGGCTACTCCCCCTTCCACCAGCCCCCGTGGCTGATGGTAGGTTCTCTGTGGGCCCCACCATGATGTATGTGTTTCATCCATTCCGTTCATCCATTTTTAAAGATCATTTTAGGGCTTTGTACCAAAACAGAGATGGATATAAATCTAAAATGGACTACACCACAGGAAAACAATAGTGATTGGATATCCACCATTTAAATCCTCCTAAGGCCCGGTGTACTGTTTATTTGACATCAAATCTGTTGATTAGGTCATACAGACCCAGATGAAGGGAAAAAACAAAGATCAGCTTGATCCAAAACTTTTATAGCTCCCAAAAAGCTTTTAATGGTCGACCTACATTGAACACTGTTTACTATAATGTGGTCCAAATGAGATTGTGATATAACTCATTTTTGGTCTCATACCATAAAATGATATAGAAAAATAGATGGACGGCATGGATGAAACAAATACATCATTATGGGACCCACAGAGAGCACCGACCACCAGCCATTGGCTGGTGGCAGGGGGAGTAGCCAATCCGTTTCCTAACGTATGATACGTGTACAGTTAATGAGTGCCTGCGTTTTAAGTGTCACGCGCAGCCCGAGTATCATACGACTCTTCATTTTTAGAATGATCCCCACGGCAGAGAAATGTCTGCCACTTTCTAAAAGCGTTGCTTCCACGTGGTTTCGCCTATGCCGTTGATTAAAGACAGTATAAAAAATGGGCCCGGGTCCTTCGCTGCATGGTATGGCAGGGATGTTGGAATTCAATCAGTGGCAGATATGCCTGTCCATCTGAACCGTCCAATATGTGGGCCCATGCTCGGTTGAGAAATCCCTAAAAGAATATGATCTCCACCGTCTGATTTCACCCATTCAATCTGGGCCATCGTTTTGAACTATCCATCTGGTAGTTGCGATCGTTGGATCATTTCGTTTCGTAGGTTATGATCCTTCCACAGATGATTTAATCGGTCCAGATCGAAGTTCATGCTGCCATGTGTACAGCTGGCCATATTTCTCCATAAAAGAGAGTATAGACACAACCTTTTACGTACCTTAATAGCATCTACGGACCACAAACATGGATAACCAAAGTAGATCCGTGTTTGTAAAGACAACCTATTTCGAACAAAAATAGCCCTCCTTTTTCACCTGCTTCTTACTTAAACCCAAGGGGCCTGAGTGAGGAGTATTTTCTTCCATCCATCCGTACCACAAAGTCGTCTTCCGTCGTCGAAGTTTTCTGCCAGTGGAAAAAATAATTACCCTAAAAGACACGGTCTAGTTTAGTAATTATTTCAAGAGAGTAGGTGCAGTGGAGCTTTTTACTAATTCCTCAGGGGAATGGGAGCCTCGCACATCCACACGCAGGCACATGTGCCAATATACATCATTTTTACATGATGTGGGTCACATCACGTTCAAAAAATTGCATCTACAAAAAACTGTTTCAACCGTCTATTATCTGTGGCCCACCCAGGGAGTTAAATAACCTGATTTTTAAGGCAGAAGATCTAAGCATATTTCCAACCAAATAGAGAGATCAGATCTCTTGCACGTGTTGTTGCGTGTGAATCGCAATGACACGTGGATTCCGAGCTCGCATGGAATTAGCGTGGCCGACAATGATCGATATTTCTTTATTTCGGAAAACGACATTTGTACTCGAGAGATACAATACTACGACGGAGTATGGCCCTGGATACGCATGAACTAAAAAACATGTACAAGTGGCATGTATTAACGGAAACTAAACCGACTAAACTGTGAAAACAACTGTTGCTAATTCAAAATTCCAAAATCAAACTAGTAGAATAATCCTAACCTCTGATTCATGGACACCTGATTGTTGAAATAGGGCCTTTGATTAATTTTTATTTTTAACCGTCCAATTAATGTCCTCCAATTCGATATTCAGATAATCTTAAATTTAGTTCGTGATAGATCTGCTTTGTGTTAAATTACTAAGGTGACACGCATGCAATTCTAAGTAATTTTCAAGTGCATGTGTATCAACCATTACATTTTAATCGGAGGAATGAATGGTCTAGATTGCCCAATCGTGGATACCACTTGCCAGAAATAAACGAATGGCCACTTATTTTATAATCGTCACTGTTGATACGCGTTGGAAGGTGACTTGAACAATACACAAAGATTGATAGGTGGGGTTTGTGGCCTGATGATTCAGACAGTTGACCTGATGAGCCCAACATGATCTCGGCTTCTTGAGAACTTTCTAATCGGAAGATCCAAACCGTTCAATCTGATCAACAAATAAATAATAGTGGACGTGCTGCGATTTTCCAATTTATTAGTAATTGTAATGGATAGAACCGTAAGTAATTCAATATTAAATATTTCAGGATACTTACCATCGAAAGGGGGGCCATCACATCCACGGTCCAGATCTTTGAGAAGTGGCCCTATGATCCGTGTTTGATTCAGAACCGCTCTAGACTGACTACGTGCGGTGGGTGGGAAGGGACGCGGTTTGGCTAGTGACTCAGTTCTCTGTGGGCTCACCATGATATATGTGTTTTATCCACACCGTCCATCCAGTTTTACACATCATTTTAATATTGTATACCATAAATGAGGCAGATCAAAATCTCAGGTGGACCACACTATGGGAAAACAGTAGTGATTGAATGTCTACCATTAAAAGCCTCCTAAGGCCCCGTGTAATGTTTATTTAACATTCAACCTTTAGATTAGGTCATACAAACACGATGAAGGTAAAAAAAACAAATACCAGCTGGATCCAAAACTTTTGTAGCCCAAGGTAGTTTTTAACGATGAGTCTACAATAAACCATGTGTGGCTCACTTGAGATTTTCACATACTTAGTTTAGAGTTCATTCCATTAAAATTATATGGAAAAATAGATGGAGGGCATGGATGAGACACATACATCATGTCGGGGCCACATAGCACCGACCACTAGCCATTAGCCACTCGCAGGATGAGTATCCAATCCGTTTCCGGTGGGAAGCGTGCCTAAATCTGAGCACCACGAGCGTGCATGAGATCTACCCCGTCCATCTGGATCTGTGCACCAACTGGGGTGAACGTTTATAAGATCTACACCATTCATCTGCTGCGCTGGCTGATGTTGACTTGGTAACTAAAAACTGAGTCCGTTCAAAACCAGGTAGAGCCCACATTAGAAGGAAGAGTTAGGGACGTTAGGTCACCATTAGTTGTAAATGAGGCCCACCGATGGTTTATATATGCAATCCAATCCATGCGCATATGCATGACTCTTCTATAGGTGGACCTCACTATTCTGAAAGTTAGTGGACCAAGTGAATGAACTCTTTCAAAATCACGATGATCTGAAACTCATCTGGGCCACACAATCTCAATTCAGAGGTTTTAGACAGATTTTACACTGTTTCTTACGGTGAGGCCACCTGTGCGATGTACGTTCAAGATCAAAGCCTAGCATGGAGTGGAGCACCTGATGGACGGTCTCGATCTTACCCACATGAAGTCGTTCATCCACGTGAGTGAAAAATGACTTACCACGCGTAGTCATATCATCGCGAGCGTTGAGTTACTGCGAAACATATCCGTAAACTACACGTTGACATTGACTTTGTCGCTGACATCGACTTTGTCGCTGACCTCATCGATGAATAGTCAATGCCGCGTGTCACAGGAAAATCTTAAAAGTGAACAGGTGGCATACTCGTAGGGAGCACCGAGGGCGTGTTTAGGCAGTGGGATCAGAAGGGATCAGGTGGGACGGGATTCATCTGGTCCCATGCAATTTTATATTTGGGAAGAATCGAAAAGCTTGGAATTAGATTACGTGGAATTGCATTCGTACGTGCCAATTTCATTCAATGTTAGAAAGTTGTGTAGGTCCCACCATGATGTGTGGGCAGGCTATATCCACACCATCCATTCATTTTTTGAGATTATTTTAGAGTATGGGTCAAAAAATCAGATAAATCTAAAGCTCAAGTGGACCCCGCCATAGAAAGCAACGGAGATTAAATACTTACCATTGAAAACTTCTTTGGGGCCACATAAGTTTTGGATCTACCTCATTTTTATGCCCATGACATAAAATGAGGTTACAAAACAAATAAACAGTTTAGATATAACACGTGCGTTATTCTTACTAATTTCAAATGATGGTGGGTATATATATCCATTCAATGTACCACTATATTACTAACAAAGCATGACATTAAGGGCTGTTTGGCCAGGCAAATCCCACAATATTAGGAGGGATGGGATCGACAATATCCTGAGATAGGCATGACGAGCCAACAGATCTGGTGAACTTGTCCTGGGATATGAGCAATCCTATGGATCTTAAGACAATCTACTGACGTCACCATCATTACCTTAAAATTGATCATATCCCTTGGTTAGATGGGTTGGAAGGTAAAATCTCGGGATATGCACGGCATGCCAAACAAACCTAGTGAACTTGTCCCGGGATATAAGCAATCCCATAGACCTTAAGACAATCCACTGACACTATCACCATTACCTTAAAATTGATCCCATCTCCCCTAATACCATGGGATCTGCCCCGCCAAACAGGCCCTAATCTTATCCCATGGCAACAGGGGACAATCCCTGCCATGGGTAATAATTATGTTTTTTGAATCCCATCCCACTTAATCCCTTCTAATCCCACCGCCTAAACACGCCCTGAAATGGTGTTCCCAGGTATCATACGGCAAGCAGCAAAATGATTGGGAACTACAGGTGGGTCTCACCAATAGTAGGCCCTATGCTGTAATCACGTAGTTGGGACCATCCTCACCGTTCAAAATCTAGAGTTCGAAAATTCAAGAGGCTGTGGAGATCAACGGTAGCGATAATCCGAATTCCGGTTTATTTTTTCGTGGTCTGTTCGCTTGGGGGCTACCTTTGGATCAGATGGACTACTGAATGAAATGAATTCAGATGGCAATCGTACACTTGACGTATATGAGATCTGGCCCACCTGATGAGTTGTTTTTCTTAATTTCTGGGCCACGGTATATCATATCAGATGGGCTTAGATATGAATGGTTTAGATCTTGCACACGTCTTGCATATGGTATCAAGACGTGCGCAAAACGCTCCCTTCACGGTCGTCGCATGGGCCACGTGCGTACACGAACGTAGTCAGCTTTGACACTTTCAACTTTGATATTCCGCAACGGATCTGGTGAGGTGCACCTAATGAACGGATTGGACACACGGACGCGGTTTGGCGAGTGAGGCTGCCACAGTGCCCACGTTTCTCACACACGCGGTTTGGATGGAATATCCACGCCGCACATACTCTTTGAAAGATAATTTTAGGTCTTGAACCAAAAAATAAGGTAGATATAAAACTCAGGTGTACCACACCGTGAGAAAAAAGTAGTGATTGAATGTCCACCGTTAAATATTTCCTAAAGCCCACTGTAATGGTTATTTGACATCTAACCTGTTGATTAGGAAAAAAATATATATTAGCTTGATCCAAAACTTTTGTAGCGCCTAAGAAGTTTCTAACGGTGGGCATTCAATCAACACCATGCGGTCCACTTGATATTGAATCAATCTCAAAAAGCTCGTACCATAAAATGATCTAGAAAAATGGATGGACGGCATGGATAAAACACATACCCACCATGATGTATGTGTTTCATCCATGCCGTCCATCCATTTTTCTAGATCATTGTATTATATTACATTATAAATGAGTTATTTTCCAATCTCAAGTAGACCACATTATAGGAAACAGTGTTGAATGAACATAGACCATTATAAACATTTTGGTGCCATAAAAGCTTTACATCCAGCTGATCTTTTTTTTTTTTAAATTCATCTGGGTCTTTATGACCTAATCAACAGATTGGATGTCAAATAAATAGTACAGTGGCCTTTAGGAGGATTTTAATGGTGGATATCAAATCTCCACCTGAGATTTATATCCCTCTCATTTTTGGGTCCAAGCCGTAAAATGATCTGTAAAAATGGATGAACGGAATGGATTAAACACATACATCATGGTAGGGCCCACAGCACCGACCACCAGCCACCGTGCTGATGGCAGGGGGAGTAGCCAATCCGTTTTCTAATTGATATGTACGACGTGGCGCTTAAAGCGGTAACCGGAAAACGCAGGTGAAAATCCGGTAAAAAAGCAACTTTCTACCTTCTCGAAAGGTCTGGAGTCCTCTACAACTAGTAGCAAGAGCGTGCAACACCAATGGTCTAGATTGTCCGCCACGTGTCAGAAATGAATAACATTTCTTCACCGTTGATACGTGTTGGAACCGTGTTTCCAGTACAGCTGTCAGCCACTACCAACGTGACTTGAACAACAAGCAATAAGATTGATGGACCGTTGATCTGATAAGCCCAACATGATCTCTTCCTTCTTAGGAACTTTCTAATTGGAAAATCCAAACCGTTCAATATAATATTCAAGGGTTCCTACCATCCAAAGTGGGCCTTTATATCGACGGTCTGCATCTACGTGCAGTCAAGGGAGGGGAGCATGCCTACGTCTGAGCACCACCTGAGGGAGAACGGGTATAAGATCTACACCGTCAGATGGTTCACTAGCTCACGTGCAACTTGAAAACACACCATAACGAAGAATTGGGATGTGATGCACCGTTACTTGTACATGAGATGAGATACTCACGCAATCCAATCCATCCATATGACTTTTCTCACCAAGATGAACGTGCTCGATCTCCATTTGAATTTAGAGGCGGAACTCAGTATTCTGACAGTATGGTGGATCAAGATGAATTTAAAGGTGGACCACACCACGTGAATTTAAAGGTTCTGGGCACATTTTACACTGTTTTCTATGGTGAGGCCCACCTGAGATGAGTGTGAGGCCTAGCATGGAGTGGTAAACATGATGGATGGGGTGGATCTCATCCACGTGAAGTCATACATCTATGTCCACGATCTACGCGTATTCACGCTCCCATGCCGCGCAACGTACACGAAGAGGTATATGTTGACTTGGTAGGCCACCAGTGGTAGAACAGGTGGCGTACTTTTATGGGAAACTGATATAGCTGCTGTACCGCACATCAGCGACTTTTCTGTTTATATACGTCCGGTGATTCCTCATGTAGAAGTGTCCGGTAATTCCGGACCATCATTTATGGAAAGAAGAGCAAGGGGTGTTTGGCGCATTGTAGTAGATGGCATTAGGTGATATTAGATTAAAATAACTTAATTATTGAATGTCATTGGGATTTTCCTCTGTTACAATGGTACAAACATAATTTCATGATCTGTTTGTATCATTCATGGTGGCATTAAGCCGTTTGTTTGCTGGCCATCGAATAAATTTACCAAGTAACATTTAAAATCATGGAGAATAACGTATCTGTTTTATATTTGCATTGTTTATCTGTTTTGTAATCTAAGTTTATTGTATGAGCCAAAAAATAAGGTAGATCTAAAATTGGACCACAACATAGAAAGTAATGGGGATAATGACTCGTTGAAATCTTCCTAAGGTCTACTGCAATGCTTATTTACTATCCAACCTGTTCATAAGGTCAAATAGACCTAAATTAAGGGAAAACACAAATATTAGCTTGACCCAAAATTCGTATAGCCCCCAAGAAATTTTCAGTGGTAGTTAGGCGTTCAATCCCCACTGTTTTCTATGGTGGGTCCATTTGAGCTTTAGATCTGCCTAATTTTTTGGCCTAAGCCTTAAAATGATCTAAAAAAAATAGGTAGATGGCGTGGTCTAAAAAAATAGTAGATGGCGTGGATATTATCCGGAAATCACGTGAGACCTTATAGAATTTGGTGACATCAGCATGCCTTTTCAAAATTTTCCAAATAGAATCGCGGAAGCAATGCTACGGTGCTTATAATTCAAGAAGAACTAAATATAATTCCATTTAACCTAATCTTAACTTTTCCCGTTCTCACCAAACGCGTTGAAATTTGTACGGGACCAAATACAATTCCATCCCACTTAATCTCATCTAATGCCATGCAGCAAACGCCCACAAAAAATAAAGCATATCCAACTCTCCGGTGGATCCAAAGCTCAAGTGAACTACACCCTGACCATTAGATGCCCATAATTAAAAACTTATCAATAGAAGCTTTGTTCAAGGACCTTTTCATGGTGTGGATGGCAAATAAACATTACAAAGGGTGACCTTAGGAAGGTTTCACATATGGGCATCCTTATGATTTCTCATGGTGTGGTAACCTTATATCGGCTGTTTTTTTTGAGCTCATGCTGTAAAATGATTTGTCAAAATGAATGGATGGCAAGAATAAAACATGTACATCACAGTGGACCCCACTTGGACTGAGTCCATCCAAGCGGGGCAGGACACAATCTGTTAGGATGCAAGTTACAATCCGATAAAAAGCATCTCTCCCTAATTAGGGTGAACCCAGTCCAAGTAGGATGTTTGTGGACCCCATGATGCATGGGTTTTATGTATGCCATGCTTCCATTTTACAAGATAATTTTAGAGCATGAGCCCAAAAATAATGTATATACAAGCTTCAAGTGGACCACACCACATGATGCAGCGGTGATAATGATGCTGGCCGTTGAATCCTTCCTAAGGCCATCCCCATGTTTATTTTTCATCCAGTATATATCTCACGTAGACATGAATGAAAGGAAAACACAAAAATCAACTTGATTAAAACTTCTGCAGCTCTCAAGATCTTTCTTATTTTTTAGTTCATATCTTAAAATGATCTCGAAAATAAATGAATGGCATAGATAAAAACCCATAGGTGGGCCCCACAGTCCTGCTTGGACTGAGTGCATCCATGCACGGTAGTACGCAATCCGCATCCCAAAAGAACGAATCCTCCACTTGTTGTAGTAAAAGCGTACAGAACCCTGGCTCAGTGAACTCACCGCGACGTGTTTTACATCCAGTCCATCCATTAATAGCGAAACCATTCAAATCTTCGTTAAACCACACCATAGGGAGGATTGGACAATATATGTGGCTAGGATCTTTCAATCTGGGAGACTTTACGGACATGATCCATCCACGATGGGATGCAACAGATTTGAAAAGGAAAAGACGTGGTAGCCTATCTTACAAGGGGAGTTATTTTATACTCAGGCAGCGTATTACTTGATATACAGGCACTCAGAAGTTTTAAACGTGGCATTCGTGGACTAAGCCCACAAAGTTGTGGAACCCACTGTTAATAAGTTATAGTCTCAAATCAGATTGGTCGACCAATCATAACCTCTGATTCGTGGACGACCACTGGATATTTTTTATTTTAAACCGTTGAATATAAAAACAATCATAATTTATAGATTTCGGATACATTTCTAAATGGGGTCCATTAATTGGACAGTTTAATTTGAATTCCGCATGCAATTACCCAGCAATTTCTAATCAGTTTCTAAGAGCCTGCATATCATCTCATCAATAAGCGTAGTTCTTGTTTCCTGCAATTTCTATGTGATTTCTAGGCTCCGCGTATCATCCATCGCAGTCAGCCAGAGTATCAAGTTGTTCTTATCAATCTATCTCGGATATGAGCTTCCGTGGCCGTCCAAAACACTGAATTGGCCGTCCCTCCAAATGGCACCGTAGGATTTTTGCAAAGAATGACCCAGGAATCTACCTTATAGCTGATGATGGGCCCACTCATTCACTCCATCCTACGGCGATCATACGTTCGTCGAAAAGAATAGTAGATAGAAAGATCCTCGAAATAGACGGGAACACTTCAATTGGAAATTACGAGCGTTGCTAAGCGCACACGCGTGTGGAACGAAACTCGTGTACATTTCACACGTGTGCAGCATGTCACATAGTTGCAAGATCCAGTCCATCCATCAGGTTGATCCGGCCTTGCACATACTTTTCAAAAATATATCTAGTTCACATAGGATGTGGGCCCCAATTTAGAAATAGGTGGATGGACTAGAGAATTTCAGCCTAGTTTATCTGAACCGTACATTTTTCTCCTAACTTTGGCCCACCTGAATCTAGGGATAGGAAATCAGTGTAGTAATGCAGTTCTGATGGGTTAATATGATCTCGGCCGTATAGTGCCACGCCGGCACATGTGTGGCGTGTACTATACATGACCTTTATTGCACGCGCGTGTGAGGTAGCTCAGGCTGGGGCTCTGAGGGTCCCACCGTGATTTATGGGTTTATCTACACCGTCTATCCATTTTTTCATAATATTTTAAGATGAAATCCCAAACATTAGTCAGATCCAAGCCTCAAGTGGACCACACCATAGGAAGCAGTGGTGATAATGACTCCCACCGTTGAAACCTTGCTAGGGTCCATGGTGACATTTATTTTCCATCCAACCTGCTCATAAGGTCTCATAGAACTGGATGAAAGCAAAACACAAATATCACATTGATCCAAAACTTTCCTGGCCCCCGGAAAGTTTCAATGGTAAATGTTTAATACTTCCTGTATGATTCACATGAACCTCATAACCACCTCATTTTTGGTCTTATATGCTAAAATGATATTTATACATGAACTGGATGATATATGCTAAAATATCACATTGATACTTTTTTTCCCTTTCATCCGAGTCTGTATGACCTAATCAACAGGTTAGATGTCAAATAACCATTACATTAGGATGGTGGACATTCAATCACTACTGTTTTCCAATGGTGTGGTCCACCTGAGATTTATGTCTACCTAATGTTTATGTTCAATGCCTAAAATTATATTTAAAAAAGGAAGGACGGTGTGGATAAAACAAATACATCATTGTGGGGTCCATGTAGCACCGACCACTAGCCACCACGCTGGTGGCGGCGTCACTAGCCAAACCGCGTCCCGAAATTAATTTCGTGGTTACTACACCCCTCACCAACCCCACGGCGGTCGCTCTCTAGCAAAACTATGAAATTACATGATTAGTCTCCCGTCTCTCTCTCTACGTCTATAAAACTCCATGCCTGCATTTTAAAAATCCCCATCCAAGATTAATCAATCCCAAAACCATAAAAATTCTCAGATGGGCTCTTCTTCTCTATCATTCTCCTCTGCCTCTTCTTCATTTATACCTCTTTCACGTTTCATCCTCATACTTTTCTGCATCGTCTTGCCCGGATCTTGCAACGGCATCCGGCTCAGAGCTATCATGGACGAGTCCCGTTTCACAGATTCTTATAAAAGTGTGACTTCACAACAAAAGCTTGTTACGGGTTTTCGATTGCATTACCAGAGTTTCAATTTCTTCCCGAGAGGAGTACCAGTTCCTCCATCCGGTCATTCTAAGAGAGTTAACGCCGTACCTGAATCCCACGTACCTAATCAGATGGCTACTCCATAGATGATGGTTCTTTGATCGATCTTCATCAGCTTCATGAATTGATTCTTATATATGGATTTATTTATTGAGGGAATTTCATCTATAACTAGTTGCTTCTGAACTTGATATGCAACTCTTAGCTCACGTGCTAAAATGTTACGTGTAGGGCATCATCTGAGTCGTGACTTTGGTGGGCCCCACCATGAAAATCACCAGGTCAGAAATTAATTAAGTTGGTTCGCTCATCAGGTGAGGCCCATCTGAT
Source organism: Magnolia officinalis (assembly GCA_021015155.1). Lineage (NCBI taxonomy): Eukaryota > Viridiplantae > Streptophyta > Magnoliopsida > Magnoliales > Magnoliaceae > Magnolia > Magnolia officinalis. Next base: position 107,843,276 of record JAJHSJ010000004.1, read on the forward strand.
GGGTGACTGGGATTTCCTGCACATATGACAGGTTGGCACGGGCGCTTGGTAATTACATTTTGAGTTCTCAAGCAACCATATGTACTGATCATACTTCCTATGTACTTGTTCAAGTAAAGGCATGTAATCAATAGAAAAGACTATTCTTTAATGGAATTTATTATTATTATTATTTAAAGTACGAATTTATTATTATGTTGAGTTGAATCTAATTCTTCCGCTCATAATTGGTCCATGTCAACATTGATGTTGTCAGCACTAGCTACTTCATTAACGTGTGATGATGTGGTCCAATTAAATATAGCATGTGATATGGTGTGGTCCAATTAAATTACCACATGCAGAATTTTTGTAAGTATGGCAAGCAGAGGATCCAAATTCTATCATGCTTGCCATTTTAGGGTGGTGTTATCATGTTTGCCATTTGAGCGTGTATTCGGTAACACCATCTATATTAGTGTTGCCGCGTCTCTTTAAAATAGGAGCTATTTTAAAGTGTAAAGGTGTTTGATAATATTTCCCCATAGGATAATGCTTATTGGTCTTGTCTTTGTTATTGATTAGTTTAATTGAGCTAATATTAAAAATCAATAGCTCCTTAAAATTAATGTGAAAGTCAAATGGTCCAATTCAAATGATATTAAAGATATACAATTTCATTAGTCCAAAATTAAATATCAACAACAATAAGATTGAGTTGATATTAAAGAGGAGTGGTCCAATTGTGATGAATTGGAGATAAATGGTTTGATTATGTTGATACTAAAATCAGCAGCCCGATTGGAGCAATATTACTGAATTTAAATGATCTTATTTGATTAATAATAAAGTTGAAAGGTCAATTGGATTGATATCGAGGAACGGTGAACAAACCAATTTGTTTAAAAACTACAATGAATTGTCCAATTGTTGTAATACATGAAGGCAAACAATTCAATTAAGTGAATATTAAAGATATATATTAAGATTAGATTGGTATTTGATATCAAAGAAGAATAGAGATGAATGGCCAAATTGGTTTGATATTAAAGACCAACCATTCATTTGGATTGATAGTTAAGATTATGGGCTGAGCATGGCCAAGCAAGGAGTGGTGAGAAGCGGATTGGCTGGTGTACCGCACCGACTTGGCTTGTGTGCTGACCTCTCCAGGTTCTGTGGGTCCCATCTTAAGGTATGAGTTATATTCAAACTGTCAATCTGCCCAGCGAGGTCTTCATAAGGCTTGAGCAAAAAATAAGACAGATCCAAAGATTACGTGGATCGCACTGCAAAAAGCAGCGAGGGATTGAACGTCTACTATAGTAACCCTTTTGGGGTCACATAAATTTTGAGATTGTTTTTTTCCTTTTCCATCCAGGTCTGTGTGGCCTTTTGAACAGATTGGATGAAAAATAAACGTTATGGTCGGCCTACTAATGTTTTAACTGTGAGAATCATTGTCCCTACTTATTTGTAGTGTGGTCACTTGAGCTACACTTGAGCTTTGGATATGATTTTTGGATAATGATCTAAAATTATCTCTCCAAATGGATGAACGGTGTGGATATAATAAGTACATCATTATGGGCACATGTAACTTTGATCCCCATCAAACCGTCCATCAAGCCGTCCATCCACGTCCGGGAATAGTTGCGGTCTACGCGCGGTCATAAGCGTTGACAGGAAGGACATCAGTTCCATGGTCAATGCCGCATAAAAATCCTAAAATTGGAGGACATGTATCATACTCTTAGGGAGCACTGAAATGGTGATCCCTGATATCATACTCCAAGCAGCAGAATGATCGGGGACGTACAGGTGGGTCACACCATTAGTAGGCCCTGTGCTGTAATTAATCACCCCAACTGGGACCATCCTCACCGTTCAAAATCTGGAGAGTTTCTTAAATGCAAAAGCTTGTGGACATCAATGGTCATGATAATCCGAACAGTGGAGCTTGTTCACTTGCGGCCCACATCTGGATCTAGTGGACTACTGTGTAAAAAAGAATTCAGATAGCAACGGTACACTTGACGTGTATGAGATCTGCACCACTTGATTAGTTGTCCTGCTTGATTTATGGGCCACAGCATATCATATCAAGAGTAGACTTACAAATGAATGGTTCAGATCTTGCACACGTCTTGCATATGGTATCAAGACGTGCACAAAACGCTCCCTTCACGGCCGTCTCATGCGCCGCATGTCTACAGGAACGAAATTACAAAATAGAAAGGCAGCGTTGACATTTCATTCGCCGTGTGTATGATGGAATCGGATTGGCTACTCCCCCTGCCGGTGCTATGTGGGCCCCACCATGATGTAGGTGTTTTATCCATTCTGTTCATCCATTTTTACAGATCATTTTAGAGCTTAATCCCAAAAATGAGAGGGATATAAATCTAAGGTGGACCACATCACAGGAAAATAATAGTATTGGATATCCACCATTAAAATCCTCTTAAAGCCCACTGTACTGTTTATTTGATATCAAATCTGTTGATTAGGTCATACAAACCCAGATGAAGGGAAAAACAAATATTAGCTTGATCCAAAACTTTTATGGCCCCCAAAAAATTTTTAATGGTCAACATTCATTCAAAACTGTTTACTGTAATGTGGTCCACTTGAGATTAGGATATATCTCATTTTTGGTCTCATAAATACAATAAAATGATCTAGAAAAATAGATGGACGGCATGGATGAAACACATAATCATGGTGGGCCCACAGAGCACTGACCACTAGCCATTGGCTGGTGGCAGGGGGAGTAGCCAATCCGTTTCCGTGTATGATCGATGCCCATGTGATGTGACATGGGACTGGAATAGTCCACAACACTTCTGGGGCCCACCGTGTTATGTACGTGACATCCGTTCCGTCCATCACGGGCCTTCTCATTTTTTACTGTACATACCAAAAATCAGTCTGACATGGAACTTAGGTGGGTAGACGCCTCACACCTCTAAGTTAACGCGGTGTGGTCCACCTGAATTTGGGATCATGATAGTTTCTGGATGGTTATCTTCCTGGCAAGGCCGCATCTGATGAACGGATTGGATGGAATATACATACAAAAGCGTGCCCACCACACAACCTATGGTTGGCTTTCCCTCTCCATTGGTCCCTATGGTGTGGCCGACTTAAGCTACGAATAGGTCTGAAGTTTGGCCTTTTGAGATAAAATCGAGGGGCTCACCTGATATACGGAGTGGATGTCACGAACAAACTCAGTGATCCTACCGTGAGGTGTCTTACATCCAATCCATCCATTAATGCCAAATCTCATGATAGGACCTCAGCTCAAAACCACAGGCCATCTCGCACAGGAAAGGACGTGTTGAGGTTGAGCACCATCTTTCCCAGGGAGATAATTATTCTGAATTGACGCAGCTTCTTTGTATTCTCTAAAGAGATTCCTCATCACTATGAAAATAAGAAAATAGGATAATTTTTAAAAATTCGTAATAATTTAGTTGATGATAAAAATTAAGCTTACAACTTCTTAAATAATAACTTAAATCTTATAAAGAAATTTCGGAAATAAAGTATAATTAAAACTCATAGAAATCATGACTTACTATAAATAATAAACTTACTATTTCAAAACTCGTAATTTCTACTACTGCACATGTTTCTCTGCCAGAAATACTAATGTCTAATTTGGCCAGACCATGATATTCCCCACTGTTCTAAGTACTTTCTATATTGAGGCCAATGGGGATGAAGAGTTATACCCAAACTAAAACTTACTATAAATACATCGATATGATGGTATTTTGCAGATTTGGACATAGGTCATCTTACCCTGAAATCATGTATGGTACGTCTGATAGCTCATTTCAGTTGGCTGTTTTAAGTTCTTATAATTCAAATCATCTCCATCTCTGATTGTGCCTTTTCTAGTCCATCTTAACCATGAAGTTATCGTTGACCCGCTCTTCGTAACCATCCAAAGCTTACTTATACCACACCATATGGACAATATAAAATCTTCCAACCTCAGAGAATTGAAGGATATGGTCCACCACCCATGATGGTACGCAACAGACGAATGGTCTGGATTGCGGAATCATTAACTCACTAGTTAGAACTAAAAAGGAAAAGACGTGGTAAGCTGGCAGCCTATCTGAGAAGGGGAGTTATGTGACACTCCGGCAGCGTATTATGCTTGATATGCAGGCACTAAGAAATTGTAACCCACAAAGTTGTGGAACCCACTTTCAATAAGCTAATAGTCCCAAATCAGATTGGTCGATATTTTTCATTTTTTATTTTTCAAATTTGGACAGTTTAATATGAATTAGTTATGCTTTACTTGTGTAATTTCCAAGTAGTTTCTAAGAACCTGCATATCATCCATCACACTCTACAGCGTACCGAAGTTTTTCTCATTAATAAGGATAAGTTATTGGTTATTTCAATTCCAAAGTAATTTCTAGGTTCCTGTGTATCATGTATCATCCACGCACTTAGCCAGAGTATTAAAGCTATTCTCATCTCTGTCTCTGATATGAGCTTCTTTGCAGGTCCCAAACACGGAATATGAATTGACGTCTAAGGTTGGGATGGCCCACCACAAACCTCGAATTAGCCGTCCTTACAAATGCAACCGTAGGATTTTTTTGAAGAATGATCCAGGAATCTACCTTGTAGCTGATGGTGGGCCCCACTCATTCAATCTCGTTTTCATCCGATGGTGATCACACGTTGAAATTACCTCGAAATTGGCAGAAACGCTTCAATTTGAAATTACGAGCTTTTGTAAGAACACACGCGTGTGCAATAAAACTCATGTACACTTCACACGTGTGCCAGCATGGCACATGGTTGCAAGATCCAATCCATCCATCAGGTTGGGCCGACTTGAACATACTTTCCCAAAAATATATCTAGTCCACATAGGATGTGGAAGAGGTAGATGGGTTAGAAAATTTCAGCCTAGTTTTTCTGAACCGTACATTTGTTATCCTAACTGTGGCCCACCTGAAAAGTGGATTAACCTGATTCTTGAGATAGGAAATCATTGTAGTAATGCAGTTCGGATGGGTGGATATGATCTTGGGCCTATAGTGCTTATGCTGGATGGTCAACTTCTACCCGAGAGGAGTTCCATTTCCTCCTTCGGGTCCCACCATGAAGGTCACCAGGGCACTAACTAGGTTGGTTCACCCATCAGGCCAGATGCAGGAGGTTTGAAGAAGAGGTGAGGCCCACTATGTGATGAGTGGGCACGCTTGATTTTTGTGCCAGTCATCATCTTGGTGAGGCCCACCTTATGGCTATGGATGACTAGGATGTCCTGCACACGTGACAGTTGGCACGTGGGGTTGGTTACATAAGTGAAAATGACAATATTTCCTTTGGGGCGACAACATTTTTTTTTCTCAAGAACTTAAAAGAATCAATGGCTCAATTGGATCGTTGTGGAAGTTATGGTCTAATCTGAATGATGTTAAAGATGAACATTTTGATTAGTCCAAAGTTGAATATCAATGGTCCGATTGGAATGATATTGAAGAGGAGCAAACCAATTGTGATACGTTGGAGATGAATGGTTTGATTATGTTGAATTGAAAATCAATTACCCAAATGGCTTAACATTGAATTTGAATGATCTTTATTCGATTAACAATAATGATGAGAGGTCCTGTTAGACTGATATTAAAGATGAACGGTTTGATTTGTTGAAATTTGACAATCGAGTGTTTAATTGGATTGATATTGAAGATGAATGATTGAATTGGATTGATATTGAAGATGTATAATCTAATTAGTTTGATATCAAAGAAGAACAGTCTAATTATGACGTAGGGATGAACGTGATGAGGCCAAATACTGTCTTCCTCAAGGATAACTACTTCAAATCTACGCAGTTTCTCTGAACTACTCATAGAGACTTATCGAATCTACCAGGAAAAAGCAAGAAATTAGAAATAATATTCTAAAAAATTCGTAAATTGATTGATGAATTAATAAACGAGTTTACACATCTTTAAATAGAGATATTAAGCCATGGAAAAAGTTTCGGAATTAAACTACAACTAAAGCTCCTAGAATTCGCAACTTACCGGTGATTCCTATTGGTGCGCATGGTTTTTAGCCAAAAATAGTGTCCTATTTGGTCGAACCATCATGTTCTTTTAATTATTCTAAGTATTTTTCATGTTGGGCGCAACTCCTAAAGCCCAATGGATGAAGAGTTATACTCAAACTAAAATTTACTATAAATAGTAAAAATGAAATAAAAACAGGGATTCGACAGTCGATTTGATGGTATTTCACAAATTCGGCATGCGCAACCCAACATAATAGGGTTGGGTGGCTAAAGTAGCTCGTCCTACCCCAAAATCATATACTGTATTTCCGATATCTCATTCCAGTTTGCGAAATATGTCCGTTTTAAGTTCTAACGGTCCGCAACCCTCTCTACACTAGGTTGGGCTGACTTAGAGATGAATGGTCCAATTTGACTGATATTGAAGATCAACAGTTCATTTGGATTTCTGATTTAAGATCGACGATAAGATTGAATGGATATCGAAAGTGAATAGTTAGATTGAGACAAAATTAGAGATGAATGATCTGATTAATGGTCTAATTGGATCAATATTTACCATCAACTATCTAAGATTGAAGATGAACATATAAGATGATTGATCATCAATATTGGCCCAATCAAACATTTATAACTACTGCTAATAAGATGATTTATTAGCATTAGTCCAATGAATTACTAATCCATTAACATAGAATATTCACCTTCGATATTAATCTGATACGTCCTTTTATCTTTACTGTCATTCCAAAAGGACCATACAGTTTGACATTGGTGAAATCTGGCTATTCATTTTCAATCTCATTCTAATAAGACGATTTATCTAAAATTTCAACACATTTGGACCATTCATCTTCAATATTGCTTCGCTTGAACTATTGATCCTCAATGACTAATTGGTCAATTCATCTTTGATATCAGTGCCATTTATCCTTAGTACTGATCAAACCATTCACCTTCAACATAGGTATATTTCGATCGATCATTAATTTTTAATATTATTAGACCATTCATCTTTAATATAAGTTTAATCAAATTATTCATCTTTAACAACATTCAAAACAGACCATTCAGCTTCCACACAAGTCCATTGGTATTGTTGAATTTCAATATGGACCTAGTTGAACCTATTCGTAATAAAGACTAGACCTACTATATATCTTTGTGGACCCACCTATGATTATAAATCAAAAGTGTAGCCTACATAGACTTTGACTATCTATTACTGGGATTCAATAATTATCCAACTACCCACGTCTTTGTTAGAAGTAGGGCTGCCAAAAATGGAAATTTAGAATAGTCCATGTGGGTACAAATAATTCAAAATCTATGTCATAGCTAGCTCCAAGATTGCATATAATATCCTTAGAAACTATCCTTTTAGGGTATGTTTGGATGGTTGTCTATCACAGTTGATAGAAAACTTACATCATAACAAATTACTATTGTTTGGATGGAACCCAGCTGTCAAATCAAAAAATCCTTCTCAACCTCGGCAAGAGGCGGATTGTAGAGGTCTTTTAGCGGCAAAGCTCATCCATCTTGCAAGATCCTTTTAGAGAATGAACCTGAAAATAGGCAGATCCAAAGTTCGAGTGGACCACACTACATAAAGTAATGGGAATTGAACGCCTGCCATTAAAAACTTTTTGAAGGCCACGGAAGTTTTGAATCAAGTTGATATTTGTGTTTTCCGTTCATCCAGGTCTCTAACCTTATAATATGTTGGATGGAAAATAAACTAGTGGGCCCCTGGAAGGTTTCAACAATGGACTTCATTGTCCCTACTGCTTAATGTAGTGTGGTTTACTTGAGCTTTGGATATGTCTCATGTTTTTTTGCTCATGTCTTAAAATGATATAGTAAAATGGATGGGCAATGTGGACACATATTAACAAATTTACATTCATGTGTATACGACCACAATAATAGTGCAACATACAATAAATATCCCTTTTTACTCTCAACTAAGGTTACTCATTTACACCCATTACTGTTGTAGTCAAATAATTCAAATAGACCCTTTGTTTATTTTTCCTATGGAAGCTATTCTTCCATGTTTGGTTACCATACAATATACAACCTGAAATTGACCCAACAATATCATTAGCACACATAATGCATCCCACCATATGTGAGTGGGTCCCACAACACACATAAACATGCATTGGACCCACTGTATGGAGGTACAAGGTTTGATCTATAAAAGTGGATAATTCATATTGATTATATTAGAAAAGGTCCAATATCATTCATTTTGTGCGGTTATCCTTGGTGGTTCATCTCTATCAAATCACTTTAATAAGATGATCCCAACTGTCCAATCAATGGTTATGGAAATGGATGATCGATCTATATCGACAATTAATACCATGAAAGTTCAATCATTGATATAGATCATCCATCATTTAGGGTGGGGCCCATCCCTCCCAATCACTTTTATTGGATGATCTTACCAATCCAATCAATGGCTATGGAAATGGATGATCCATATTGATTATATCCATGGTGTCTCCCATTTCCCTCAAATAACTTTGGTTGGATTATCCTAACCATCTGGTAAATAGTTATGGAAATGGATGGTCCACAATGATTATACTTGAAAAGGTGTGATCATTGAGATGGATGCATCATGTGGAGCCAAGCATTGATGGCTATCTCTATCAAATCAATTTGATCAGATGTTCTTAACCATTCGATCAGGGGAGATGAGAATGAACAATCCATATTCATTACAAAAGAAAGGTCTGCCATGGATCATACATCATGTGGGGCCACCCTCAATTGCCAAGCTCTCTCAAACCACTCTAGTTAGATGATCCTAACCATCAGATTAGTGGCAGGGAAGATGCATAGTCCATAACAAGGATACTAGGAAGGTCTAAGCATTAATATTGACCCTCCATCATGAGGACCCACTTTCGTTGGCCTGTACCTCTCAGATTACTTGGATTGATTGATTCTGACCATCCAATTAGTGGTTTGGGAAATGGATGGCCCATATTACATATACTAGAGAGATCTAACCATTGATGCGGACCATGTATCATGTGAGATCCACCTTTGATTTCCCATCAGTCTCAAATCACTTTGATGGGATGATCCTAACCATCCGATTGGTGGTTTGGGAAATGGATGGTTAATATTAAGTATGCTAGGAAGATACACGCAATAGCGTCGACTATCCATCACATAAGGCCCATCTTTGATTGACCATTACTCTCAAATCACTATAATAGGATGATCTTAACCATCCAATTAGTGGTCAAGGAAATGGACGGTCAATATTAAGTGCGTTGTGCACAATCCATCCTTTAATTGCTCATCTGTCTCAAATCAGTTAGATTGGATGATCGTAACCATCCCATCAGTAGTTTTGAAAATGGACTGTCCATATTGAGTATTTTAGAGATGTGTGAACATTGATGTGGATCATACCATCTTGTGGGGACCATCTTTATTTTTACTCATCCCTCTAAAATCCCTTTGATTGGACGATCCAAACAATCCAATTAGTGTTTAGAAGAGTGACCGGGCCCCATAATGAGAATATTAAAGATCTGTAAGTAGTGAATTGTTTGACATCCAGACCGTTAAAAAACGTTCTCATCATGAAAATTAGTGGGCCCCAAAATCAGACCAATCCCATGATCAGGTGGTCCATCAACATGAAAATGGAGGTTTTGGCAGTTTGATTGGCCATGAGAACCATGGTGTTAATTACCCGCCTGATGATCGCAAATGGCCTTATTTTGGGACGTCCCTTTAAATGGTGGCTCAGATCTTCTGGACGGGTTGGATGCCACACAGACATGACATGGGCCCCACACTACAGTTGACTATGCAGTATCATTTTTCTACTCTCATGTGGAAGGATCAACGATGTCCTTTACTACAATATGCTCATTGATCGGGTCCGTCCACTAAAATGGTCACCTCTTACATAGGTCACTACCCAAAAATTAAAAAATTGATTGAATAATCCAAACCACAAAAAAAAAAAAAAAAAAAAAAAAAAAAAAAAAAAATGCTTCTTACAATGGCCATTAATTGGACGGTGAAAAACTCATTGCATCAATCGTCGGACATTGTAGCTAGATTTTTGCATGGTTTCTTTTGTTATGATTGATGCTGCACCGACACGGGCGGGCCGGGCCTGGCTAGGGCTGACTGTGACCTGGGCCAGTTACAGGCCAAAATGGGCCGCCCGGACCGCAATCTCCCACTTTTCTGACATATCTGGGCTGTTCATTAAGTCTGCCATGTCGTGCATGATATTGACAAAAGTGCCCTTGAAAGCCAATTAGGTCAGGATGGGCTGATGGGCTCTTAAGGAAGCCCGAGCCCAGCCCGTTATTAAACTAGCTTAATTTATAGGCTCCAACTTGACCACTGGGCCTCAAGATCAGACGGGCCGGCCACAACCGCGGGGTTGTGAATGGGCCATGATGGTCCGTTGGTCTTTTGGTCCAGACATCTGTAACGAGGCCAGGTCACAATCAGCCCAGGCCCAGGCCCAGGTCACATCATGGCCCATTCTTCCAGCTCCGACGGCTAAAAGACCAACGGACCATCATGGCCCATTCATCAGGTGTTTTAGTCAGGACCTGGGCCGTGTTAGTATTATCTATATTAGCCATGGGAGCTGGAAGAACCGGAATTCGGTAAAGCCATCTCTCTGCATTACACGTGGCCGTGTTATCCATCAATCTGAACCGTCCAACTAGTTGGCCTCGTTATGTATGAACATAGACGCTGTTTTGAAAATCATACTTATCAGAAGACCGTAGCCATCACATATCTTTTCTTTCCAGCACTTCAGGTCAGCCCTTAACTGTTTTTATTCCCACCATCGATTTGAAGGCCACCTTTGGATGGTTAGGATTGGCTAATCTGTGCATATCTTGAACCAATTCCCATCCAAAGTGGGTCCCACTAGATGGACGATCCTGATTGAAAGATAACAATACCACGCTTAATGTAGCAATATGGCTCTACCATATTCTGGTTCTTGGACTGTCCAATTGATCGATCTGAACTGTCTATTAAGTTCAGAATACATTTTACTAGCCAGTATCCGAAAGATCACACGGTTCAGATGAGCCAATCCAACCGTTCATTATTCCTATTTTTATAGCCATCCATTTTTCCAAGACATGCATGGGACGGTTACGATTGCCTAACAAAGTGAATCTTTAGATTAATTACAAGCAATATATGATGGTCCCAACCAACGCGATTAATTATATCCCTATTCGTAAATCTCTGATGGACGGCCTCTATCAGTGAGAGACTTTGTACTTCGCACGTGGGAAGAGGCACGTGTGTGGGAGATTGGAGCTGCTCATCCAGCGCCATCCATTGCCGAGATGCCTTTTGAACAAATCACACCAATCAGATCATCGTCTGGGCAACGTGAGCACATGGAATTAGGACCGTTGGTCCGATTTCTCTTAACCGTCCATTCATTTTGTACACGTCCAATCAACTTTAACTGATTTTTGAGACATGGTATCTACACATCGAGGACCACGTCACGTGATAAGGGGCTCAGATCTCACACACTTTGTCATGGCTCACTTTCCGAAGGGTACACGTATGTGAGATCAGAACCATTTATTTGGCCTAACCAGTTGAAGGCCTAGCAATGTGGGCCGTTGGATTTATATGGTGCGTTTACTATTTGTTCTGCAAAGCTGACCCAAAATCAATTCCATCTGACGGGCTTTACTGTCTAGAATTTCTGGCCCAAGGGGCAGTATTAGAGTTTTAGGCCTCACCATAGAAGACGAATGGACGGGTCCTGATGAACAACTGGAATCTTTCACACGTGTCCAGTGTTGCCTGTGAATGCCGATTTCCAAAAGTGTGCTCGCTCATTTTCTCTTTTAGCATCCTACTGTGCATTGGAGGGCGCAAAACAGTTCAAAATATGGGCCGAGACCTACCCAGGCCCAGCCCAAAACTCATTTTCACTTTTGTTGTTTCTTCACCTTTTAACATTGTGGGTATAACCGGGCATCAAATCGACTCGGACCAAGTTAGGGCTGACCCGACTCAATCCGGTTTTGAAATAGACTTGACTCAAACTCGACCAGGCTCGGTACCGAGACCAGCATGCTTGACCCAATCCGAGCACAAGTCTAGCCTGGGCTAATCCGGGCCAAATCCAACCCAAGTACAAGTACTGAGTCGGGTTGAGTCAGCACCGAGTCGAGTCAGGTTCCATGTGCTCAAGCTGAATGTCAAATCTAAGTTATATATGTGTGTGTGTACGGGTCGAGTCAATACCTTGGATTTCGGGTCAAGTTGCGTCGAGCTATAGAATGACCCGAACTCGATTCGGTTTGACTTCAAATTGGATGAAGTCTACTCGGTTTAGGTCGACTCACCCACTCAGTTCGGATCAACTCGACTCTCGTGTTTCTGAGCGCCAGGGATGTTTATAACCTGCAAGTGATTCTCGCATTAATGGCAAGACTTGATGGCTGCAGCCGAACCGTCTCGAGCCGACTGCGAAAGACACGTGGCTAAGTGCCACTAGCCCAAGTATTGTCAAGGTGTGTGACTCTGGCGTCGAGCGGCGAGCTCCGAGCAGTGGAACCGTCATCTAGCCACCTCTTGGGGCTGACGTGGCGATGCCTCATAATTTCTCTGATGATTCGAGATCTTAACCGTCGCCACACGTCTGCTTGATTGCGTATCTTTTCGGATACGAAAACCATGATTGCGACTGCTTGTGCTGAGGGCGCAACAATGAAAGCAATCGATCTTCTGCATGTGCTTACTCTCTGAGTTCGTGTCCGAACTCGGAGAGTAAGGGGCCTCTGTTATAAGAAGATCAGAGACGTCTCAGCTCCAAGGTCTAAGGTTATCCAGAGCCGACTCAAGGCATAGGACTAAGCTCGGAGTCATGAGTATAGGTGAGGGACGGACCTCCGATTCGACGACTGGTATGATCTCGCTCCTAAGCTCCAGACGGAATGATCTGAGGATGAGTCGGTCCGTCCAGAATTCAGAGTGAAATCTTGTAATGATCATCTCATACCCTCCCTCTACATCTCAACTTAGACCCGAATTCTCTTAACCTGACTTAGGCATCGAAGGGTTCCCTGTCCAAGCTAGGGTCTCCTTTACTCACCATTTCTATGCAAGTTAAAGTATCTGAGGTGGCTTGGAGTTCGAGAATCTGAATGGAGGGTAGTTAAATTTTGACCTCAACAATGATGATAGAGTTATTTAGGGTTAAGTAGCACTAAATTTCATGAAATTATCATTGAGGCTCTCCTTTATATTATTTGAACTACACATAACACAAATTAGGCATAAAACTCCACTAATAAGAGAATATTTACTTGCATTCGGGACAGTAAATAAATAAATAAATATAAAATTTATAACTTGTTCTTTCCATGTAAATCTCACTCAATGCAAATCAACGCCGTCCATGGAAATTTACTTTCTTTGGACGGTTAGATCACACCGAGTAAGCTTTTAAAATGTACCCAATCCATGGTGGAACCTTATATGATAAAATACCAAAGATTGGACGGCTCAGATCTTCCAACCTGAAAACAACCTGTATCTTCCTCTATCCACTGTAGTTTCTGGTAAAATCACCTATATGAATCATTACTGAACAATGGGCCCCACATGCACGGTTGATGATGATGAGCACCAAAAACGAGTCACGTCCAAAGCCAACATTGGCAGACCATGGGAGGGGGCAATTTGATCGATGAGTCCCTATCCACCATCGGCGCACATTAGACAACGTCACTCCACAAAAGAGACACGGCGCTGATATGTGTGTAGGATGTAAGGTTTGTACGGCTGGTGTGTCCTCACCTGACCATAACTGTTTCCAATGCAGTCAGCCGTTCAGTCAACCTTCCCTTTCTTCCCTGGCCCACCCTTTCCTCATTTGTCTGCTTGCCCCACATCAGTCTTTCTGTACATTGAGATGTATACTCTTCACCATACATTGCTTCTTGGAGCTTACAAAAAGAGATCTTAGGATGATCGCAACCTTCCACTTTTTTTTTCAGATATCATAGATTGGATATGGATCAAAAATTATGTCGAATGGATGATAATCTGACCATCGATTGTCATACTTTTGTATCTGCGGTTGAAAAAATATATTCAATTGGCCGTATTCAGCCGGACCATTTGGGTCTTGGTTCAGTGATTTTGGAAATGGCCCACACGTGATAGATACCTTAAGATGGACGTTTATGATCATCTTATCATTCCTGCATTTGGGTCCAAATGGTGCTGATGGACAGTCAATGCAATGCGAAATGGCGAATACTCCCGTACTCACAAACTCTTTTAGATTCCCTTCTCTTTTTTCCATTCAAACGTCTTTATTTCAATTCAAACGGCTCTTTCTCTCTCGCAACGTACTTATAATCTGCGGGAGTATGAACCATCTATGCACTGTACAAATTGGACTATACAAGAAGCAAGTAAGCACTTTCATCTAAACCGTCCAAATTATGGACCCACCAAAGAATAACAACAAAATCAGCTAAGTTAGGCAATCCAATCTCCTAATTGTAGGGTAATTTATCATTGAATTTTTAGCCATTAATTTTTTGCATTTATCCATGACAATTTTTATTTTTTTTGTTAGCTTGTTAGTACACCCCACTGTCAGTTCACACATCACTGTTAGACACCCCCACTAGGGAATCGATGCCAAGACCTTTTTATCCATGACAATTGCTCATCAAACAGCTATGGCGGATTGGATTACCAATTACTACAGTACTATAAAAGAAAAATTATTATTATTATAATTTTACCATTGCCAAACAAATATAAAAATGTCAATCAAATGCAATTTTTAAGGGACCAAGTAAGGTAATTTATACAATTATTGCACTTTTTCTCCAGTTGAAATCCCGCATCCTTATAAATGTGATAAATTGACATTATACTTTTCTACACTCTATGTAAAGTAATATAAGCAAGCTATTATTTATATTTTTCAATGTTTATTTAAAAAAGTATCAAGGTATATAATTATACATATTCAATTTTTAAAAATTCATTTATAATCATCACGATTTTATATTGTAAAATTTTAATATATATAATATCTATATATCATCATTCATGTCAAATATAAACAAAATCATTAGATAAATAAAGCAAATTGAAACCATTACAACATTTTGTCTCATTGAGGGGGGGAGTATTTGATTTTTCAATATTTATCAATGTAATTAATGATAAATGAGTAATGATTATTTACCCATGTGTTTACAACAACAATTCTAAAGTTGATGAGCTTGTTTGTAAGGCTACTGCATAAATTAAATTTCTACAATTTCCACGTATAAAGTTGTGGAGACCAATGTGATGTATGTAGCTTATCCATGTTGTTTATCTGTTCCACGAGTTCATTTTAGTGCATGAGTTCAAAAATGAAGTAAATTTAAAGCTCAGAGTGGACTACACTATAAGAAATGGTGGGAATTGAACACTTAACCTTGAAAGCTTCTTAAGAGTCATAGAGGTTTTGAATCAAGCTAATATTTGTGTAGACCATTCTTATATGTCAGTGTGGTCTTATGAACAAGGTAGATGATTAGATACATATCCCCATGGGCCTTAGGAAAGTTTTAATGGTGAATGTCATTAAACTAACTGCTTCATGTGGTGTGGTCCACTTGAGCTTCCAATCTACCTCAAATTTGGGTTCATGCCCCAAAATGAGATAATAAGATGGATGGACGGCGTGGATCACACACACACACACACACACACACACACACACACACACACACTATGGGACCCATAAATTTTAAAAGTATATATAAGTACCCAATCTTCTTTTTTTGTTTTTTTATTGCATGCATTTAACATTATTTTCAAAGCATAATTATATAGTTATTTTTCTCTCAAAGAAACACCCATAAAAATCATTATATATGTAATTGAAATAAAAATACATATATAATTGTTAGGCGACCACGAAAGCACACAGAGATGAATCTAAGAGAGTAATCCAATAACATCATGCAAACACAAAGAGCACAAAATAATTTTAATGTGGAAAAACCTTTGCAGGAAAAAACTACAACACAAAGCAACAGATAATCACTATGAAAGCAGAAATTACAAAGAAAAATAACTTACCTAATTCGAACAACATCGAATCTCACCATCGCTACACCATTTGAAACCCTTGAACGAATTAGAAACCTTAGATCTTCATCATAATCCCGCTTACACCCATATATATATATATATAGAAGGATCTCAAGTAAAATCGAAAATAAATCTCACATAATCGCAACTCTGTATAAATTTGCACGATCCAATCGATGTCATTGAAACTTATCTTTCGATGGCATCAAATTAACATGTAAACAGTCCAAAGACAACATGAAAATCCGATTTTCTCCAATTGCATCGAGCCATCTTCGATGGCATTAAATTGATCTTCGATGCCATCGAACATTCATCGATGGCATCGATAAAGTGCCCAGTTAGTCTAGCGACCAACATGAGAAAATCTGAAAAAATCTTGATAAGATCGAACACATTGAACAGGCCATGTATCTGACTCGATATAAGACATCATATACAACAATAATGAATTTTTGTAATTATATATAACGATTTATCCTCCATTTATATATATAATTGAAAAACAAAACACTTATAATGAGATAAACGGAAAACAAACACACCCTAAAATAAGTGAAAAATACCATAATGTGATTTTACTAAATACGGAAATCAGTGATCAAATGCAAATGTTATTAGAAATACGTAAGAATTCGTAATCGTTGCACTTTTACAATAGTAATTGGTAATTTAAATATATTTATGATTTGGATTATTTGAATTTAGCCACAAGTATGCCATACATGTGGTGGCAATATTCCGTGTATGATAATGCTGGCTCACGTATTAGTTCTTTGGCTTATAACCTGAGTTATTATCCATGTAAACCTGGCCTGGATGTAAATCCATCTACACCATCCATATAATGGGTCTCACTAAAGATATAGCATAATAAATTTTTTTTTTTTTTTTTTTTTTAAAAAAAAACTACATTAAAATAAAGATCTGAACCATCCATTTCCCTATTATCAAATATGGCCAAACCAAACCACTGCCAGTCCAAATAAACGGTCCAGATTACTTAAAATGATATATACCAAGTACAAAGTACATGACAATCACAACTAATAGAGAAATTTGTCCCTTCCCTTCATTTTTCATTCTTTTTCTGTTTTTCATTTTTTAGTACGGTTTGGGTGAGGTGGGCCCATTACTCTCTTGAACCCCTCCTTTTGTCAGGATTCTCTCCTGCAATAATCCTCTGAGGAGTAGAGAGAGTAGTACTCCAAGATTAGAACACAGCCCCTGACAAAAAGGACTAGAAGCATGGAATAAATGACAGCCCCCCACATGTCTAAAAGCAGGAAATAAAGGAATCTCCCCAATCTCTTTGCTATCATACGACCAATCTTTCACTCCCCTTACATACATCCCTCAGCTGAAAGAGAAAAGGAGAATGCGAACAATCATGGCAAAAACCCCTCATGACTCTTCATTCTCTTCTTCTTCTTCAAGGAGGCACTTTCAATGGAGGAAAAAGAAGGATGAAGATAAGGAAGAAGGAGAAGAATCCCTCTCCTTCAACTCCTCTTCGCTACTCAACTGCGAAGAGATAAAAATAGGAGCTCCAACTACAGCATCAGCTCCCAGAAAGAAAATAGGAGCTGGGGCTACAGTTGCAGCATTGCGAATTCGGTCAGTTCTAACCGGATTCGCTGCCAAGGCACGGTGGCATCTGTCATCGGGTCTTGGCAATAGAGTCACTGGCACTCTCTTCGGCTACCGCCGTGGACATGTGCACTTCGCATTCCAGGACGACCCCAAAACGGGCCCGGCCTTGCTCATCGAGCTGGCCACGCCCACCAGCGGTTTGGTCAGAGAGATGGCGTCGGGCCTAGTGAGGATTGCACTGGAGTGTGATCGGACGGTCGAGAAGAAAGGGGTCAGGTTGCTGGATGAGCCGCTGTGGAGGACTTACTGCAACGGGAAGAAGTGCGGGTTCGCAATGAAGCGAGAGTGTGGACCCGCTGAGTGGAAGGTACTGAAGGCAGTGGGACCCGTTTCGATGGGTGCAGGCGTGCTGCCGGGGAATGGAGCCGGGTCCGAGGGTGAGCTCATGTACATGAGAGCCAGGTTCGAGCGGGTAATCGGGTCCAGAGATTCAGAAGCCTTCTACATGATGAATCCTGATGGAAATGGTGGGCCAGAGCTTAGTATATATTTGCTGAGAGTTTGAAAGCATTGTCTTAGGTTCTCTCCATTCTAGCTTGTTTTTTGGGGTGTTTGGTTTTCTCTGGGAATGATACGGTGTATAGTATATACTCTGAACATTGGTGTATACACTCATCGTCTTCCTTTGCTTTTGATTGGGTCTACATCTCAACATACACCAATGTTTAGTGTATAAGCGGTATACATTCTATCATTCTTTAGTTTTTTTTGGGTGTTTTGGTCTTTGTAGATTTTTAGCTTCTTTGAATCTGGTTACACTCCTATGATAGTTTTTCAGCATCTAAGAGTGACAGTGACTCATCCAAGTTAGTTCTTGTATGGATATCCAGACCGTCCAAGTCGTGGGGCACATTGTTGATGGAGCATATGTCGAAAATTGCACTTGTTAAGCAATCCTAACCGTCCAGTTTATAGTTATAAATTGGATGGTTGGAGCTAAACTAGTGCGTGGTGCTTTGGTCCATTGGGTGGAGGATTGGGCGGTCTGGATTTCGGTACAACTATGATAGTGTACGGTGGAAGAGGCATTGCCATTTTTTAAATGGTGGTGAACTAGTCACAGGAACCCAGATGAGGTGTGGGGTATAGCCATGTATAGCTTTTTTTTCTTTTTCTTTTTCTTTTTTTCTTTTTTTCTTTTTGTTTCTAAAGGAGACAAAGCAATGGAAACGTCATTGTCTTTCTTTTTCAGATGAGATGGTCTAATATTGCAAAAAAATGGGTCTTGAAATGTACGTTTTTTCGCGTGCGAGATTGCTAGCACTAAAATGACAAAAACGTCCCCCGAAATATGGACGGGGATTGCCTCCTGCCCCTGTAAGGACAGACTCAGTACTGTCAGGGGATCTGTGGGGCCCACTGTGATGTATGCGTTCTATCAACACCGTCCATCCATTTGTTCAGATCATTTTAGGGCATGAGACCAAAAAGGATAAAGGTCTGAGACTCAAGTGGGCCACACCACAGGAAGGAGTGGTGATAATGATGCCCACCGTTGAAACCTTCCTAGGGCCCACCTTGATGTTTATTTTTCATCCAACCCGTTCATAAGGTCACATAGACCTGGATTAAGGGAAAACACAAATGTAAGTTTGATAAAACATCTATGGCTCCAAGAAGTTATTAACGGTGAGCGTTTAATCCCCAATGTGGCCCACTTAAGCCTATCATCTGCCTAACTTTTTTTTTGGCACATCTCGAAAAAAAAAAATAAAAAAGAATAGATAGTGTGGATAAAACACATACATCAAGGTGGGCCCCACACAGCCCTGCCAGGACCGAATCTGTCCTGACTGGGGTAGGACACAATCCGCATGCCCGAGATATGTACCTGCTAATACGAAAGTCGAAAGATGGCCCATTCATCACCTGTGCTATGGCTAACTGTACATGTATCAACAATCCTCACTCTGATCGATGCTATATATATATATATATATATATATATATATATATATATATATATATATATATATATATGCCCTATGATCTGGACCATCCAATCGATGGACCATCTCTACTGAATGTCCATGATAGTTCGCTTGAAGATTGTTGTCCATAACTTTTAGGTGGCTGTCTAGAACCAAGCTATTGATCAGACGGTTGTAAAGACACTTATTTAATGTGAGTTCAAGTTAAGGTTCATTGGATGGTCAGAAGCATTGGTATATCTGCTAATCTGACGGTGGAGATGGTTTATAAATCAACGGTCACTTTTAAGCACATGCCTGGGCCATGGCCTCACCATCCAATCGTTGGATTCCCTGCTGATCTCCAAGATCAACGATCTCAATCATTCAAACCATGAATCCTACGTCTACTGATCTGGGGGACTCCCAAACTCAATCAGCTGCTAATCAAAAGCTCGTGGCACACATGTAACTCAGATTAAACCGTCCAAATCATGGGACCCACTCTAGATATCTCTCTAGTTTCGTTTAATTTTTGTTGTCTCATCGGAAGTGAGGCCCACGATTTGGACGGTCAGTTTGGGTTAGATATATGCCTCAGATTGCATACTGAACCCCCACTGCCAGTCGATGCTATGTGGCCCCACCATGATGTATGTGTTTTATCCATGCTGCCCATCCATTTTTCCATTTCATTTCACAGCAGGAGCCTAGAAATGAGACGTAACCAAATTTAAAGTGGACCACACCACAGAAAACAGTGGTGATTGAAATCCCACCATTAGAATTTTCTTAGGGGACAAAAAATAGCTGATATTTCTGGATGGAAAATAAACATTAGAGTTTTTAACGGTGGTCGTTCAATCATCACTGTTTTCCTCTGGTATGGTCCACCTGTGATTTGGATCTATCTCATCATTGAGCTCAAATGAATGGACCGCGTGGATAAACCACATACATCAAGGTGGGCCCCACAGAGCACCGACCCGTACAGAGCAGGGTCCGTCGTCGAACATGCAGCAGTAAAGTTTGACCAATGAACAGTGGGAGAATTAAAAGGGCATTTCGGACATTTGACACAAGGGCAGTATAGTAAATTTCAATCCGTGAAATCAACCGTCTGTTTTCCCGTCCTTGAAAAATACCAGAGCAGGAAAGCAGAGGGATTCCAGAGATTGTAATGTCACAGGTGGGACATACAAATCGGACGGGAATCCTTTCACATTGCTCGAGGTTTTGATCCACCTCATTAATTTTTCAAAGATTCAAAGCTGATGTTTGGACCTTTGGATATTAAATAAATATAGTTGCACAAACCTTAATAACGACCACATAGAAACACTGCGTTCTTTCCAACGCATGCAATCAGATAGTGGGACACATGTAATTCATAATCAACCGTCTATCTGTGGACCCCACTTGTGATGGTTCAACTAACCGAATATTGCATCGAAAATGACGTTCTAGATAGCTGATTGATTGACGTGTATTGGACGGCTAAAAATGATGAAAGGGCAATGGTGCATTTGGGTTCGTTCAAAAAATATGGTTTTTGGGTTGTGGCCCACCTAGAGTGGTCCCACAACATAGACTGTTTGATTTGAGTTATATCCGTAGGATTGGATGTTTTTGTTGTCAGTGCATGTGTATGGACCATAACTTCTGCCAGAGTGTCAAATGATTATACGTAAGTGGTGTTAGTAGTATATTAATTTTTGTTATTTCCCCATGCGCAAGTTAGTGGGATCCACCAGAGAACAAGGCTTATGGGGCACTGGGCCATATCCTTCAATGGCTTTAATCCACTTTGTTTTTGTCTTGTTATGGTGCGAGTTCCCATGTACGGCTTAGTTAGGTTCAACAAAGACGGACGGGGATTGCTTGCGAGGTGGGGCCCACCGTTATCGTTACGAGAAATCTGCACCGTTCATATGTCTTGCCAGCTCATGTTAGGCCAGAAATGATGGATCCGAAATTCAAGTGGGTAACCCGACAGGAAATAGTGGAGTTTGAACCTCCACATTTTTTTACTCGGTGGGGCCACAAGGGAATATTTGTAGGGCTACTTGAGGATTGCATGCCATACTCTCAAGTAACTGCGGCCCGGAAGCTAGGAAGGGCTCATTATGCTGTTTGTGAGAAATTAATCCTGTCCGTTTATTTTGCCACCTTACGTTTGGATGTGAGTCGTGCGGCCGAGCGGCCGAGCCTATCTTCATGCATGTGTAGTACAGTCATGTCCATGTCCAAAACTTACTAATCCCACCGGACGCGGATTGCGTCCTACCTCCGCCCGTCTCCGGCACCGAATGGGCAGTTCTGTGGGTGGGCCCACCGTGATGTATCTGTTTATCCAATCCGTCCATCCTTATTCTCAGATCATTTTAAGTCATGAACACAAAAATGAGTCAGATCCAACGCTCAAATGGACCACACCCCACATGACTTTTGCATCTAATGCGACTGGCATATAATGCAACCAAGCTTATTATTTGGTGTGGTCCACTTTAGCTTTGGATCTGCCTCATTTTTGTACTTATGCCTTTAAATGATCTGAGAATAGGTATGGACTGATTCGATAAACAGATACATCACGATGGGTCCGCCCACAGAACTGCCCATTGGAGGCGAGAGAGGGACCAGGGTAGGACGCAATCGGCATCCAGGCCCACCCTAATGTTTGTTTGCATCCAACCTTTTAATAAAGTCACAAAGAATTAAATAAAAGGAAAATAACAAATGCCAGTTTGATCCAAAACTTTTGTGGCTCATAATAAAATTGTAATGGTCAATCATCATCATTTCTAGTAACACCCATATCCATAGCTCAAGTGGTAGACTGGGTGAAAGATATCTCATTTCATCACTGAGGTCTTGGTATCGATTCCCTAGTGGGGGTGGTTAACACCGAAGTGTGATCTTATGGTAGGTGTACTAACAACCTAACAATTTTTTTTAAAAAAAAATCATCATTTCTAGTAGCATGGTCCACTTGAAATCTAAATCTAACTCATTTTCTTATCTCATAATGTAAAATGACATGAAAAAATAGATATACAACATAGGTATACTGCACATCCATTAAGGTGAACTTCACCGGGCTATTGTGTTGGGTGAAGTGTAGAGTTGTACACGAGTAGTCGAGCTTGGCTCAGCCAATAGGCTACCCAAACTCATATTCGACTTGGCTCGGTCCTAGAATTTGACTGGCTGGTTCAACTTGGCTCAGCCAGTAGTTTGAGCCAACTTGATATAAGTTTGAGCTAAGCTTGAGCTCGATTTTTTTTAAAACCGAATTCAAGTGCAAGCCTAGGAGTTGAGTTCAAGTTTAGGTTTTAGAATTTTTAATATATAATATATAATATGTATATTATATAATTTATTTAAATATATAAATATTTACAAAATATTTATATTTAGTAAACCCATTCCAAATTGAATGAGTTGAATCAATTTGAACCGAGTCAAGTTTGGAACAAGTTCCGACCTAGGTGAGTGGAGCTCAATCTAGCTTTGACTCGGCTCAAAATTGGGTTGAAACAAAATTTTGTTTGAACCCAATTTTGAGCTGAGTCAAGTTAAGTATCCACGTTATTTTGGGGCTCACATCAGCTGACAAATAAATGGACGGATATCACATGAACATTATGGTGGGCCTTCTTTAGCTTTGGGACCCAGGAACTTAGCTTAGGGTATAGGGTTTATGATACATTATTCATCCAATTTGAATTTGAGACTTATTTTGCAACAATGATTTTACTATTATCGCTTGAATCCAGTTGAACACATAACTCTACCTTTATGTTACTGGGCACCTGCATCGATAAAAAGAAATTGACAAGGGAGGCGCTCATAGTGGCCGCAACCATCTGATACCTAAATTAGGTCAACCAACCTAGAATAGATGTGGGCAAAACCGGAATTCTTGTGCGTACCTTTTATTCAAGGTGAGATGATATATTTATAGGTTTTCTAGACAGTTTTCTATGTCTTAGTAGATCTGTTAGATACGTTGGAGAAGCCAATATTAGAGTAAGAATTTGCTCTTGAGAATTTTTCTGATTTTGCCTTGATTAGTAAAATTTTCGATTAGGATCTCGTCGGATCAATCATGCTCTTATACGATGCGAGATAGGTTGGTTTTTAAGGTCGAAGTTAGTATTTGAGGTCGAAGTCGGTTTTCGAGGTCGAACTTGATTAGACAGTTTGGTTGAAATGATCAGATTTGGTTAATAAATTTTATTGTTAAGCTCTGAGATTGACTGGTTTAACTTGATAAATAAGCCTTTTATCGAAGGCCAGCTCAGCTTCTCCCTCGGTAAACATATCGAAGTTGATCTATCTATGATTTTTTTGTATCATATGGCTGGTTAGTTAGATCTTTCCCATAAAATTGACAATTCTGACAATTCCTAATTTGTACTAACTGGGCCATGCTTTAGCAATAATCCAAACCAGTGGTTGAGAAATGCCAAGTGAACTTGCTCTAGGTAAGTGCACTTACCTCGATCATCAGGTGGGCCTTAGCGTGTTAATAGAACGTGGATTGTGGTCAATTTATCTTTCCAGTTCATTTGCTCGGTAGACGTATGGCTCTTATCTTACACACATGTATCTCATTTCACGTGTCATTTACAAAGTTCACTTAAGACTAGAGCTGGACAAAATCCGATTCGATCTGACAATGCGATCTGATCCGGCAGATCTGACCTAATCCGATCTGAACCGAAGGTTGGGATCGGGTCGAATCGAGGAGGCCCACTCAGATCTGACCGTACATCGGATCGAGTTCGGATCAGTGGTCAATCCGAACCGATTCGATATACGGTGGAAATCAATACTTCTGTTTTTTCATGTGGTATGGTTCACTTGAGCGTTGGATATGCATCAATTTTGAGTTCAACCCCTATAATGATCTGGAAAAGCGAATGAACGGCGTGGATAAACCACATGCATTCACGGTGGCCCAATAGAGTTTACTCAATAGATAAGAGCGGGCGCAGATTAGATACTGACAAGTTGAGTAGTGAGACTCACTACTGAAGTGATGTCACCAAGTTTTGTGGCCCTACTATGATGTGTGTTTTGTATCCATGCCTTCCATCCACTTGGAGAGATCATTTTAGGGCAATATCCAAAGAATGAGTTAAATCCAAAGCTCTAGTGGACCCCAACACAGAAAATAGTGGGACAGTGATGCCCACCATTAAAAACTTCTAAATGCCACAAAAGTTTTAGATCAAGCTGATATTTGTTTTCCCTTCTTTCATGTCTTTTTTAACTTTTGAATTGGTTGGATCTCGAATAAACATTATGGTGGGCCTTAGGATAGTTTCAATTGTGGAAATCACTCTCCCCACTGCTTTCTGTGGTGAGGTCCACTACAGATTTTTATCTACCTCATTCTTTGGCTCATGCCTTAAAATGATATCTCAAAATGGATGGAAGGTGTGGATACAACACATACATCATAATGGGGCCTACAGAACTTGGTGACATCACTTCAATAGAGAACTCACTACTCAACCTATTAGTATGTAGTCCGTGTATGATAAGAGCGTACCCGATTTTGTGTAAAAGTGAAACATACCAACTGTCACAGCTGGTGCAAATACGTGTCGTGCGAAGACGAGCATGGACGCGCCTCAAGCTCCGAGTTGTACGATCAGCTCAAATGAGATCAAAGTTACATGGGCCCCAAATGATGTATTTATTATATCCATACCGTTTATCCATTTTTCATGATCATTTTAGAGCATTTGAAAAAAAAAAAAAAAAATCATATCTAAAGCTCAAATGGACCACATCGAAAACAATAACGAGGATAATGATTTTTACTATTAAAAAATTCGTAGGGCCCACCGTAACGTTTATTTTCCATCTAATATGTTAATAAGGTTAAAAATACATGAATGAAGAGGAAAAAACAAATTTCATATTAATCCAAAACTTCCGTGATCTTCAAAAGGCTTTCAGTGGTAAACATTCAATTCCCCACTGTTTTTTGTAGTGTGGTCCAATTGATCTTTAGATTTGTCTTATTTTTCAGCTTAAGCTTTAAGACGAACTCTCCAAATGGATGAACGGTTTGGATATAATACATACCTCATCGTTTGACTCACAAAGACCCAACCCGATCCGACTCAGTTCGGGTTAGGCCAACCGTGCATCGGATTAGTTCGAGTCAGATGTCCTAGACTCGGTCCCAGATCGGATCGAGTTCAGGTCAACCCATGTAGATTTCGGACCGAATTGAATTGGACCTAATCTGATCTGACTCGTTCGGATGCCCAGCTCCACTCAAGACTGAAACTTGGAAGATCCTAGCAACCGATCTTGGGCCTTCTAAGTGGACCCTTTTATTTCCCTTCTCAACGAATCAGGGAGATTTCTATGGAACAATAATACAGACGGACCCTACAGATCAACGGTCAGGATCACTGAACCCTGGCAGGTGGCACTACCTGCACAAATTCCGAGAGATAGAAGTAGATGGAACCTTTCATCTATTGATCTCTGCTTTATTAGATGGCGAGTGCCCCAAGAAATGCACTGATCTATGTCTCTTATCCATCAATTGGAGGATCTAATACTAAATCTGACTGATCCTAGCCACTGATTAGAGGACTCTTTAAGGGTTACAAATGGGCGGTTAGGAAAGTTTATTAAGGTAACATCCATTTAACGGATAGAATCATCTGACCATTGAGATTTCGGCCCGTGGCCCATTTCCATTTCCATTTCCATTTCCATTTCCATGATTGATGTAATTCAAAGCTCAAGGGAGCGTTGGATTGAAGCGAAAAGGCTCTACCATAATCCGGTTCTACCGAGCTCTACCATATCGTCTCCTGCACCATGTCTTCGAATGATTATAAAGCACAAAGCACTCGCACAAGCACTTTTCCGGAGCTGGTAGGATGTTATTTAACACACTGTCTTCGTATGACACTTGATACGCAGGCACTTAGAAATTGTACAGGTGGAAAATATCATCTCAAATTAAACCGACTAAATGGTGGAGCCCACTATTGCAATTTTTCTTATCATTAAAATCAGATTGGTTTAATAAACCTAACCTCTGATCTGCGAACACCTGTTTTTCTAGATGAGACAGTTGGATATTTTTCATTTTCAACCGTACAATGAATGTCCAGAAATCTGATAGCTATATATTCAAATAATATTAATTTTGGGTTTATGATAAATCTAAGCTGGTACCTATAATTTGGATGGTTTAGTTTGAATAAATTTTATGCCACGTATGCAATTTCTCACTAATTTCTAACTGCCCGTGTATCATCCATCACTTTCTGCCAGGGTATTTCTCAAGTTGGGATCGCTTCCTTGAAAGGGAGCGGATTGGGTGCGGCCGGGCCTCGCCACTATACGGTGCGGCCCTTACCATGGGCCCATCTTGATATATGTATTCTATATCCACGCCGTCTATCCATGTTTTCAGATAATTTTATACCATGGAATAAAAAATTAATAAGATCCGAATCTCAGGTATACCATAATATAGGAAACGGTGGTGATTGACCATTAATGAGCCATGAAAGTTTTGTATCAAGCTGATATATGTTTTTACCCTTCATCCAGGTTTTTCTGACTGTATCAACCGGTTGGATGGTAAATAAAAATTATGGTGGGCCCTAGGAAATTTTTTTATTAGCAGGATTTCAATCTCCACTGTTTCCCATATCATGGTCAACTTGAGATTTTTATCTTCTTCATTTTTTTCTTGATCTAAAATGATCTTAAAAAACGAATGGACGGCGTGGATATAGAATACATACGTCAAGGTGGGCCCCACAGTAAGGGTTGCACCGTCTTGGGTATAGCCAGGGCCGCACGTAATCCGCTCCCTCCTTGAAAACAACGCTCACTCGTGATGATTGGCTGTGACTCACATAAGAGGAAAAGACTTTCCGTGCATGCGATCTACACCGTTGAATAGTGGGGTATAACTCGATTTTGTTCGACCGTGAATGGGGTGTGACTCGAAAATCTGAATGCTAGGGCAGCCTTAACTTTTGAGCATGGTCCACCTAAAGAAGCATTTTGACAGAATGAGGTGGCCCATGATAGCTACCCATGCAAGCTCTCATTCCAACTGTTGGATGACACACATGTCAGAGGTACACGCCATTCATCGGGTAGTGTACATACTCTGTACATTCCCGACCAAATTAATCATATTGGTCTGGCAAGCTACACTTGTATGATAAAAATTGGTCCACGTCAATTTGGATGTACTCACTTAAACAGTGTATCATTTCAAAATTTTTATGGCATCCTCAACTATACTGTTTATTGGACTGCCTAGATTCATCACATGTGTGCCATCCAATGGTGAGAGAGTGATGTTGGCCTTGAGGGACTATTTGGGCAAATGTTTTTAGGTGTATTGAGGTGTATGAAATTGGCTGATATGACGCATTTAATGCGGTCAGTGGTTTGTTGGGTAGTTTGGGTGTAGACGTCAATTCCATGACCAGCTATGGTCTTGTTTGGGTGATTTAGTATTGGACAGATGGATGTCCCAGGGAACGGATTGGTCGGTACTCTGTGGGGCCTATCATGATGTATCTGTGTCATCCATGCCGTTCATATACTTTTATATATCAATTTATGATATGGTAGAAAAAATGAAGTATATCTCACTCTCAAGTGGACCACATTACAGGAAATAGTGTTGAATAAATTTTGACCATTAAAAACGTTTTGGGGGTTATAAAGGTTTTGGATCAAGCTGATATTTATTGTTTCCCTTCATCTGGGTCTTTATGACCAAATAAACAGATTGGATGTCAAATAAATAGTACAGTGAGCCTTATGAGGATTTTAATTGTGAATGTCCATTTATTAATTTTATCCTCTGGTGTGGCCCACCTAAGATTTATATCCCTATCATTTTTTGTATCAAGCACTAAAATGATCTGTAAAAATAGATGAACGGAATGGATGAAACACGTACATCATGGTGGGGGCCACAAAGCACCGACTGCCAATAGTTTGGGTGTATACGCCAATCCAATGACCGATTCTAGCGAATACGACGGAGGATGATCGAGTTCCTACAGTCGACGCTGCCCAAACACACAGGGGGTAGGCTCGGTGGGATTTGACAATCCTATCCCACCTAATACCCTTTAATACACCCTAATCCATTTGCTCAAGCAGGCCCTAATGGTCAGTTTGAGCGGTGGGATTAGAAGTGATTAGGTTGGATGGAATTCAAAAAACATAATTATTACCCATTGCAGGTATTGTCCCCTGTTTCCATGAGATAAAATTAATGTCATGCTTTGTTGATAATATGGTGGTACATTGAATGGATATACCCACCATCATTTGAAATTACTGAGAATAACACACATGTGTTATATCTAAACCATTCATTTGTTTTGTAACCTCATTTTATGGCATGAGCCTAAAAATGAGATAGATCCAAAACTTATGTAGCTCCAAAGAAGTTTTCAATGGTTAAGTATTCAATTCCTATTGCTTTCTATGGTGGGGTTCACTTGAGCTTTAGATTTACCTGATTTTTTGGCCCATGCTTTAAAATAATCTTGATAATTGGGTGGACGGTGTGAATATAGCCCACACATCATGGTGTGAACTACACAACTTCCCAAACATTGAGTGAAATTGGCACAAGGACCAATACAATTCCATTTAATGTAATTCCAAGCTTTTCCATTCTCCCCAAACATGGAGTGGAATTGACACAGTACCATATGAATCCCATCCCACCTAATCCCTTCTAATCCCGCCGCCCAAACTGAGAGCACCCTGAATTTGCAATACTTTGAATTCATAATTCTTTTATTGTGTTTGGCACTTAGGATTTGAAATCCCATGTAATCCAAAAATATTTACGCACTTAAATTGTGTAGCATTTTTATAGCAGTTTAAATTTAATTACTAAATCAACTTTACTATAACTTATTAGTGTACTTATATGATATTTGATATAATGATTGTAATAAGCTAATTAAAATATATACTTTGACAAAAAGTGATGAAATTTCAAGCTTCAAATGGGCAACAAGCATAATATCACGATCGAGCAACTAACTAGCGTTAAAAACAGTGGATTTACATAGCCAATGTTTGAACTGCTCAGATTCTTCTATTGATGTAATTTAAGTGATGTAGTTGATAATCTAATGATTATTTTGAGATATCATCAATGGATCCCATGCATGATAGATTAGTAGCATAGTGACACATATGTTACATATGCGACTCTATAGCCTTTCAAAATGAGCAAAAAAAAAAATGAGGAATTGCTAAACTCACCAAAAGTGAGAATTTGAAATCCCTTGGATTTAGAATATTCACTAATTTACCTTTGCCAAACGACGGATAAATTCGGAATACCATCAAATCTCCCAAAATCTGCGGTGCCAAACAGCCCCTTAGTTAATATTAATCATATCAATTACTTTGCAGTCAACATTTCATCCATTATTATCAATTTTATTTTTACTTGAGAGGGTATTTTTCTTCTTTTTTGTTCTTCCCTTCTATACAAAGCTTATCACAAACACACTATTTGAGAGAGAGAGAGAGGCCCTAACCCAAGTAAATGAATACCAGGTGGAGCCTCATACATCATCTTAATCATGTTAAGTCAGGTTATGGCTTTTGGCCAGATCACTTATGAGTTGTGATTTTGGTGATTACTTGTATGGGTTATACATGCCTAATCGAGATTTAAATATGTTTCGTTTTTTAGCCGACGTCCTAACATCAGCCAATAAAACAGATGCACAATAAGAATGTTATAA